>APFE030632136.1:302908-365173 GCA_000404065.3 Pinus taeda | reverse complement strand
TACGCGGGTTAGCTATGTAGAACCCGCGTATACACGCGTTTAACTCAGGGCAATGTCGCGTACAGGGAATAAAACACTTTTTTTTAGATATATGACCAGGTCTGGAAGGAGGGGTTGCCCTAGGCCATGGTTGATGCATCACAAACCATACTGGTGAGATTTGGAGCTATAACATAGTGATGATGTCTAGACCTCCTCCCAAAGTACCTACAGTGCTTAAACATGTGTGTCTTTCAAGAACTATAAAACAAGATACATCTTCATAAAATAGAAAAGCATGAATCAATTTCCCATATCATGAATGAAGAATGTGCTAAAGGAAATGATAACATGAGTGAGATTTTATTGCAAAAATAGAGTAATGGAAAAAATATGACAATAAAATGAACCAAAAATGTTGAATCAAGACAACAAACTCCAAAGCTCATGCAAGAACTAGAAATTTGTGTTTCTGGGGTTGCTGAAGGGTCTCTTCCTCAAGTCATGGTCCCAGAGGGAGGAAGTGAGGCCAAGGCACCTACTGACAACCTTGTGGTGATCCCTTTTCTCCTTTCTAACCTGCTAATTGAAAGAAGGCACAAATGGAAGCAAACTAACATACAACCAATCTAATCTACATTGTTGTAATGGAAATGTAGTTACTTAAGAAAATGAACAATCAAAATATGAATCTATGATAACATACATGTACAATAAAGAGGAGCCTTGGCTCCTAGGTTTGGGCCCTAACCCAAGAGCTTTAGCCCTCTTAGCTAACTCAGTGCTGGCTCAAAATAAAACTCATTCTTATTGTCAAAACAATGGATTACATTAAAAACTATCACAAGTCTTGTACCTCGAAAATAGAGTAGAGTTTTACAATCAAAAATCCAAATCCTAATGAGGTCCTAGGCCTCTCTACTTATACATCTGAAGTCTCCAACGACTTCCTTAAACTTAGGGAGGCTTGGCTCCCAAACTTCGAGATGAACTGGTGCTTTGTCTTTCACTTGCTCTGCTGCCTTCTAGTCCTCATTATTTGGTTGTTTTCACTCTGAGCTGATCGAGGAATATACGAATGGAGGGATATTAAATGACAAAGATTTACCTCCTATAATTCCTCTCCCTTGTCCCATTTGAGTTTTGACCAAGGTCTTTGCCAAAATTCCTTGCTTATATCCTTTAATCTTGCATTAAATGCCCATTAAACCAAAAAGCAAAATATCCAACTCTAACGCATCTCATAAACAAAATATAATCAAAATTATGTAATAAGTTTAGAGAATTGTTGGTTTGACTAAGGTAGGAGGCGAATTAAGGCCCATATAATTACCCAATGATGAGGCTCATCATCACCCCCTAGTGAAAGTGTTGCTCATCCTCTGAGCAACTTAGTCAATATCCATGTCCTTCATGCCTTTGGTAACCTCTCTGACATCCCATCACTCTATTGTGTTCTCTTCTTCTTGTTCATAGAGGCCTACTTTCTTTTCTACCTCTTCCCACTGGCTCTTTTCCTCTTCTTCTTTTCTCCCTTCTAGCAACCCTAGGAGTAGTGGTCGACTTAGTTTTGGGCCTATCAAATTGAACTTTAACCATTGCATTGATTTCTTATACATAGGTGTCATGTTGAGTGCCTCTCTCAACCTTTGAGGGGAGTGATATTCTCTAATCTTCAAACTGTGCGGTAGTGTGTTCCACTTCCTTAGGCAGGCATGTATACTGTCATCTTCTAGCAGCCTAAACATATCCTCAAAATGTGAAATTTCTTGCTCTTGGGTAGAAATATATCTAGTTTCCATTTGAGGGTCATTTACAATCAAATCATGGGTGTTTATTAGGGCCATGGGATTTGATTGTCCAGCTCTGATGAAAAGGGGTTAATTTTTCTCTTTGGCCAATATTCTCTTCATCTCTGCAACCCTTGACTCCTCATGGTTCATCCATGATGCCAAAGACATTAATTATAGATCCCCTAGCTTGGCATTAGGATCCAAAACATTCATGTTTGTGAGTTCCATGTTGTGCAAATAAAACTCAGCCATGTTGGCCCTATCCTCTAGTGTACTTTGATCACAAAGATCAATAAACTGCCTGTAGTCCTAAAATGGCATGGTTCCCACTTGTGCTAGTGTTTTAATCTGAAACTGTAACCACTATTCTTTGAGGTAAAAAGCATAGGATTTAGTTGGCATCCTACACTCGATGACCTCCAAGGAGAGGCTGGCCATACATGCTAGTTGGTTCTCCCTTTCCTGCAGTTGTCCGCTCAGCCATGCATTTTCTCTCTCATATTGATCTCTCATTATTGCCTCTCTATCCCTTAAGCAACTTAGCTCTTTGCCCATTTCTTTGAGCTTCTCTTCCATGTGCCCAATGTCTTCCACCCATTTTGACTTGGCGATTTGCATCCATCGGTGGGTTCTGGCCCTCTCCTTCTCAAGTTTGAAAAACAATGGGATGGAAATTTTTGAGGTATCACCCTGCCTCCGTCAATAAACTGGTAGTAGGAGTCTAGGTTAGGTTTGGGGATTGGTTCCTTTTTTTAGGGTCTTCCTCTTTTGTTTCTTGTTTCTCCCCTACCTTGCCTTCCAATTTCTGTGCTTCTTATGGTTTTTTCACAGTATCCTGTAGGACTGTTTCTGCTTCTTGTAGGTTTTGCTATGGATCCTGTAGGATGGCCTTACCATTTAAGGAAGTTGATCTAGTACTAGGCCTCCTTACATAGGTGATTTGTGACTTATGGGAAGGCATTTTGTCTCTTGGTGTAGGGGAATCTTCAATCTCAATTGGAATTTTTGTTGATATTTGTGGCTTCCCTTGTTTGATTCTTATGCTCTTTCTTCTTCTGAAATACAGTGGGGCTTGCCTCATTCTTTTCCCTTTTCACTTAACTAGGGTGATGAGAGTAGTTAAGGCAGCTGCTAGCTCACTGTGCATAGCCTCTGGGAACACCCTAGGTGAATCCTCTTTGTTTTCTTCCCTTTCTATTTCAATTCCTTCTTCATCTCTGTTTTTCTTATCTTCTTCCTCTTGCTATTCTTCCTCATCTCCATTAGTTTCCGCATGTGTTCCATCATCATCCTCCTTCCCTTCTCCCTCTTCTTCTTCTACTTCATCATGTTCCTTTGTATTCGTTTCTTCTTCACCCATCTCATCCTTATCTAGCTCGGTATCTTCTTTCTCCTATTTTTCCTTCTCCTCACTGAAAGAGGGACTAACATCATAAGTTAGGGTTTTGATCTCATCCTCTATTGGCAAGTCTCTGAAGACTGACCATGTTATATGGATTCTAAAGTTTTGGAGGGCATTCTCAATGAGGATCCTGATCAACCCGGTGAGCCAATTGTTGGGAATTCCCTTCCTTTACTTTGTTACTAGAGTCTATGAGTGATTGCATCTAGAAATAGGGTATGGTGAGCCTTTAGTGAACTCCTATTTATACCCCAAATATTAATTCTTCAAGAATCCTAAATGCTAGCCATATACAACACTATATCTACCCTCACATGAGAGCTATTTGATGATTTGGTAGCCTACCTCACTCCATGGGTATGGCAGACTGTCCCTCCTTACTCCATTTTTTTCCTCTATGGGCTCTTCACCTTATAAAAAGAATTTCCTTTTTGCCACCTGATTGTCTCCTTTGTCTTCTTTTCTCCATGGAATTCTTGGGGGAAGTGTGATGACCCTACTAATGAGCTCTGGGGTGAGATCTATAGTGAGGCCTCTAACTAAAATAGTGGCATGGATTCTATTGTGTGCAGTGAGGGAATGAGCAAATTCTTGAGCTACCACATCATCATACCCTGCGAAGTTTTTGAAAAACCCCATCTAGTTGTGTCTAGTAAAGATTTCAAGCACTTGGGGGTGTTGTTGTATCCTCAAAGTGTTTGTGGGTTCTCTCCTATTAAACCCTCCTATCATATTTCTTATGATATTTAAGGAGACAATGAGAGGGTTGACACAAAATATTTAAATTCAATAGGAAAAAAAAGTTTACTGTGTATGTAATTCACCTCCCACAGTTGCTAAATTCACTAGATTTTAGATATTTCTAGTTCATTTTCTTGTAAATGGGGATGGATTTTTATAGCCTACCTCTTTAGAATGGTGGCAGTGGATAATTTCTGTGATTCCCTCTTGAACTCTTCTCTACCTATCGTATAGACTACCTCTATGTATCCTGTAGATTGTATCCTATAGAATCTTCCTATACGTTTTCCTGTGCATGCTCCTGTAGAAATTCGCTTGCAAAACAATGGATCCTTACTTCCGGTGGGTGGCTAGAGTAATGAGAGTGGCTTGAATGAGGGAATTTTGAGGAGGTGAAATGCCTAAATGAATGAAAAAAATGTTTTATTTCCCTTTATGGTGTTTCGGGGTGAGGTGGTGTGCTGGCAGCAGAGGTACATTACCATTTTCCGACCGTTGGTCCCCACTACCACCTCATCATTTCCCACACCTTGTAATTAGATCCAACCTCATAGATCCATAGTTAACCACTTCTTTTCCTACTCCTCGTCTGTCTTTGAGTTGATTGCATCGACGTGTGAGAGGACGCCCTGTTTTGCATGTGATGACTGAACGAAGGTGGCCAAGTTAACTGGCCACCTTTTCAATTATAAACCAACTATCTCGTAACTTTTACAACTTTTGAGTAAATGATGCATATGAGTGAGTGAGCAGGATACTTACCTATGGTTTTGATGCCATGCTGCAATTGTCGAAGATTAGAGGTGTTGCGTTGTCTATTTGTTGAATGATTATTCTTCTTCCTCCTCTTGTTGTCTATTGATGGTGTTATGCTGCTATACTAATAGGTGTCATATATCATGGTTGACTTGGTCTAGTTCTGAAATATGTTCATAACTTTACTTGTTGTAAAGGTTTTCTATATTTTTAAAAAACAAAAAATTAAAAAATGTAAAGAGGGTATACCCTAAAAGAAAAATAAAAGGGTAAAACCAATAAAGAAAAGGTAAAAAAATGAAAAAAAATGAACCCCCAAAAAAAAGAAAATACCATGAAACTGCCACTACTATTTAATTTGTGCATAATAAATATTGTGTGCAACTTGTTACCTATGCCAAAATCCATGGTTACTAAATAGCTTAATCTTGGTTATTCCATGTTTTCAATTTCATGTTTTAGATATAGAGAATAAAGATCTGACCAAATAGTTTAATCTTGGCAGATAAGTAGATAGGTAGAGTGAATAAAAGGAGCTCAACAGTTTAATCTAAGCCCTTGGATGTAATAAGTCTAGATTTAGATAGATATCACTATGTAAAAGAAAAGAAAGTGTGAAAACAGTTTTCCAGTGTAAGTGCACCCTAATAAAGAAGTGAAAATGCTAGGATAAAGTAGGTAGGGTAAGTAGATGATGGTTGCACAATATCTATGTCATGAATGGTTAATTTTAATGCTTAAATATATTTATTTTATCACTTGAACAAAGCATAACTCACATTGAAGACAACACATCAAGGAAACAAAATCAAATTAATTAATTTCCCTATCCATTTTCCCCCTAAGTTTCACTAATTTCCCCTAAGTACTAAAGGCACTTACAAAGTTAGAGGGGCTCATAGTGTTTCTCTTACTATTGGAGGGACCAGACCCTCGACCCAATAATTGGAAATGCCTAAAGTACTTAAGTCCATTTCATCAATATTTCCCCCACCATAAAAGCATTCATTTCCTTTACAAACTGTTTCAAAAGTAAAATCCTATTTTTCTTAGGGAAATTGAAATAATTCCCATTTATTTGGTCATATTAACCACTAATGTTATTATTATATAATTCCTAAATAAAATAACAATACCTACACCCGTATTATTATAAAATCCCAAATATTTACATATCCCGTCCTACGGTTAAATATAACCTTAATAAAGTCAATAAATGGAATTAATTAACCAATTTGCGGTTAATTAAGAACCTAAACCATCACCATACTAAATGAGGATTAATTAGTGACCAAGGTTAATTAATAACTCAATGACCAATCGGATCATCTCGGATATGAGTAACCCCTTTAATTAATATTGGGCCCACCCTCCATTATCCATCAGTCACTTCATCACCCCGACCACCATTCGATTGGATCCCTCAGATCTAACGGCTATCGCTCATATCGCACTGGCCTTTTCGTCGACCTTTAGCATGTGACGTGAGCGGTTTCCCAAATAGTGCTGATGCTACGTGTTGAAAGATGTGTGGAATCATGAAATCCTCGCTAAAACATTTCCCTCCCATAAGCAATGCGACGAGAAAACTTCTTACCCCCCCCCCCCCCCCAACAAATGACAAAAAACATCAAATCATGCCCAATTATGCAACCTATCCATATCACAAACCTGCCAAAAAATTAACTTTGCATAAAAAAGAAAGTATAATCCATTTTTTCCCTTTATCCTAAACAACCCATGCATGCAGTCAGTACATAGAAATCAACCGGCTCGCACCCAAACCATCAACTACCCTGAAAGTTGCTACCCAATGCCGCTCTAGTCCACTGTATGCTTCCAGTCAACAAGTTCAACATTACAAGTCGCTCAATAATACGTATTTACCAGTTTTCTTCTAGAAACCCTGTTAAATACTAAAATTCTTCTGCAATTACATTGAAACCCAAAATTCCAGTGTAATTTAGTTGCAAGCCTTAAAATCAAAGACTCCCACGACCTCTGTTTCACCTATTTTCACTCAAAAGCCCCAGTTTCATTTATGAATCCACAAGAACTAGAAATGGAAACCCCCTATGGCCCTTAATGTAGTTCCAATCACCACTCCTCACATGGATTTGGACCACCTTCCCTTAGCTGATAGGGACTTCCAAATCAAAGACTTCACATGTGATGACTCCCCCGTCAGACTAAAATGCAAATACCGAGACCTTTACCTCAATAAGGTTGACAATACTGGTCTGTGGGAATCAAATCTCCCAAAGTACCAATTCCCTTCTGTGCATATCTTGCTAGGCATTGTCCACCAGTGCCATGCAAATTACAACCCTAATATCAGAGCTGTAATGTCCCCTAACCAGCAAATCCTTTTTACCATTACAACAGAGTCCATCAATGAAATATTACAGTTGCAACCTGGTCAAGATGTTACCCCTCTGTCTATTGGTGATTTACTTGACAAATCTTTGAAACTATCTAGCTCAAAGATCGCTAGAGTTTGCCAAACTTTCATGTTAAAAGAATACATCTCAAATAAACCTCCATCTTACATGACAGGTGCTTTTGCAGGCCTGGGGAGGGATATTATTACCATGATTTCCTGTATTCTTGGTTTCACAATCAATGAATATGTATATGAAATTACCTTTGCTTACATGACTATCTTCACCCCTGGCCAGCCTCCTATTGCCAAGTATGACTATGCTGCATTCATAGCTGACAAAATTCATGATCAGTTCTTGAGATTAGAAAATGAGAGAGTGCTCAGGTATTCTACAGTCCTATATCACCTCTTCCTTTACTATCAAATTAACAAATTCCCTTTCCCTGTGCATAAGATTGATACAAAAGGTAACCCTAGGTCAGTCATTTTCTGGACCTCTATTTTTCATTACTCATCCTCTTCTCCCTATTCATATATTGATTTCATTGATCAGTTTGTCCATCCTATAACTACCATTTTGACAACAAGTTCTCCCCCTAGAATCAGTGATGATATCAAAAGAATCCTTTAATTGTCAAAGCAGTATAAGATAGGTGGCTGGTACTTATACCAGAATCATAGTCAGATCAGAGTCTATGGCTGTGAACTGCCTCCCTACAAATTTCCCAAGTATGTCCCCATGTGATTATTTGCCCTAGAGTACTACAGGAAAATAATCAGCTCCGATCAAATCCATTTCATGAAAGAAAATAAGAAAGCCTAGTTGAGGATGAAAGAGACAAACTCAAGAATCAAGTCCATCTACATCAGAATAACCAAAAACAACATAACAGCCAGAGAAATCAAAGCAACCTGAAATGTCTGTAGAGTTAGATCCACCATAGCCACATCTAGTTCAGACTAATATGGGAAATCTTCCAATGCTACAGACTCCTCTGAATGAGGAAAGGAACTTAAAAAGAGACAGGGAAGCATCTACCCCTCCAAGCATACCTACAAATCAACCCTTTTCTAAGAGGCAAAGGCTGAATCCATATTCAGAAGATGAATTCATTGGAGAAACCACAGAGAGCATAAGGAAGGAAGGAGTAGACAGTCTACATACGTTCCCCATAGGTGGGACACCTTCAAGCTTACAGAGGCAAGAACTAGAAAGGCAACATAGCATAGAAGTTTCATCCCTCAAGCCTTCTTTTGAGAAGGTTATAGACATAAAGGGGAAGTTTAAAGAGATCAAGACAAATAATGAGCAGTTGAAGGCCCAAGCCTATGCTCAGTACTTAGAGATGGCCCCTACAAACTAGACTAGACTAATGTCAGCCTTTGACATCAAAGAGGGAAAAATGCAAACAAGTTTCCTAAAGCCAATAGTGCTGCAGCCAAAATCCTTGACAGATTATCTCAAAATTGACTTTGAAGTCATGGCTAAAGACATCCACCCTATAGACCAGATTGAAGTACACAAGCAAATGGGTGAGGTGGTATATTCAACACTGGCCAAAAAATCAATGATGGCTCATAGACTGCAAAATTCATTGAGAAACACTACAACCCAATTGCAGCCGGAAAAATCCTCCTCACAAGCAAAAGATTATAGAATAAAATCATTGGAAGAGTTAGTAATTGAGTTGGGTCATGACCCAAAAGATGTCAAGGCAGCAGAAAGCCTAATTAAGAAAAAGAATGAAGATATAGTTGCACTTAGAAAATAGTTGAATTTGCCACCTCTCATTCAACCTCAGACTGTTGAAGTAATAGAGAAGAAAAATGAAGAAGAACTTATGGACTTGGTCCTTAAGTTAAATGAGAAATTAAAAGAAACATAGCAGGAATTGGAGAAAGCAGTGTAGTCAAGGTAGAGTGAGTCGACCACAAAGCCTCAAACTGTAGTGCCAATAGTTGCAATAGTAGTCCCTTCCACAACGGCAACTGTTTTAGCACCAAACATCCCTTTGGCAACAGCTGCACCCATAGAAGCAACAGGGACATCATAGACAGGTACACCAACACAGAGCACAGAGGACTTGATTAAATCAATGGAAGAAATGGAACTCTAAGTAATAGAGCTAAAGAAAGTAAAAGAGAAATTCACTACTTTGGAGCAAAAATATGATATATCAAATATCAATTATGCAGAATAGATAAGGAAAAAGGAAGGAATGGCCCAACAAATTAAAGCATTAGAGAAGGATTTAAAATTTGAAAATCCTTTGACAGACATTAGAAAGATATTGTGGACCAATATCATTGATTCCATCAATGATATTTGGTCATCCATTCAAATTATTTTTGAACAAATTGATTTAGTTAAGCCTTCTCTTGAAGAAATTAAGAAGACTGGAGAAGAGCTAGGCAGGAAACCTTAGGAAGCTATCAGATTAATCAATTTTCTTAACAATAAAAACAGGCAACAATTGGAGCAATTAGACATTGAGGATATCACTACTACCATCCTCAAAATAAAGAAACTGTTGACCAAAAGGAATTTGATGCAAGGCCTGGAACGTAGATGTTAAAGCATGAAGGAAGATATTGATGAGTTCATAAAGAAATTTGACATCTTGAGTAAAGGAATCCCAAGTCCTTTAGTCATCAATGACAAGCTAATGGTTCATATGGATTACATCAACAAACTACATTAGCAAACTGACATTCAAGCTAGTTCATCCTCAGCCAAGGCATTACCCATAGGAAAAGTGGTTTATGATGGTTTAGAGAACCTCTTCTTTATTGAACATGAAGTAAAGAACTTATTCACAGTCCAGCCTAATTTTGTGAAATATACTGAGGCTGATGAAATTTACAGGAAATTAACAAAGATGGATATACCAAAGGATGATTAGTGGACGAACATGACTGACATCCTATAAATTACCATGACAAAAGTAAGGTAAATAGAAATATTCACCACAGTAAATTTTCGTAAAAAGGATAAATGCTAGTAAATAGGTAAAGAGTATCAGTTACAGCTGAAAGAGTGTCAGTTAAGAAGATCAAATCAGATGTCCAACACAGAGTTACTAGGGCAACAACAAGATGTAAATTCGTAGATCATGCCTCCAGCTCCTTCAACAAAAAGAGGGACAACACAAATTAGTTCATTATTTGTCACTATATTCGAGACCGTCTGTCTCTATATTTGTGTAAATCGATATTTTATTTTCCTGGAATAAATATCATTTAGTTATGAGATATTTTGATGTAAATTTTGTATAAATACTTCTTTATTTGAAGTATTAGGGGTGGATCCTACAACATTTCTATAGACATTATCTGCTGGAATTGAAGTGCTATTGTACCAACATTTGTATGGCTTGCTAGATCAAGGAATAAAGCTAAGGTAGTTTACAGGATACTTATGTCAAATAGAAATTAGATAAGTATTCTATATCTCTTTTTTTTACTGTTTCCCTTATGTTATTAATAATCATAGGTGTTTTCATGAAATCTAAATGATAAACGAAATAATGATATTTCAGAATTTGCTTTGCTGCAATCTATTTTAAAGGGTTTATCATTTTTAATGTTTTCTTCAAGACTATCATAGTTAGGGAATTCTTAGATGCTCCCTTGCTTTCATAGTTCATCACAGTGACCCATTTAACAAATAATACTTAATTTCTCCTTGTTAATGAGTACCCTCTATTCTGCATATTAAACACGATTAAAGGATTCTTCATTTCCCTTTCTCCATGTTTATTACCTGTTCATCCATCCATCTAAACTTGGCATTTGCCTTTTGTTTTACTACCTTGCCCTGTGAGTTTTCCCTTTAGTGATTGATATGATCCAATTTAGCCATCACTCTATTGACTCCATAGCCCAATGGCTTGAATGCCTTTCTCTATCCATCTATTCCTAGAATTCCACCAATCTCAAACAAACAACCCTGAACATTAATAACTAGCCTAATATCACACCAAAACATAGCTAAATTATAAAGAGAGAGCACTCTTTGAGTACAGATTGGCTATATTTTGTACTTAAAAGATTGGTTTGTGGTTACCTCGGACCCCTTTCCTTCTTCCCAAAACTTCTAAGTAAACTCTGAGCGATAACATAATGGAAACCATACTGGGGAATGAACAATTCCTTAGATTAAAATAAACCTTTAAGAAAGCAAAAAGTTTGATTTAAACCATCTTAGAGGATTTTAGAAGTTATTTTGGAAAATTTATATAAGAAAATTCATAAAACATTAAAATCTGGCTTTAGAAAGGACTCATTACACTAGAGCTAATCCTGATCCCAATCCAACACCTATGTTTGAGAGCCCCATTTGATCCCTAGAATTCTTAGAAGACAAGAAAGTAATGTTAGCCCTCGACCCATATTTAGATCACAATATTGTCTTGTGGAGTGGATTTTCCTAGAAGATCTTTCCTTTGATGAGTAGTTTGAAACCTCTTTGTTTCAGACTTCATCCGACTCTGAATTAATAGACCTAGTCCAAGACCCAGAGTTCATCAGAGAACTCAAAATCAAAAGAGCTAATTTGTTAATTGACCAACATTTGCAGAACTCACCTCAATCTGATCTTACCACTAAATAAACTTCTAATCCTTCTATAGTTACTTCTTTTTCCACTAGCTCGTCATCATTCCCTCATTTCTCTCAACCTCAAACCACTCCACATTTGACCATTACTTAGAGCTCTCCATCCACAACTCAAACATCCATTGTTACCCCAACTCCAACCTTTGTTTCACCACTAGTAACAACAATGACCAACATATATGCTCCCCTGGTACTACCGGCCAATTTAGGTGCCCTGCCCTAGGACTACCAAATTAAGATTACTACTTTTGATGGCACTGGAACCTATACAGCCCAACAACACACCAAGAAGATGACTGATTATTTTGAAATTTACGAAATAGATACTACTGATGTGGAAATGAGAATATTTGTTTAAAGTTTATTTGGGGAAGTTAGAACTTGGTTCAGAGCCTTAACACCCAATAGTATAGATAGCCTAAGAACTCTCTACCAACAATTCCTGAACAGGTGGGAAAAAAGGAAAGACCCCCTTCAGATTTTATTTGAATACAAGAACCTAAGAAGAGGACCCCATGAAACTATCCAGGACTATTGCACTAGATTTAACAGTGTGTATAGTGCGTTTCCACTAGATCTTAGGCCTCCTCCTAGTTTTTCCTTAATCAAATTCCCAGATGGATTTGATTCTGATATGGCTTTCTAGCTGAGAGAACGAAACCCCCCTACTTTGGAAGATATGCAAAGCATAGCAGTTAGCGTTGAAGCCAACCTGCTATCCAAAAGATCCAAGGCCAGGAGTGAAAGGAGGATACCATTAAAAGAAGAAAGCTCGCCCTTTTAACAAAATCTAGATGCAATGATTAAAGGAATGGATAGACTAGGAGATATAGTGGAGATAATTGAAAGGAAATCTCCTTGTGATAGCAAGCAAGCTAATGTAGGGAGAAATCCTAATTTCATGAAAAATAAAAACTAGAACACTAGAAAGAATGGTCCTAACCAAACATTAGACCCCCTTTCCAGGAGAACTATGCAAAAGCTTCTCACTCTAAAGGCCTAGAAGAAGACAATCAAATCAATTTGATGGGGCTTGATGATGAAGGAGAAGTTTTCTTATCCCATGATGATCAAGAGGCCCACATACTTAAACAGTTCTAAATCCAATCAGGAGAATCATTCGACTTTAGATAGGGATACGACTCGGCAATTTTCAAGGTGCACAAACCGTATAACCTGAGAAGGAAAAGAAGTACTGATAACCCTGAAACAAACCAAAAAACAACTCCTAATCAACCCAAAAAAGGAAAAATAGGCCCAGTGACAAAAACACTTCAGATCCTTTCAAGAACTAGTCAAAACCCTTCCAACCCCACCATAGAAGATGCGTTTGATAACCAGCCCAACAATAAATAGCCTTCCACTTCAATTCCCTCCAAGGAAAGAGTGGAAGAACCTCAAAAGGTTGATCTATGAGAATTAACAAATCACGACTCTAATCCTGAAAAGGAGAAAGACATAGAAAACACAGAAAACAGAGAAAACGCTGCTACTCGAAATCCAAAAGCCCAAATAGAAAAACCCTTTAATCTAGAAATAGAAGTAGGCAAGCTAAAAAATTCTATCCCGTTATCTAAATTAGCCAAACTTGATGCCTACCCAACTCAAATCAATAGATCACTGAAAATTATTGGAATTGAAGACTCAATTAATCTTTTTGGTGATCAACCTGAGTTAATCTTTGGTCCAGAAGTGAATGGGAAACCATTGGAAGGAGGAATTCCTTCCTTCTATGTTAGCCTAAACATACATCATAAGATTCTTCACAATGCTATGCTTGACTCTAGTACATCTTATAATCTCATGCCCAACTCTGTCATGGAAAGGCTATACCTAGACATCACTAGACCATACAAAGATTTGTTTTCTTTTGATTCCAGTCAGGTGGGATGTTTAGGATTGATAAAAGACTTGTGTGTTTCATTGGTTCAATACCCTACAAAAACAATTTTAATGGACATAGTGGTAGCAGATATACCACCCAAATAAGGCATGTTGTTGTCCAGATCCTGGGGTGCTAAGTTTCAAGGGTCTCTTCAACTGGATATGTCATATGCCACTATATTAGTTTTTGGACAACCCAAGAAACTATACAGAGAAACATTGATGAAATATGTAGTATGTAGTCAGGAAAAACTCAAAATTTCCCCATCTACTCAGTACGCTCTGATATGTATTCTTTCATTCTTTACAATGCAAAAGCTAGTCCTTCAAATACTTTAGATGTTTTAGCAGCAAAACCAAAAGAAATTGAAAAATAAAAATCAATTGTTCATATTCAGGAAATATCAAATAACAAAGAAAAATTAGATGACAATGAAAACCCAAATGCCATGGTTAAAAAATCTCCTACTACCCCAGATACAATTATGAACATGAAATCCTTTGGTATTTATAATTTGATGGCTCAGTAAATAAACTAGGAGCAGGAGCAGGAGTTTGGGTGTACAATGTAGAAAATGATCATGTTGAAAGCCATGCCTACAGATTAAATTTTAGATGCACCAATATTATGGCAGAATATGAGGCTCTCTTGTTAGTTATTAAACTTGTTAATAGATTAGGAGCTATAAGGGTATCAATCATAGTAGATTCTGAACTGATAATTAAATAGATAAAAGGAACTTACATAACTAGATATTCTAGATTGGGATATTACAGAGGGACAGTCATAGAAATCCTTAACACATTTTTAGAAACCCAGCTTGCAACTATTCCTATAAAATATAATATGCAAGCCCATAGCCTGGCTATGGTTGCTAGCACCTGCAAATTACCTTTTCAACCTAATCATCAGTTTACTGATGAGATTAGGCACAGACCAGGCATACCTGATAATCTTAAGAACTAGTAGGTCTTTGATAGTGATAAGAAAATCAATAATTTTCTAACTTTAGATGAAGAGTTTTATAACATTAACATATATGTTGATATAGTTACTAGTTTTGATCAGATAAATGAAATAGATATTCACAATTTGGGAAAGAATTCAATAAACATGCCTCAGCCTACTAAGTTCTCATAATGAGAAATTCAAGACCTGAAACAAATGGACCTAGATGAGTTAATTGAAGAGGAAATAGATGTTATAAATTTGAAGTATAATCATTTACCCAAAGGATTAACTCCTTTGGAGGATTTTTTTGACTCTAATAACATTCCCAAGAAACCTAAAATGGAGCCATTAAAAGCAGATATTGAGGAGTATAACCTAGGAACACAGGATAATCCCAAATTGATAATAAAAGTGTCACAAGCTTTACCTCCTGATTAGAAGCTAAAATATGTTGAACTTATGAGGAAATTCCAAGATGTTTTTGCCTGTAGTTACGAAGATTTGAAATCCTATGACACCTCTATCATTCAGCATACCATCCATTTGAAAGAAAATCAAAAGCCCTTTAAAAAAAAGCTTAGAAGAATTAATCCTGTGTTATTACCATCAATTGAGAAAGAAATCAAATGCATGTATGACTCAGGAATTATTTCCCCTATTAGATTTTCAGAATGGGTGTCTAACCTGGTACCTACTAGGAAGAAAATAGGGGAAATAAGGTTATGTGTTGACCTGAGAAATGTAAATAAGGTCTCTCTTGAAGATAGCTATCCTTTACCCAAAATGGATAATATTTTGCAAAGGGTAGTGGGTTCTTCTAGAATTTCACTTTTAGATGGGTTTTCAGGTTATAACGAAATCCTGGTTCATCTTGATGACCAAGAGAAAATTGCATTTACAACACCTTGGGATACTTTCATATACATTAAAATGCCATTTGGACTAAAAAATGCAGAAGCAACCTTCCAAAGAGAAATGGACATTGCCTTTCCCAAAGAAATTCATGATTTTCTTGTTATATATCTTGATGATCTTACTATTTTTTCCAAATAAGATCAAGAACACTTGGAGCATCCCAAGCAATTCTTTCTAAAGTGAAGAAAGGATGGCATTTCCTTGAATCCAAAGAAGTATTTGTTCGGTCTGGAAGAAGGAAAATTTTAGGTTACATCATTTCCAAGGATGGCATTCAAATTGACCCTTCCAGGATAGAAGCCATTTTACAGATACCCCATCCAAGAAACATTAAAGAGCTTCAGGCTTTCCTAGGAAAAATCAATTTTTGAGAAGATTCATCTCTAACTTTGCCAGACTCATAAGATCATTAAATAAAATGCTAAAAAAGGATTCAAGCATCAAATGGACAGTAGAGGCGAAGCAATCATTTGAAGAAATCAAAATGGCCTTAACCAGAACACTGGTCCTTACAAGCCCAAAATTTGACAAAGACTTCATCATTTTTTCTTTTGCATTAGAACACACGATAACTTCAATTTTACTACAGAAGGATGATCAAGGATGTGAAAAACCAATAGCATTTTTTAGTAAAGTTCTCAGAGATGCATCATTAAAATACAAAATAATGGAGAAACAAGCTTTTGCATTGGTGAAAGCCATTAAGGATTTTAGAGTCTATATATTATATTCCCATGTAATAGCTTATGTTCCTAATGTAGTAGTCAAATACATCCTAACTCAAGATGGGTTTGATGGCAAAAGAGGAAAATGGATAGCTACTATCTTAGAGTATGATATAGAGATAAAACCTACCAAGCTAATTAAAGGTTAGGGATTGGAAAAACTCATGGTAGAAACTAATTTCCAAGCCCTAGAAATAAAGCTTATTACAGAGCTGGATAACGAGCAGGAGATGGCGACTCCACAAATCAGCCAGGCATTTTCAGATTCGCCCTGGAATGATGATTTAATTTATGTTTTACAAAATCTGCAGGTTCCTCCAGGGTTATCTAGAACCAAGAATAGGTTTTTGAAAATGAAAGCTTCAAAGTTTTGCATCTTAGATAATTATCTGTTTTGGAAAAATCATGAAGGAATTTTGTTAAATTGTTTATTAAAAGAAGAAGCTAATAAGGCTCTCCAAGAATTTCATGCAGGGGACTGTGGTGGACATTTCTATTGGAAGTCAACTGCTGACAAAATCCTAAGGGTTGGATGTTATAGACATTTTTGGGCACTTCAACCCCAATCACAAATGTCCATAAACTGAGGGCTCTTCAGTCCATAAAAGTGTTGCTTCACTGCCTAAAGGAACAAGGTCAAATAATTACATCATCTGCCAGAAGTTCTCCACTGAAAACTGCTCATAAATGGTCAAAACTGGACCATACTGAAAGCTCAATGCAGAGGGTGCGATGCATATCACCTTCCCAATGTACAGGGTGTGATGCATACTGTTTTTCTCCTCTGTAGGGTGAGACGGTCGGGAATGGACAAATGGCAGGGACAAAAATGTGAGGTGGAAGATCATGGAATCTTCCCGAAGCTTCCCCTCTGACACTTGCCACTCCATTTTCGACCAGGGATGAGTAAGAGATCATCATTCTCCAAGTGTAAGCAAGAACTATCAGAGAGAGGACACTAATAAAGATCCCAAAAGATGCCTCACCTCTCTGTAATCATCTATATATGGATCCCTCATCACAGAGATCTAGAGGCTGGAATTTTGTAACTTATAGAGAAGTGATATTGGTATTCTGGTGTGCATTCAGACAATTTGCCTAAGCCTCACCCACTGCAATACATTCATGCTTCATTCCTTCATGATCGCCACCCTAAACCCCATATCGTCTTTTTACTTTCACCTCCAAAATCATTTGCTTCATTCTGTGTCGTTGATGTGGGATTCATTAAGGCCCTCCTGCGATGGGTCACTTCTTGTCGACATCAGCTTATTATCCAAGAGGTTGACCTAGGAACAACCCTTTCAGTACTTTAAAGCTTGCATGCCTCAATGGAAAGTTTCTCACTTTCGGCGACAGGTTTACATCAATGGCCTTCGACCAAGAGATTTTACGTGGTGTTCGACACCAAGTCCCTTTTCACACCACGTGAATTGTACTGTAGTACCTTGAGGGTCATTGTCATTATTGGTGATTCCTCTCATGCCTTTTAACAACTTACATCATTGGCTGGTAATCAGGCGATACCTTTCCATGTTCGACTCCAAAACATTTTTCACATGGATCGACTTGAACTCCGAGTGAAGATTGGCCAAGTTTGAAGACCCTGGATCTAGTTTCGTCCATCCAGGCTCTGATATATTCAGGAATATAAAAACATTCAGTGTACATCATTGATAAACATATGATCATCCAAATCAAAGGATGATGTGTCCATATCATCAGTTTGTCACACAGACGATTGTGTGTCCTATGTACATGAAAATGAGTTTATAAAGCCGAGCATGGGAATGCCCGCCTCAGCTAGATCATGAAAAAATGTTGTCAAATAATGTATTGTATTGTATCTTCTTACAAGTCGCCTCCTAGCTTAGAAAAACTTTAGATCCTCATAGTAAAGCATTTCACCCGACATCAAAAAAGATTAACAACCTCATGCTTTAGGGGGCAACTATTATAGACATTTTTGGGCACTTCAACCCCAATCACAAATTCCCATAGACTGAGGGCTCTTAAGTCCCTAAAAGTGTTGCTTCACTGCCTAAAGGAACAAGGTCAACTGATTACATCATCTCCCAGAAGTTCTCCACTGAAAACTGTTCATAAATGGTCAAACTTGGACCATACTGAAAGCTCAATGCAGAGGGTGCGATGCATATCACCTTCCCAATATACAGGGTGCAATGCATACCATTTTTCTCCTCTATAGGGTGCGATGGTTGGGAATGGACAAATGGCAGGGACACAAATGCGAGGTGGAAGATCATGGAATCTTCCAAAAGCTTCCCCTATGACACTTGCCACTCCATTTTCGACCAGGGATGAGTAAGAGATCATCATTCTCCAAGTGGAAGTAGGAACTATCAGAGAGAGGACACTAATCAAGATCCCAAAAGATGACTCACCTCTCCGTAATCATCTATATATGGATCCCTCTTCACAGAGATCCAGAGGCTGGAATTTTGTAACTTATAGAGAGGTGCTATTGGTATTCTGGTGTGCATTCACAGTGTTGGGTGATTTTTCTTTACTTGAGGTGAAGAAGGGCTTCTTAGCTGAAGGATGATGTTGGGTTAAAGCTGCTCATGGTTGTAATCCTCTTGCTACTTTTATCTTAATAAAGTTATTCTTGTTTACTTCCATATTCTTGTGTATTTGTTTATATATGCTTGTATGTGGTTAATGCACATCTGATCCTGCATTATTTATGAACTTAGATCCGTGTTTCTTGCATAGTATTATGTTGTTGTAATTCTACAGGTCCTTTTAAAGCTGAGTAGACAAAGATTAAGCAGCAAAACCCTATCAAGAAGGAGAGGAAATCAAGCGCAAGACTTAGGTTGGCCCTCTTAGTTCTGCTCTCATCTACTTTCATAGAAGGAATCAATAGTAGACTTTGATTGTTTGTTTCTAAGATAGCCACCCATCTTAGTGGGAATAGCAACATCCGTGTGGACACTATTCCCATATAACAAAATGGCGACTCCACTGGGGAGCAACTAGATTATTTGTTAGCCTATCTATCCTTGTTTCTTTTATAAACATAGAGACGGAGTCTGAAGTCAAGCCAGCTAGCCTTCAAACTGCATTCGTCAAAATAGATCAATGCTGCTTTAGTCAATCTGCGTGTTTTGTTTATGAATTAAAAAATAGATCTGCAAGCAATCTAATTGCCCTGAGTGGTGGCTCTAGTAACCTCTTAAATCACCCCTGTGTTTTACATACATTGATCTGTACTTATTCAGCTTAAACACCTTAACTAAACTGCAAACTGTGAGTGAAGACGCGTTCAAAGTCTCGCACTACAACCATCGCACCATTCCTTCAAGGTAGCCTGTATGCATCGCACCTCCCGAATGGAGTAGGTGTGCTGCATACTGAGTTCACTGGGTAACAGGTGCGATCGTTAGGGAGGATTGAATTTTCCCTCCGACTGTGGATTTTTCTCACTATTTTTAGTCTTATTCAAGAGTTTTTTGTTGTCTGTAATCAGTGTAGTCCTGTGAATACCCCCTTCTCTTGCATTATTATGCCCCCTTAGTGCAAAGAACTATAAACGTTTTTTATGTATTGTGCGTCGTTTTAGTTCTCTTTTGCAAAAACTAACATAATCAAATTGTCGTCTCTAGATCTGAAAGTGTCGTAGCTGTCATTTTCATTTTTAGAAAGCAATCCCGTTGTTTTAGATAGTTGATTATAGAGTTACTATTGCATAGGACTTGAATTACTAGTTTTAAAGTGTCGAAAAGCAATTTTCATTTCAAAATCGCAAAGTGTCTCTCTTGCTTTCACTTCATTTTGAAAAAAAATTTTGTTAAGTACAGTCGCTTTAAAAGTAATTCAGTTTTTCACATAGCTTTCTTAGCATCATTTACACATTAAGAGAGCTGAAAAACAAATACCTGCATGTGCATTTGCATCTTGAATGATTGGCTTGATTTAGGACTGTGCATATTATCGTGTGCTCTGTGCTCTTTGAAGAAAAGATGCTTGACTTTCTTCCCCTTAGTAGCTAGGATTTTCATTGCTAAAAGAAGGTAAAACAATCGTTTATCATATTAGACTGCATTTAGGAATTATACATACATCACATGGTGAACCTGAAAGGAAAACTATTAAGCAAGATCAACTTCAAATAAATCTCAATGAATCTAACAACGCTTTGGAACTTAACGCACAACATCTAGAGGTCTAGGCTAGAGACATATTCCGACATCGTAAAGCCTGGTAACTATTGCTTTCAGTGCTGGTTGGGTGATTCCTCCACTCTGAGACGGCAAGTGCCAGTACAGACTTGTGCTCCCACGTACCATCTCGTATATATTGGGAGACCACAATAGGCTGCATCCTTTATGCTTAGGAAGCCATGTCTATCGCCCTATCGATCGTAATGCACCGAACACAACATTTAGGAAGACTGACTGCCATATCGTAAAAATTATTCTGCAGTTTTACGATTGGTTTGGTAATCCTCTCTGCCTAGATCTCCAGAGAAGTCCATTTTTCTCCTTTTTAGACTCCTTAAAGGAAAAGGTCCTCTGAGCGCTTATCACTTCAAGCTCAATAAAAATTGAAGGCGACTAGAGTCATCTTTTGTTTTTTCTCGACTCTTTAAAATTGAAAAAACAAGTTGTGTCCAAGCGTCTAAAAATTTATTTTAAATCGGAATAACATCACAAATTCCCCCATTGATCTTCAGGTTGAGAAAAAGGAGTCTACCAACCAAGGATTTCCCTGTGAAGGAAATCCTAGTCCCTTCCTATCTTAGGGAGATGTTGCTCCACCCCATATGGCCACTTTCTCACTTCCAGGATTGACAATTGGTTTGCTGGTCTGACTCTTCTCTACCTATGTCATTCATAATCCCACAATTCTTGAACAGTCTAACCAGCAACTAGACAACACTAGAGTTGCCTCCCAACCTTCTACTTCATCTTATTCTCCTTCTCCTCCTTCCTCTTCGCTTGACAAAGCCGATAAAGCTAAAAGTCAAGTAACCGAGAAGAAGAATAAGCAGAAACAGAAAAAGGAAAATAAGAAAAAGGAACCAAAATCGAAAGGGAGTAACCAAGTATCATCTAGCAAAAATCCACACACCGCACAGTCAAAACCTAAATCTCCTTGCGTCATTTGCAATGGAGACCACTATCAACGAGATTTTCCTTGTATCCCTCAGATCTTAAGGGACCAGTCTCGTCATTTGCACCATTCGGTAGCATCAACCTCTGGCGATCATGTTGAATGCTCACCGTCAACCAGTGAAAGTGAAGCACATGGACAAAGAAGGAATCCTAAACTTCCTTGTAAGTTGTGTGAAGGCGATCACCCCATCCACCGTTGTCCCTTCCTTGAAGAGGCTAAAACAATTTTAGAGTTCGGTTTCACCGTTACAACTTCCTCCTGGATATCAAAAACTCTTGCCGAGCCCTCCACCAGTTGAAAATCTGGCTGGCCCATCCTTGTGGTTAGCCGAAGCACCTATCGTTGAAAATGAACCTTCAGAATCCATACCAGATGAAAGTCAAAGGGTCGATACGACAGTTGACCAGGTATTGCCTTCAGAGTGTTCATCTTCAAACGAGACCGTCACTAAAGAGAAAGAGAATGACACTGTTCAAATTATTTTCATCAACACCGACTCCGATGATCTTGGGGGCAGTCCTCCCGTTCCTTTACCGCAGGAAGGAAGTTCATCAGAGTCCTACCCGACCATCTATTCGACCCCAACACCAAACAACCTAGTTGTTTCCTTCGACTGGAATCTACTAGGCAGACCCCGTTTGCGAGCCAGTGTACCATTCAAAATTATTGTACAAGCTTACAGAATGGTCATGGTTGGTACCATCATTGATGAAGGGGCTTTTGTGAGTATCCTTTTCTCAACTACTTGGAAAGCGCTTGGTTCGCCATCGCTTTTGCCTAAAATGAGAAATCTAACAGGTTTCGACAAGGGAACTAGTTGACCTTTAGGGATCCTTCCAAATGTGCCCATTACATTGAGAGGGAAAACTATTCACATGAATGTTATGGTAGTTCAAGGACCTTTAGATTATAATCTACTCCTTGGACGTGACTATATTTATTGCATGGGAGCCATCGTCTCCTCACTCTTTAGATTAATGTATTTTCCGCACAAAGGCAGAATGGTCAAGCTCATAGACCAAATGTCATTTCCTGGTTCACACATCGCAAATATTCAAATGCCATCCCTGAATGGTCTTTTCACGCAAGAAACGTATCATTGGTCTCCAGTCCACCCACCTGATGAGTGCAAGTGATTCAGGAAGATGTGACAAAAACCTAGGGGGCATGCAACCTGGTCTATTTCGGTAGGAAAACCTTGGGTATAGGGTCTATTTCCATGAGGGATATATGACTAATATGGCGAACTTATCCTCACAGAAAAATGGGAACAGACTGGAATAAGATACCTTCATTGAGGTTATGTTGAGTGACTCCGCTACCCTTTGTCTGTTTCGATAGACATTGCCTAGAAAGAATTTTATCTGCTACGCGAATGAAACTTTCTTGGTAACCTGGAAATTTTTCGCTATACCTAGGGGCATGCAAACCTTTCCGCATGCAAGTGAAGAGTGGCTATTTATTTTTTAAATTTGTAGGACCTCTATCCCTTTAAACCCATAAGGTTAGTCGTTTCCTAACTTGCATAAAGAAAGGATCCATGGCAAAGCTTTAGAGATGTAAGCCACTTCAAAATAGCATCTCGAATGAGACATTTCTTATCATACGACTAGCGAGCAATGTTGTCACAGAGTTCAATATTGTTAAAATATAAACTCTCCACGAGCAGTTTTAGCGCATAGTTCAAGCTCATTAAAAAATAAACATAAGTCACGAGCAAGTGTTTCTCCCCGGGTTTAATCTCATTAAAAAATCAACAGGTAAATAACCATTTGAATGCCTTATCGTCGGCTTTTGAGCCTTGGTCGTGTTCTCGCCATCACCTCCACTCTATTTCTAGCCGATCATTCACCCCCATATGATTGTTTAGCCCTTCGAGGAACATCTGCGAAGAGTGATTCTGCTAGCCATCCTTGTAACATTGTCATGATTGGAAAATTGCAAATCTTACCTAGAATCATCTGCTACCTGAAACCATCACTCGTTCCTCGGAAACGAGTCTTCTTTAAGCTCTTTTCACCTGACTCGTAAAATATGAAAATATTGCCGACTGATTGGCCTCTCTGGCTCATTAAAAGGCATCAGAAGTGCTATCCCTCCTCTAGATTTTAATATTTTTGGACCTAAGGGATTACTACACAAAAATATCGAGCACTTGTCTTGTAAAGCTCGTTAAAACTGTTAGCCTCCTGCTGCAGCAGGTTACCGATATTTCATGATTGACATTTTTACAAGCCAAATATGTCATACTTTGCATGCTGCAATGCTCCATATTTGCTGACAAACACCAAAGAAAGAGGTCATGAGGAAATGCTACTCAAAGATTCATCCACTACATTCCAATTTTGAAGAATTATTCCATTTTTGTAAAGTACTTATCCAAGGGGAGGTCCAAACAGTTTAATCTTGGTCTCCCTAGGTTTCAATTTTTTGTTGCAGTATATAGAGAAAGAATAATCTGTCCAAACAACCTAATCTTGGCAGATTTTAGATAGGTAGAGAAGCAAAGGAGCCCAATTGCTTAATCTGGGCCTTTGGAAGAGATAAGGGTAGATTTAGATAGGAGGGCATTCAAAAAAGGAAAAGAGCACATTGAGGGTTTGCTAATTCAAGTGCACCCAATTCAAGTGAAGAAAAAATGTTAGGATTGCTAGGCTGGGTAGGTAGTATGAGGCTGCAAAAGTAAAGATGGTATTACCATTTGGTTTATCAAAAGGAGGACCCATAGCATGTATAAGTTGGCATCTTCGCAGTTGGCTGGCAGTACAACAAGGAAGCATGACTAATTTCGCTTTTCTTTCCCCCAAGAAATCATCTAACTAAAATTCCTCTAAGAACCTTGAGATCTGCTCAAGTAATCCAGTTTCACTTCATTTCTTACTAAAGCCAAGTTGACAATTGAGTTCACTTAGTGAAAAGAAGCTACATTTCTTGTGTAAAAATTAATTTCTACATAATCAAATTATTTCCTTATGCTTGAGTTTCTAATCCATAAACTTAGCATCCCCACATCTCTTGTCATTTCTCAGAACCCAAGATAACATCTAATTCTATTATATAGCTCCCTACACCATGTTTCCCTATCCCTACTCTAAAAGAGACTATATAAAAACCATCATAAATACTAAATATCCCACCCCTTGGCAATTATAGCCAAATAAATCAAAGTCGGGAAAATATTAGGTCCATTTGGGGCCCACTGTTAGTCCCTCCTTGTTCACTCGAGATTTATTTGACTCTTGGTCGAATAAATAACCATTTTAACCCTTTCCCGCTTTCATCCCTGGGATTTATAAATATTTGATTGGTAAATAGCCGAAACCCGAAATTATTCTAACCTTAACCTAAGGTCTAAACCCACCCGCGACCACAAATATTTCATTGTTTAAACCGCGCACACTTGTGCTAAACCCCGCGGACTTCTTCCTCCCGACCACCGTCGGATCGCTTTCCTTAGATCCAATAGCTATTACGCGTATCGGGCGCCCTTTTATGTTGGTGCGTCAGCACCCGATGTCCGACGGTTTTACCGTCGTACACTGGGACAGCTGGCAACCTCCCATTGCATCGGGCCGCCGCTGACAGAAACCACCTCCGTACCAAAGGCTTTCCGATGCATAGGCCAAAACCGCCCTCCCCTCACGTAGCAGGAGTGCTGTGTCACTGCCAGGTCACCTGCTGATGTCATCAACCTTCCATGTGTCACTACCACGATGTCATCCACGTCAACTTCCATGTCATCATCCATACCCGCTACACGACAAAAATATGCCATGATGACGTCATCCTCAAAAAACACCAAAAATCCCAAAAAGCACCAAAATTCTGGAAAGTTGAGTTAAAAGTCGTGAAAACGACTATTTTAGTTCATTTCTGGTTTTTACTGCGAAAGAAACGTGCATACGGTTTCAGTTATTTTTACACTCCCAAGACTTCAGCGGCCAGCCAACCTACAAATTCGGCACCACAGTTCACCTCAGCAGCTCAATTCATCCTGTCAAGTGCCTCTCGCGTCCTCATAACAGGTATTTACCCAATTTTTACCAAAAACCCTGTTTTCGTGCTTCTCTGCTCAAAATTCCGAATAAACTCATTTTTAGCTGGTAAACTACTCCCGCGAGTCACCCATTACTCTGCACCTATCATTTGAGCTGCTCGTTCTCTGCAGACCGAAACCTTGAGCCATTCTCTTCAGAGAAAAGGTTATTCCTCCCCTCTGTTTGTTCATGGTCGCCCACGAAATACTAAAATCTGTGTGTTACTCAGCTGAGCTGCCCAACTATATTATGCTTCATTGGTTCTAGCCTTTGTTCCTAAAAGAAAAACTTGAGTTTCCTCTCCCATCTGCGAACTGGTTCTCCCCAGGCAAAATTCAGTTCCCCTCCTCTCAGCATTGTGTCGAGTGCCCACTGAGCCTCTAGTTTCGACCCATTCCTGTTAAGGCATCTAGCTAGAGTGCTGTCACTCTTTAGCGTTCCATAAAATATGTATTGTGAGGCCCATTAAAAAGCAAATCACTAGCTGTGCTTGTCGTGCTCTTCGCAGAGCCTTAATTTTCGCCTCCAATTGTTATTTTCGCCTCTATTCCATTCAAATCAAAGCAATACAAGACATGGAGGCCCCAGTTGCCCTGAATATTGCTCCTATGAATGCCTCACACATGAATTTAGAATGGAAACCTCTAGTAGACAGAGATTTCCAGATTGAGGATATGAGGCGCATTGAATCCCACCTTTTAACTATTTGCCAATTCAAGAACAGTTATAAAAATAATACTGATCCCCTGGGAATTTGGCAATCCAGTATGGTTGTCTATTACCTCCCAGAATTCAATGTGCTGCCTGATTTTATCCATCTCTACCATTCTCACTATGAACCCACTCTAAGGGCGATCCTCAGCCCAGATGGGTCGGTTTTGTTCCATATCACTACTCAATCTATCAATCAAATGCTAAATTATGAGCCTCCCCAGTCCTTGGTTCCTCTCACCCTGAAACATCTGATTGATAGCAGTCCAAGGCTTTCCAAAGCAGAGATACTAAGAGTTAATCAGCTGTTCATGATACCGAGATATCAGAGTGACCATACTCCACCGTATCATCAGGTTTCATTCAATGAAACAGGCAGGCTCATGGTGGATATGATTTCCTACATCTTAGGATGCAAGACAGGGGAGTTTGTAGATGAGACAGTCTTCCAGTTATTAGCCATATTTACTCCAGGGCAGCCCCCTGCCATCATGTATGACTATGCCACATTCATAGCCAACAAAATGCACGAGCAATTCATGATGATGGACAGGGAAGGAGTCTTCAAATACACCTCTTATATTTATCATATGCTAATTTTTTATCACCCTGATAGTTTCAAGGTCCCTCTCAGGATATTTGATTCAAGAAGAGAGAGGAGATCTGTAGTCTTTTGGACTTCAGTTTTTCATATGGCCCAACGTTCTCCCTGTACATATTGTGAGTTTATTGATCTCTTTATATACCCAGCTACTTGCTTATTATTGGAGACCCATCCTCCCAAACTTACTGGCGAAATGAAAAGGATTTTGCATCTTTCCAAAGAGTACAGCATTGGGGATTGGTACTTTTACCAAAACCATACAGTTATCAGAATTTATGGGAGTGAGTTACCTCCCTATAGGCTGCCAAGATACATTCCCATGAGGCTCTTTTCCTTAGAATATTTCAGACAGTTTAGTCATGCAGACCTAGTTCACTTCCATGGAAAAAACAAGAAGGCACAGTTGAAAATCAGAACTCAACTGGGTCCCTTTGTTTTCAACAAAAGGGAAGAAGCCTGGAAGGATGCAAATAAAATATTGAGAGAGGAAATTGTTATAGCTCCAAATCTCACCAGTATGGTTTGTGATGCATCAGCCATGGCCTAGGGCAACCCCTCCTTCCAGACCTGGTCATATATCTAAAAAACAATGTTTTATTCCCTGTACGCGACATTGCCCTGAGTTAAACGCGTGTATACGCGGGTTCTACATAGCTAACCCGCGTATATGTATTAAAACACTTAAAAAATATAAAAATTCCTTATTTTCGGGCGGAGATCACGAGTTTCACCTACTGATCACCTGTTAGTGCCCGTGGCCTCAACTGTCCCCAACCAATTCCTAACTAAAAAACTACTTTGGAGTTGGTATAAAAAGACATCATGTGGAAGGCCTAAGGAGGAGAAATTTTTGAGCAAAGTTATTATACTGATTTTCTATCCCCCTGATCAGGTCTGAAGACCCTTGTGCCTTCTGCACTTCCCTCATCTTGTATAGGAAACCCTTGTTTCCTTTGTGTTTGGATGTTCATTTTTTCCCATCACATCTTGGAGAGAGTAATGGAGGGGGACCTACTAGTGGCTTTGAGGCGGGACGGATCCAGAAGGAGGCTGAGCTTGGAGCCTGCAGAAGCGGATTCAGGTGATATTTCTCTTGTTTCATATTATTTTATTTATCTAATAAAGAAACACGTCTTGTTCCCGAAACGCTCTTTTCTTTGTGTTAATGATATTTATATGTGAAGTTCATACTTGAATAGATGCTTATAAGTTTGTAACTAACTCATCTTTTCATATAACATAAAGATCATTTTTTATGTAAAAGTCTTGTCCATATACTGTTGTAGTTTGTGGAATTGTGGTTTTTACAGGACCAAGGAGCGGAAGGGACGTGAAGAAGGGTTTGCACCCTTGAGTAACTACCCAAATGTAGGACATCAGGTATGCCCCTCTCACCCTAGAGGTAGTTATCTATAGCATAACCGGTTGTATGTGTGTGTGTTTCTTAACTTAGATAATTTTCCGTCTGCTAAGGTTTCACCCAAGAACCTTAGGGGAGAACTTCGCACAACAGAAATGCTGTTAAAACAAAGCTTCTATTGGTCACCATATGACCCCGAACACTTCATAAGCTTTAGGAGAGTCAAAAATAAGCCCTCAGGGTATGTGCACTAGCCAATCTCTCACATAGAGCAATATGCAAATTTACCAGAATGGGTAGAAGGTTCTTTAGATGAAGAGCAAATTTCTGAAGAAGAAAAATTGGAGAAAGACATGAAAGACGTTGAAAAGAGAATTGACCTGGAATGTGTTCCATAGTTCCCCTCCGTACAACCACAACCAGTGGGAGCGAGTACATCAACTGCTGCCTCGCCACAGCCAGCTAGGAGAGCCATATTGGAAGTAGGAAAGGACAAGGAAATAGAGCATTCAGAGGGACAAATTACAATGGAGGAGCAGCCTTCTCTGAATTTGGAGAGGGACCAAGAACAAAGTCCCTCAACACATGCGAAAGCACCTGAAATTCCTGTGCTGCCAACTCCTCAACATGAGGAAAGAGGTAAAAAGAGGGACCAAGCGGAGAGTACACCCACAGGTACACCAACCGAGCAGGAGGGAGAGAAAAGGAAAAGGTTAAACCCTATGCCGAAGAAGAAATCTAAGAGGAAACACTTGGAAACTTGAGAGGTGAAGGAACTTTAGGACAGCAGATCCCTACTATTTTGGAGACATCAGCCAGCTCCTTCCAGCAGGAGCTTGACAGACAACCAGGTGGGGAGTTTTTGTCCTCCAAACAGCAAACACAAAGGGGTGCAGACATTAAAAGGGCTTTTACTGAAATCAAAGCTAGGAATGAACCAATAAGGTTCCAACTTTATAATCAACTGTTAAAAATGGCCCCTACAAATCAACAAAGGCTGAGGGCAACCTATGACATGGAAGCAGCAAAAATGACTTTGAGTCATTTCAGATCCACCGTGCAGCAAGCACAATCAGCTGTAGACTACATAAGAACTAATCTGGAAGTCCTTTCTAAGGACGTACACCCTATAGACCCGATTGAGCTGCATAAGTAGATAAGAGAAATGGTATACTCAACCCTGGCAGATAAGGCTCTGCTGGCTCATAGATTGCAGAACTCCTTTTATAATACCTCTGCCTAGTTAGAGTTAGAGAAGGCCTCATCATTGGCCAAAGACAACAGGTTAAAATCCCTTGAGGAAATCATAATAGAGATGGGACATGACCCCAAAGATCCCAACGGAACACAAGCCTTGATCAAGAAGAAGGAGGAGGATCTAGCAGCTCTCAGAAAACAAATGAAATTACCACCAACTCTTCATCCTCAGACTGCAGAAGTAGCACAACAGAAAGAGATGGAGGACGTGTACACCTTGCTTATGAGAATGAATCAGAGAATACTGGAGACAGAGAAAGCACTAGAAGAAGCTTTGCAAGGGAAACAACTTGAATTGTCTTCAAGGCCTCCTCCATTAATCCCAACGATCTCGACTCCCCCTCCAGTAGTTACGACAACAGCACCTCCACCAGCTTCAACTTCAGCAACAGATGTTTCAGCCACAACAA
Source organism: Pinus taeda (assembly GCA_000404065.3). NCBI lineage: Eukaryota > Viridiplantae > Streptophyta > Pinopsida > Pinales > Pinaceae > Pinus > Pinus taeda. Next base: position 335,505 of record APFE030632136.1, on the reverse strand, counting down.
CCACAGCAGCAGCCGCACAAGAGGCCAATTTGGGCATGGAGGCCATGCTGAAAGAGATTAAGGCCCTCGAAGTACAAATGACAGAAATGAGGGAAACCAAAGAAAAACTAGCTAAAATTGAAGCTAGCTATGATAAATAAAAAATTACAGTTGCTGAGAAAACCAGGGAAATAAAGGCCCTAGAAAATAGAATAAAGGCCTTGGAGAAAGACCTCACTCTCCATACGACCCTGGCTCAAATCAAAACAATTTTATGGGATAATATTGACAAGGCTCTCGTTGAGCAATGGACAGGAATTCAAACCATTTTTGATCAAATGGATTTGATGACAATAGCTCAGTATGAAACTCAAAAGACCAGGGCATTATTGGCAGACAAGCCTGAGTTAGCCAATAAATTGATTCACTTTCTAAACACTCGTACTGGTGACCAGTTGATAGTACTGAACATTCAAAACAGAATAGAGGCCATTGTGAGAGTCAAAAAGGTGCTAACCATGAGGAATTTTGTCCAGACGATAGAAAGAAAGTTCCAAGAAATGCAAACAGAGGTACAGGCCTTTAGACAAAGGATGGCAGATTTACAGAGCAGAGGTTTACCCAGCTTGGTTACTAGCGTGGGAAAATTATTAGAGTAGGAGCAATATGCATATAGACTACATACATATGTAGAGAATCAGGTCGCTGCGTCATCGAGCAACACAGAAGAAGCAGCTCCTCTCACAGGGCAGAGTTTATACAATAAACTAGAAGATCTATTTTACATTGAACATGAGATTAAACATCTTTTTTTGGTCTGGCTGAATTATTATGCATATACAGAAGCTGATGAGACTCTATTCAAATTAAGAAAATATCATTTACCACCAGAAGGTTGGTGGCAAAGTCTACTTCAGATTCTATAGTAATTTGATTTTCTGTATATTCTTTCCTCTACAAGCAAACTTCATTGCACAATTTTTGCTATCAGGAAAGTTCAAAGATAAAAACGGATGGAATTGGCGCAGAAAAGCATTTGAAAAGGACAAACAGGTGGTAGGTGATAGCACACCCAGAACAGCTCATCAGCATAGCACCCATCAACCGACTTTCTCAGTCTACGAGTCAACGACAAATCAGGACAACTACAGTGACTAATTAAACGCATTTACTTTCTCAGTTATTCTTATGCAACTTTTTTTCATAATAGTTATTGAGCATGTGGGAGTAGTTGGACACAGTTATGTCTAGATATTTTCCCAATGGGATATTTTGTAAATAACTTCTATATATTCTGCAGAGGCTGATGTATTAAGGGTTGGTTGTTTTTTATAATTTTGGGATGATAGGCTCCGAGGGAGACTCACACTGTATGCTCGAAAATTTTCTATAATCAAAGATTTCTCACAAGCATGGAGATTGAAATGTTGTTTTGTTTAAATGGTTGAAGATTTACTGTGAAATTCTTGTGCTGTTGTATGACTCAATAAATACTTTTTATCTCTGTTCTCACTCATGAAATATGCTCTAAAATAGCGAAAAGAAAGATTAGCATAGAATTTGTTTAAATACATTCTATGCTTGATTTTTGCTTTTTCTTCATGTTTTCACCTATTTTAGGCATAAATATGGATTCCATCTGGCTCATATTTGCCCTAACTCATCATGTATGGCAATTATCCATGAATTCTTAACTGCTCCTGGATACAATTCATTCATTTTCCCTCTCTTGAAGATATTGAGAGATTCTTTATTGCCTCTCATCCCTCAGATTTCATTTCATCTCTTTAAGCCTGGAGATTTTGTTATATACAGCTACCTTGCTTCATATTTGTCTTGTGACCAAGAGAACACACCAGCAGCTTAACTCCTTAACTCCACGCCCAATGGTTTGAAACTTTCTGCTCCATACTTTGCCTCTCCACTTGAAGATATCTTCCCTCCATCTAAACTTCCATCCAAACTTAAATCAAAACCCTTGAACTCAATAGCTAGCCTAAAATCATCATCAACAAAGCTAAATCATTAAGAGAGAGCCCTCTCTGATTGCAGGTGGGCTAGAACCTGCAATCCAAAGATTGGTTTGTGGTTACCTCGGCCGTATCCCTTCAGGAACTTAGGGACAACCTGAGTGATAACATAATGGCGACTCCAATAGGGATCTTCCTCAAATAATTTCACAAATCAAGTTGGAAAGCTCCACTGGGACAACAATAGTATTCCCAGCAGAAGCAATATATAGGCTTTCTCAGAAAAGTGCTTCTCTGGAAATTTTCAATTTTTCTTCTAATCCTCGATGGTGGATAGAGATCAGTCTCTTCAAATACTAAGACATCCACCTGGTGACTCCACTTAAATTTCAATCAAAGACTTCACTGCAGGAAGAAAACAGTTCCAAAATTTAAATAATCCATGTTCCAAACTGCTAAAAACAATCAAATAGGATGACCAGGTCTGTAGAAAATCTCTCATTTCATGAAGCATTAGATGGATTCAGGAAAAGTTTAACGGAGTTTGAGCTTGATGAAGACTTTCTAAGATCGGTGTTGTCAAAAACAAAAGGAAGCCAGCATAATCTTTTTTTGGATTTAGTGATTGAAAGGTATGAAAAATAAATTGAGCTATTACAATCTCAAATCCTGTCATATAAATTTCGTGATTCGATTTTTTTTTTTCAAAATCTTCCTTCCCCAAGTCACAAGGAAGTGGGATTACCATCCGACTTACAGATTGGATAGGATCATGCTTTCAAGGCAAAGACTGAAGAAATTGTGACAATATTTATTATCACAGATACAAATGCCCCAACAGATGAAGGAGGATTAGAGAAGGTGGTCCCACATGATATGTTTATTGATCCTATAGCCGACTACTTGGAGTTTCTCCTCAACTCAAAATCTTTAACATACTATCTCAGTAAGGACCAGGTACATCAGCAGCGATGTTTTTATGCCCCTGTTTTGGTTATAGGAACACATGACCTGAGAATGCTTTCCGCTTCATTGACAATCAGTCAATCAGTTCAGTTTTTTCTACAGTTGCTTAAATGGCTGCATTGGATGTTTCATTTCACCTAATCGGCAAAAGAAACACTGATTAGTATAGGTAGGTAGGATTTCAATTTTTTGTTTAGATAATAGCCTACCCGCGGTTGAAGCCTAAAGCGAAGGCCCTAAGCTCCTCAAGTCTGCTGTCATGTTCATAAATAAACTAGGCCATCAAAGGAAAAGTTAAAAACACAACAACAATAGAGCATCAAGGCAGTCTGACCTGCTGTTCTTGGCTTTTCACAAGGAAAAACCATCCCCAAGTGGAGCCACTGTTAGCCTCCTCTTGCAGCAGGTTACCGATATTTCATGATTGACATTTTACAGGCCAAATATGTCATACTTTGCATGCTGCAATGCTCCATATTTGCTGACAGACACCAAAGAAAGAGGTCATGAGGAAATGCTACTCAAAGATTCATCCACTGCATTCCAATTTTGAAGAATTATTCCATTTTTTCAAAGTTCTTATCCAAGGGGAGGTCCAAACAGTTTAATCTTGGTCTCCCTAGGTTTCAATTTTTTGTTGCAATATATAGAGAAAGAATAATCTGTCCAAACAGCCTAATCTTGGAAAATTTTAGATAGGTAGAGAAGAAAAGGAGCCCAATTGCTTAATCTGGGCCCTTGGAAGAGATAAGGGTAGATTTAGATAGGAGGCATTCAAAAAAGGAAAAGAGCACAGTGAGGGTTTGCTAATTCAAATGCACCCAATTCAAGTGAAGAAAAACTCTTAGGATTGCTAGGCTGGGTATGTAGTATGAGGCTGCAGAAGTAAAGATGGTATTACCATTTGGTTTACCAAAAGGAGGACCCATAGCATGTATAAGTTGGCATCTTGGCAGTTGGCTAGCAGTACAACAAGGAAGCATGACTAATTTCCCTTTTCTTTCCCCCAAGAAACCATCTAACTAACATTCCTCTAAGAACCTTGAGATCTGCTCAAGTAGTAGAGTTTCACTTCATTTCTTACTAAAGCCAAGTTGACAATTGAGTTGAATTAGTGAAAAGAAGCCACATTTCTTGTGTAAAAATTAAATTCTACATAATCCATTCATTTCCTTATGCTTGAGTTTCTAATCCATAAACTTAGCATCCCCACATCTCTTGTCATTTCTCAAGACACAAGTTAACGTCTAATTCTATTATATAGCTACCTACACCATGTTTCCCTACCCCTACTCTAAAAGGGACTATATAAAAATCCTCGTAAATACTAAATATCCCACCCCTTGGCAATTATAGCCAAATAAATCAAAGTCGGGAAAACATTAGGTCCATTTGGGGCCCACTGTTAGTCCCTCCGCGTTGACTCGGGATTTATTTGACTCTTGGTCGAATAAATAACCATTTTAACCATTCCCCGCTTTCATCCATGTGATTTATCAATATTTGATTGGTAAATAGCTGAAACCCGAAATTATTCTAACCTTAACCTAAGGTCTAAACCCACCCACGGCCGCAAATATTTCATTGTTTAAATCGCGCACACTTGTGCTAAACCCCGTGCACTTCTTCCTCCCGACCACCATCAGATCGCTTTCCTTAGATATAAATGGCTATTACGCGTATCGGGCACCCTTTTATGTTGGTGCATTAGCACCCGATGTCCGACGTTTTTACCGTTGTACACCGAGACAGGTGGCGGCCTCCCATTGCATCGGGCCGCCCCTGACAGAAACCACCTCCATACCAAAGGCGGTCTGATGCACAGGCCAAAACCGCCCTCCCCTCACGTAGCAGGAGCACCGTGTCACTGCCACATCGCCTCCACGTCACCTCGCCGTACTTCCAGGTCACCTGCTGACGTCATCAACCTACCACGTGTCACTGCCACGTCATCATCCATGTCAACTGCCACATCATCATTCATACCCGCTACACGACAAAAATATGTCATGATGACGTCATCCTCAGAAAACGCCAAAGATCCCAAAAAGCGCCAGAATTTTGGAAAGTTGAGTTAAAAGTCATGAAAACGACTATTTTATTTCATTTCTATTTTTTACTACGAAAGCAACGTGCATACGGTTTCAGTTATTTTTACACTCCCAAGACTTCAGCGGCGAACCAACTTGCAAATTCGGCACCGCAGTTCATCTCAGCAGCTCAATTTGTCCTGTCAAGTGCCTCTAGCATCCTCAAAACAGGTATTTACCCAATTTTTACCAAAAACCCTGTTTTCGTGCTTCTCTGCTCAAAATTCCGAATAAACTCATTTTTAGCTGGTAAAACTACTCCCCCCAGTCACCCATTACTCTGCACCTATCATTTGAGCTGGTCGTTCTCTGTAGAGTGAAACCCTGAGCCATTCTCTTCGGAGAAAGGGTTATTCCTCCCCTTTGTTTGTTCATGGTCGCCCGTGAAATACTAAAATTTGTGTGTTACTCAGCTGAGCTGCCCAACTATATTATGCTTCATTGGTTCTAGCCTTTGTTCCTAAAAGAAAAACCTGAGTTTCCTGTCCCATCTGCGAACTGGTGCTCCCCAGGTGAAATTCAGTTCCCCTCCTCTCAGCATTGTGTCGAATGCCCACTGGGCCTCTAGTTTCGCCCCATTCCTGTTAAAGCGTCTAGCTAGAGTGTTGTCACTCTTAAGCTTTCCATAAACTCTATATTGTGAGGCCCATTCAAAAGCAAATCACTAGCTGTGCTCGTCGTGCTATTCGCAGAGCCTTAATTTCTACCTCCGGTTGTTATTTTCGCCTCTATTCCATTCAAATCAAATCAATACAAGACATGGAGGCCCCAGTTGCCCTGAATATTGCTCCTCTGAATGCCTCACACATGAATTTAGAATGGATACCTCTAGCAGACAAAGATTTCTAGATTGAGGATATGAGGGGGCTTGAATCCCACCTTTTAACTGTTAGCCAATTCAAGAAAAGTTATAAAAATAATACTGATCCCCTCAGAATTTGGCAATCTAGTATGCCTGTCTATTACCTCCCAGAAGTCAATGTGCTGCCTGATTTTATCCATCTCTGCCATTCTTGCTATGAACCCACTCTGAGGGCGATCCTCAACCCAGATGCGTCAGTGTTGTTCCATATCACTCCTCAATCTATCTATCAAATGCTGAATTATGAGCCTCCCCAGTCCTTGGTTCCTCTCACCCTGAAACATCTGATTGATAGCAGTCCAAGGCTTTCCAAAGAAGAGATACTAAGACTTAATCAGCTGTTCATGATACCGTGATATCAGAGTGACCATCCTCCACCGTATCATCAGGTTTCATTCAATGAGATAGGCAAGCTCATGGTGGATATGATTTCCTACATCTTAGGATGCAAGACAGTGGAGTTTGTAGATGAGACAGTCTTCTAGTTATTAGCCATATTTACTCCAGGGCAGCCCCCTGCCATCATGTATTACTATGCCACATTCATAGCCAACAAAATGCACGAGCAATTCATGATGATGGACAGGTAAAGAGTCTTCAAATACACCTCTTACATTTATCATCTGCTACTTTTTTATCACCTTGATAGTTTCAAGGTCCCCCTCAGGAAATTTGATTCAAGAAGCGAGAGGAGATCTATAGTCTTTTGGCCTTCAGTTTTTCATATGGCCCAACGTACTCACTATACATATTGTGAGTTTATTGACCTCTTTATATACCCAGCTACTTGCTTATTATTGGAGACCCCTCCTCCCAGACTTACTGCTGAAATGCAAAGGATTTTGCATCTTTCCAAAGAGTACAATGGAGGAGCAGCCTTCTCTGAATCTGGAGAGGGACCAAGAGAAAAGTTCCTCAACACATGCGAAAGCACCTGAAATTCCTGTGTTGCCAACTCCTCAACGTGAGGAAAGAGGTAAAAAGAGGGACCAAGCAGAGATTACACCCACAGGTACACCAACCGAGCAGCAGGGAGAGAAAAGGAAAAGGTTAAACCCCTATGCCGAAGAAGAAATCTCAGAGGAAACACTTGGAAACTTGAGAGGTGAAGGAACTTCAGGACAGCAGATCCCTCCTATTTTGGAGACATCAGCTAGCTCCTTCCAGCAGGAGCATGAAAAACAACCAGGTGGGTAGGTTTCGTCCTCCAAACAGCAAACACAAAGCGGTGCATACATTAAAATGGCTTTTACTGAAATCAAAGCTAGGAATGAACCAATAAGGTTCCAGCTTTATAATCAACTGTTAAAAATGGCCCCTACAAATCAACAAAGGCTGATGGCAGTCTATGACATGGAAGCAGGAAAAATGACTTTGAGTCATTTCAGATCCACCGTGTAACAACCACAATCAACTGCAGACTACATAAGAACGAATCTGGAAGTCCTCTCTAAGGACATACACCCTATAAACCATATTGAGCTGCATAGGCAGACAGGAGAAATGGTATACTCAACCCTGGCAGATAAGGCTTTGCTGGCTCATAGATTGCAGAACTCCTTGTATAATACCTCTGCCCAGTTAGAGTTAGAGAAGGCCTCATCATTGGCCAAAGACAACAGGATAAAATCCCTTGAGGAAATCATAATAGAGATGGGACATGACCCCAAAGATCCCAAGGGAACACAAGCCTTGATCAGGAAGAAGGATGAGGATCTAGCAGCTCTCAGAAAACAAATTAAATTACCGCCAACTCTTCATCCTCAAACTGCAGAAGTAGCACAACAGAAAGAGATGGAGGACGTGTACACCTTTCTTATGAGAATGAATCAGAGAATACTGGACACAGAGAAAGCACTGGAAGAAGCTTTGCAAGGGAAACAACCTGAATTGTCTTCAAGGCCTCCTCCATTAATCCCAACGATCTCGGCTCCCCCTCCAACAGTTACTACAACAGTACCTCCACCAGCTTCAACTTCAACAACAGATGCTTCAGCTACAGCAACCACATCAACAACCACAGCAGTAGCCACACAAGAGGCCAATTTGGGCATGGATGCCATGCTGAAAGAGATTAAGGCCCTCGAAGTACAAATGATAGAAATGAGGGAAACCAAAGAAAAACTAGCTAAAATTGAAGCTAGCTATGATAAATAAAAAATTATAGTTGCGGAGAAAACCAGGGAAATAAAGGCCCTAGAAAATAGAATAAAGGCCTTGGAGAAAGACCTCACTCTCCATGCGACCCTGGCTCAAATCAAAACAATTTTATGGGATAATATTGGCAAGGCTCTAGTTGAGCAATGGACAGGAATTCAAACCATTTTTGATCAGATAGATTTGATGACAATAGCTCAGTATGAAACTCAAAAGGCGAGGGCATTTTTGGCAGACAAGCCTGAGTTAGCCAATAAATTGATTCACTTTCTAAAAACTCGTACTAGTGACCAGTTGATAGCACTGAAAATTCAGAACAGAACAGAGACCATTGTGAGAGTCAAAAAGGTTCTAACCATGAGGAATTTTGTCCAGACGATAGAAAGAAAGTGCCAAGAAATGCAAACAGAGGTACAGGCCTTCAGACAAAGGATGGTAGATTTATAGAGCAAAGGTTTACCCAGCCTGGTTACTAGCGCAGGAAAATTATTAAAGCAGGAGTAGTATGCATATAGAGTACATACATATGTACAGAATCAGGTCACTGCATCATCGAGCAACACAGAAGAAGCAGCTCCTCTCACAGGGCATAGTTTATACAATAAACTAGAAGATCTATTTTACATTGAACATGAGATTAAACATCTTTTTCCAGTCTGGCCGAATTATTATGCATATACAAAAGCTGATGAGACTCTATTCAAATCAAGAAAACATCATTTACCACCAGAAGATTGGTGGCAAAGTCTGCTTTAGATTCTACAGTAATTTGATTTTCTATATATTCTTGCCTCTACAAGCAAACTTCATTGCACAATTTTGCTATGAGGAAAGTTCAAAGCTAACAACGGATGGAATTGGCACAAAAAAGCATTTGAAAAGGACAAATAGGTGGCAGGTGACAGCACACCCATAACAACTCATCAGCATAGCACCCATCAACCGACTTTCTAAGTCTACAAGTCAACGAAAAATCAGGACAGCTACAACGGCTGATTAAACGCATTTACTTTCTCAGTTATTCTTGTGCAATTTTTCCTTCATAATAGTTATTGAGCATGTGGGAGTAGATGGACACAGTTATGTCCAGATATTTTCCGAATGGGATATTTTGTAAATAACTTATATATATTCTGCGGAGGCTGATGTATTAAGGGTTGGTTGTTTTTTATAGTTTTGGGATGATAGGCTCCGAGGGAGACTCGCAATGTATGCTGGAAAATTTTCTATAATCAAAGATTGCTAACAAGCATGGAGATTGAAATGTTGTTTTGTTTAAATGGTTGAAGATTTACTGTGAAATTCTTGCGCTATTGTATGACTCAATAAGTACTTCTGATCTCTGTTCTCACTCATGAAATACGCTCTAAAATAGCAGAAAGAAAGATTAGCGTAGAATTTGTTTAAATACACTCTATGATTGATTTTTGCTGTTTCTTCATGTTTTCACTTGTTTTAGGCATAAATATGGATTCCATCTGGCTCATATTTTCCCTAACTCATCATGTATGGCAGCTATCCATGAATTCTTAACTGCTCCTGGATACAGTTCATTCGTTTTCCCTCTGTTGAAGATATTGAGAGATTCTTTATTGCCTCTCATCCCCCAGCTTTCATTTCATCTCTTTAAGCCCGAAGATTGTGTTATATACAACTACCTTGCTTCATATTTGTCTTTTGACCAAGAAAACGCACCAGCAGCTTAACTCCTTGACTCCACACCCAATGGTTTGAAACTTTCTACTCCATACTTTGCCTCTACACTTGAAAATATCTTCCCTCAATCTGAACTTCCATCCAAACTTAAATCAAAACCCTTGAACTCAATAGCTAGCCTAAAATCATCATCAACAAAGCTAAATCATTAAGAGAGAGCCCTCTCTGATTGCAGGTGGGCTAGAACCTGCAATCCAAAGATTGGTTTGTGGTTACCTCGGCCGTATCCCTCCAGGAGCTTAGGGACAACCTGAGTGATAACAGTATGTATTCTTTGATTTTCTAGATTGCATCCTTCAGTTCTTCTTCCTTTAGTTGAAACTTGAAATCTTTGATGAATTTTTCTTTTAACTCTATCCATTGGAGGAATTTCCCCCTCACTTCTTCTAATTTTTACCATTTGTTTGGAAGATTAGCTAGAGTGTTTTAGAATATGTGTGGCCATGCACATTTATCCTTGTATCTTATTCTTTTCCATTCAGACTCACATATTTTGATGTGTTGAATAGGGTCCTGGCCAACACTGAAGGTGGGCATTTTTACTTGCACAAACAAATTTCTTCCTTCAAATCGTTCAATAAAATAAGAATGTGCAGTTGTCTAAGTTTGAAGTCGAGATGAGAGTGTGTCCCACCATCTCACTACTTTTACCAATAAAATTTTTCACTAGGCTCTGCAAATGTCATTGCTCTCCAATTGATTTTGTTAGCTATTCCACACAGTTAAAAAGGGATTCTCTTTCATTTAAAAAAATATGAGAACTGGAGCCAGAGGTTAGATCAATTGGGAGTAAAGAAGGTGATTCTCGGCAATTCTTTTTTCGTATAATTGGAATGACCTTGATGGAATAATAAGGTCAAATCCTAGATGTTGGAATAGCTTGTATCAACTAGCACTCCTTTCCCTTTGATTCGTAATTCTCGATTTTACATTCATACAATTCAGTTTCTGAGTTTTGACCTATTGAAAGAGGAGATCTAATTAAGATTTCACACAAAGCATTTGGTTCGACATTATCATTCTCATCATGTAATAATTGGTACAGTTTTTTAATTTCGGCTTCCTCATTGGTAGACTTTACCTAGGGTTGGCCTTCCCGAGGGTCTAAAGGAATGATGATATTTCTGTTATTTTCTTTTAATTTGATTCTATCTTTTTTCTAGCAATATAGTCACCTTCATTTTTTGTCCCCATGGATGACCAACCAATGTTGGATAAGTAGGGATGGTATTGAATAAGTCAATGACTTCAAATTCGACCATCATCAGAATACCCATTATCAAAGTTTGAACTTGTTGTAGTGTGTCCATTGGTTCAATGAATCTTTGGTCGGCCAATTTAATGTAATTAGTTGTTCTATGTAGACTTGGTAGTCTCATGTTGATCCATGTGTCCCTTGTTAGGATATTTACTTGAAATCTGAAGTTGAAAACTACTTGTCTAACCATAAAACCATTTATTTCTAGGCCAACTTGTGGGTCATGATCATCTACCTAGTTACCTTGTGAAAGCCATCTGACATTTTCCCCTCCTTCTCTGTTTTCATTACAAATTTTCAACATATTTAATAGTTCAACAATTCAGGCGACATAGTGTTCTTAATTTAGAAGATTGAGAAATTCTTCTAGGATTAAGTCCTTATATACTCTTTGATCTTCACTTTCTTTTGTAAAGAATTCAACTGCTTAGGACATTGTTTGGTTTTGTTGTTGTAATTTTGGATACTTTGTTGAATTCTTGATAGGTTGGATCAATTGATTAATATGGTCACCATTATTTCTTACAAATCTTGACCTTGTAAATACATGAAGGTTTTTAGAGTTCTAAATCTCATGCTTTGGGACAGTTTGTAGTAAATTAACAGATATTTTTTTTAAACCTTTTCTATAATTTTCGAACAGTCTTTCAATGAGTGGTCACCTAGACCACACATGTGGCAGAAACATAAGTCATTTTTATCTTTTAAATGACACTCAGTCGTGATATGTCCATCTTGCCAACAAATATAGTATAAAATCTCCCACGACCTTGACCTTGACCACACCCTCTTCCATTGTAACTGCCTTGTCATCCACCATAAACTCCTCGACCTCGTCCTCTCCCATTGAATAGAGGTGGTTATGATAATTGGTTGGTGGCCTGGGTATGATAGAAAACATGATAATTAGGTTGATTTTTTTCCATTCAATGGACATTCTTGAGTGGAATGTGCATTGTCTTCACATATTGCACACTATTTTAGTTTTGAATTTCATAGGTTGTACTAACAATCTTTAGTAGTGTGCTTAGAAGTAGTTTGACATATGTCACAGTAGACATAGACTTGTATTTTTCAAACGTCTTGGTTGAAATGTTCTAATAACTTGCATGTATCTTTCATGTGCCCTTCGATGTGGCAATTGGTGCATCACAAGTGATTCTTTTGGAGCAATAATTGTAGCAAATAATTTTGTAGTTGGTCTAATGTATCTTCAATTTTGTTGCTGGATGGTGAATTCATTGATTGGTTCTCATTGTCTTGTTCAATTATTTTCGCTAGTTTAAGAGCTTCTTCACATGTCTCTATTTCATACATTCATAGTGGCCCACGGATTTTCTAAAGTAGTCCAAATAGGTACCATTGTACTAACACATTCTTGTCGATAGTGTAAGGAATATGACTTAATAAGTCTTTGAAGCATTTATCATATTCATGTACATATTCGTTCGGTATTTTTATTTATTTATTTTGGCTTTTGTTATGCCAAGTGCTTAACATATTGCGCTTTAAGGAGGATATGGAAACTAGTATTGATTTCATCCTTTTTCTTATATATATATATATATATTTTCCTGTTAAATTCATAAACCATGCAAGGTCTCATTTCCTTAATGTTGTAGACAAATATGCCATTTGTTTGTCTTCATTGTTGATGTCATTTGAGGCCCATAACTTTTTACAAATGAACCAGTGCCTCTTCAGGTCTTTGTCTCCCTCATAAATGGGTATATGATTTATTCCCATCTTGGTTGGATGATGCAAAGTTGGGTGAAATTGCTAGTTGTTGTTAGTTTCATCGTCGAACCTTAGTTCTCTACTTTCTTCTCTTATGTTGATGATTTTATATTAGGAATAGTCTGTTTGAAACTCCCTATCTCTATATTCTATGAATCAACTTGTGTGCGGTCGCCACCCTCTGTCGATCGATTCATGACTTTGGTTTTCTTCAACAGATACAAATTGTGGAAGAGGGGGAACAATCATGAGGTCAGATAGATGGGGAAGTATTTTATCTAAGTCATTATCATTATTCAATTGGTTTTTAATAGAGTTTTCACTTTCTTGAATACTTATTTATTGGTCATCGATATATGTGACTAAAGGTCTTTCAGAATAATTCCTTAACTAAAGAAATTCTCTTAAACTAGGACTTGACAAGGATATCCTTGGAGAAATTCTTATTTCTAAACTAGAATCATTTATTTCCATGGCATTTACTTTTCCCTTTGGAGTTATCGACAGACCTCCATTTTCTATCAGAGTGGGCGGTGCCACACCTCTCAACTCTTCTGAGGAGTCATGTGCATCTTCACTCTCATGCTCCCAATTCCTCATTCTTTTCTTTTGGTATTATTATTCTCTAATTTGTTCTCATTGACGTTGTTTGAGGTCCTTTGCTAATTTTTGTATGTCAGTATTTGGTCAATTCTTTTCTTGTTTCTCTTTCTTTTCAAATGACTTCTTTTCTTCCATTTTTGTCGGCTCTAATACTTCTCCAACTTTTTCTTTGATTTTCCTTTTTGTTCCTCACAATCCACTACCCCCCCATACTAACCTGACTAATGTTGATTCACAAGGGAGTATCTATCAACCATATTTATTTACTTAAAAAATAATCCCATGCTTCTTTCATGTCTTTACAGCGAGCATCCAGAAACTTTTCCACTTTGCTTGATCCTTCTTCCAGTCTGTATTAGCTGAGTCGCTAGTGGTGGCGATATTCGATGATGTGTCCTGCACCTTTCCCTAGAAGGAATTTACATAGTAGATTTGGTATCGTGCAAAAAAAACACGTCATGTAGATCATCGTAGAATTTGGATCTTATATGTTTGATAGATGTTTGGTCTTCTAATGCTTGTTATTTCCAATAATCTTCTGAGATGGATTCAATCCACTTTTGTAAACTCATTTGACTATTGCTTGATAGCTTCAAGAGCAACCGAGCATTAGATTGGTTTTGAGGTTTTTTCATGAGTAATGTTGTCAAGAAACTTTTTAATCTCTACTGAAGTTCCTTTGTTAAAACACTCATGTGCTTCCATGAAGAAGTTAGCGCTGGCTTCCACGGTCGACAACTAATTCCTTCGTGCATACTTTTTCAAATATTTATTGATCTTTGCTTCCCACCATAGTTGTATGTCGTCTAGGGTCAACATCTATGCTTTCATGTTATATTGGAATCAAGTTCTTTCTACTGACAACAAAACTAATGTTGTAATCTAGTGAATTAGTGCACATTGTTACTAGTAGCCAAGCACAAGTATACATCTAGAAAGCATGAAAAGAGACAAGGCACGGTAATGAGCACATAACCAAGTTGCATATATGTACTCTATACTATATCAGGAATCCTTGTTACATTCATATATATATATATATATATATATATATATATAGATAGATAGATAGATAGATAGATAAAATCACTTTAACTTTATTAAAGGCACCATTAGTTGTTATTTGTGTATTCAACAAGGGTCTTTAGTATGCATCACAACCCAACTAGGGTTAGAAACTTGCACTCATTAAGGGTTAGAAACATCATTATAATCTCATCAACAGTAGTAATAAATCCTTATTAGTTACCCAATGTCTAAGTCAATTGACAAGGACCCCACCTTGTGGTTCCACTATAAATTTCAGATCATGAAAGTATCAATTCCATTTTCACTATGTACTTAATGGTGGTAACATTTTAGAACCCATTTACTGTTCTTATATTTTATGATAGATTTCAAATAGCGTATTATCATATTGGGTAGTGTCACCATGATTTTATCTTAATTTAAAATGCTACATATGCATTAGTTATGCATGGAATAAGGTTTAGGATAACTTCCTTTTCCCACCATGTTGAAGGCAACTACATGGTTGTCTAATTTGTTCAAGTAAACTTGGTTATGCCCATCTTGGGTTTCTTTCCTTTGTGCAAAATCAAGAATCCATATTGCAACATTTCTTTAGTTTGGCCATTTTTCATGCTGCATTGCAGGTTGTTGATGAAGGTTATGCACAGTTCGTTTATGTGTACAATTGTGGGGTTTCTCCCCCTTTTACTCATTTCCACATTGACTCCTCTCACAAAAAATACGTTTAGAGGTTTCTCTTCATAGTTATAGATGCACCACCTCACCACAAAATTTTCCTTTTCCACTAGGTTGTTCCACATCATAATATCTTGCAATTCCTACTGAGTTTCTCTAGGGAACCCCATCAATGTTTACCTATTTATACTTGCAACATCAACTTATTCAATCCTTATTTAACTATCGCGTCAATTTGTACCTCATATTTACTAATGACCATTGCCTCCTTTTTAAAAAAAAAATTACCTACTCACAATGCTACGTACACATAATATGATACAAAATACACATGTACACATTACTGCATATAGTTCTAGATACCACACCATCTCTATTTATGTGAATCGGATCATACTACCTCTTCTCCTTGATGATCGCAATATAAGAATCTTGCTTAACTTATAGCTTTCTTTTACATATTATCCATAAGTAGTTATCCTTCTACTCCATTGACCCTTAGAAACCATGTCAAAAATATGTATATATTTATATTTATTGAACCTTTCATGTGTATAATACCTAAGTATATGTGAAAGTCTAAGCTAGAGTTAGGAGAATAACCTTTTTCCATTTATTTTCCATTATTTCCATGGACTCGACCAACCTACCTAACTGTCACATTATTGTTTCCACTCTCATTCTTAGCCTTAATCAATACCACCTTACCTATGTTTTCACAAAATACAAATTTACAAATCTTTTCAGTACTATTTCTATGTCTTCTGCTTTTCTGCTTCAAAATATGTCTCAAAATGTTTCATTCATTTTGTGATTTTCAATAATTATTATGATATCTATCCCGACTTACCAACATTTTGTAGGTTTTCAATAGAGGTTTCTTTTAAATTGGAACTTCTTCTATAACACAAAATTACCTATTTTCACACACTTCTTTTCCTTCAGGAATGTCAATGGTTATGCCTATGCTATAATTATTTGAGTTATTATTATTTTCAAAACTCAAGTTTTAGACTATGCATAAGTTAGTTGCTGACATTCCACATTTGAGGAGATCATATGAGATTCATTTTGATATTTTTTTTTGTCCTATCTCTTTTCTAGGGGAATACATATGATTAATTCTTTCACTGTTATCAGTCCTGAAGGCCAAACCTACTCCTGATAGCCATGGGAGTTTAGTCAATCATAAGTTACAACACTTAGCATAGTTATACTCATGTTATGTTTCTATCATATATTAATTTGAAACAAATCTTCTATATTTCAAATTCAGTTGTAGCACATGGTGACATTTGGTACCTTTTGCATTGTGTTATATGTTATTCTACATGATATATATTTTTCCACCCTCATCCCTTAGGGAAGTTGGCATCCATTTTATTTTGTATTTATGCTATGAATTAGAGGATTCATAGCTTAAGATTTCTCCATTTTATGCTCATAAGTGTATTGAATGTGTCACACACATTATGTTACTCTAATATAATTATTTTCTTCCATATCAGTTCATAGCATATTACCTACTTCATTCACAACATGTTATTTTACTACCTTTGACCTATATGATCCCGTGGAAAACAATTTTATCCCAAATTGAGAATAAATAATTTTCTTATTATACCATTCACACAATAATCATACTTGCTATCATTGTCTCATTTTTTATTTTTATTTATTTTTATTTTTATTTTATTTTCAAGGAATATCTCCTTATCTTATACTCATGATAGCTCACAACCAATGATTTTCCCTTTAGGTACCATCATAATTTCATGATATCAATAGGCCACAACCAAACATTACCAGTTATTTCAACTCACCACCTTCACAGTAGACATGATCCTTGTTGATTGTTCAAGTGGACCTGGTTCTTGTCCGCAATAATTATCTGTTGGTTGTTTAATTTAGTTGGTTTTATTTATCTTATTCCTTTCCTTATATTCTTTCCCAAGTAGGTCATTGAGGCTAAAAACACAAAGTAATATTAAAATAAATCACTGTGACTATTCAAGGCATAACCTGGGGTAATACAAGCGTACTTAAAATCAACAAAAGGTCACATGAGATTTACATCACCATTTTTTACAATAGTACTTTCCAACACATCTCACACATGAATTTCTCTAAACTCTCTTCTTGGGTTTTACATCCTTGCCTATTTGGCACATTATTGGTTAGGGTGTCCGAAGATTACATGGGGTTTTATTTTTCATGCATCATGATGAAATAATACTTTTCACTGGACTTTTGAACATACAAAAAAGAATTCTTATGATTCATAATTAATTTACATACCTGTGTGTATCATTTTTATTTCAAAGCTTCTAATGCTTCCATAACCAACATTACAATATCTTTTTGTTTCTTTTGGAACCATAAGAATGAAACCACTAATTATTACGTATATATAGTTTTTATAATATAGGTTAATCTCTAACCTTTCTATGTTAAGTTTTCTACCGAGAATAAATTTTGACATAAGTCTGTCATTTTAGTTTGTAGACCACATATTTTCTTCAATCTTGTCCATGGTTTTATCCACAACCTATTGTTTTCTCACGACTTGTTAAACTCTCTTACATGCACTACTTGTTATTTATTAGATTTGTTGGTTATTTATTAACACAATTCATTTCGGAAATTGCTATTAGAGTTTTTTCTTTTAAAAAAAATTAACTTTGTATTTCAATAGGGGTACCACTAATTGTCCATGTTCCCTTCATGAGATTGACTCTCCATAGGGTTACTCTGTACTCCTATAGCCAACTATTTTCCTCCCTCATATTATGTGGATACCTTGATATATATATACACATATATAATCGTCAATAAAAATATTACTTCCTTCATCAACTCAACAAAACCTTGTGTGTTTCACTTAAATTGGTTCCTAGATATTTTCTTAATTAAACCTTACAAATATGTAGGTTTCCTACTTGGATTCTTTTGGATTCACATTTACCTACATGAAAGAATTTTGAACTTCTATACTAATGGTGTTGTTGTTAATACATTCCAGGCATCAACAAGGGATTTCTAATGATCTATATGCATATCTATAAGAAGGCATAGCCTACTCCATCAACCTTTCTGCTTGGCTATGAGTTTAGCAGTCAGTTAGATTAGTTTCTTTTTGTATGGTTTTATCAACGTTGTTAAGAAGCTTTTCTATTGTTGTTTACTTCCAACAATTATGCTATAGGAGATGATACTTTATCCCATGAATGCACCCATATCTAATCTCCTCCTTTAGGGGTCTAGCAAGTGATTATGCTCTTACTATCATCTTTATCTCTCGATCCTGTGAAATATTGACAGTCATCTATTAAAATTTTCAGCTCTAGGTTGGCCCTTGTGCCTCAGAGTTGAACCTATAGCTTTGATACCACTTGTAACATCCACTAATAACCAAAAAGTTTTTTTTATCTATTTACTAATTAATCACTCTTACTCTAGCCTATCTATAAAATTAGCATAACATCATGATTTAATTTTCTTAACACGCACTTATAATACCTTATATTTCATTTCATTTTATTTTTACTTCACACAAGTTAATTCAGTTTTATTATACTTGACAATGTCAATTTCCTTTCTATTATTTATTCAATCGATTGGACTAATTAATAATTCATTTATAATTATCCTCAACATTATAAACGTGTAAGAAATTTTTCTCTAAGTTGATATTCAAGTCTTTAAACATATATATAGGCTTTTACATATGGTTGTCCGACTAGACCACATCACCTATGGTAACCAGCTAGAGTTCATTATTTTATTCCATGTCTTCATGGAGAGTATGGTATGTGGGTTATATTGTTAGCGTAATGACACATGCTTTAATAATATAGGCTATTGTATTCACACAACTTATATTATTCGTTTTTATATTGGTGTTTGTCATCCTACCATTACCTAAGTTTGTATTATTATTAAACTCTTATATACTCATTCTAAATTGTTCGATGGGTATGTGGCTAGTACTTGTTGATGTGAAATGACACGTTACAAACCTTAGATCAGATGGCCTCTTAATCCAATGACTCAGAAGGTTTAGGGTTAGTTATGGGTGTAACCACACCAACCTTGTCACAATCGCATGCCATTTTCACCTTCTTGGCCCTCGACAACGTCAAACACCAATGTTTCAAACCATGGTCATTGCTGTCATTGATTTTCTCTATTCCAAATCCATGGCACCATAGGACAAGGTACCGAGTTAGTAGTTTAAGGTTGGTCATCATTTCTTCCTTTTTATTTTGAATAATTAGGGTTTAACACTACTCCTGACCCTGTCCAAAGGTAATTTAGAGTTAGGGGTTCTTTACAATTTTACCTAGAGCCTTGCCATGGATGGGGAAAGAAAATCCTTCTCTATACCTTTATGATTTGAGACTTACATGAATTATTGTAGACATATCTCAGTGTCAAGTTCTTGCTAGGAATTCTTGAGGTAACTCAATTTTGTTGGGTATATATTACAATAGTGTCTTTCCTTCTGTTTATTATACTATTAACCATACTGAGGTTCATTTTTTTCACGTGGCAGACCTCAAGGGCATCATCCATGAAGGTTTTCCTAGGGTTTGTTCATTTATTCCATTGGTGATCTTAAATCTTTATTTGTAAGAGTTTTCTAACTACTAAACTCATGTAATGGAAAGGTTTGTTAATACGAAGTTCCCTGCTTCATTTAATATTTGGAATTTGTATGATGCCAGCACAAATTACTCCTTCCCAGGTTCTTCTAAACATTTTATCTTGCTTTTTGTTGAAACAAGGTCTACTATATTTTCAGTCGATACCTTATTCGGATGGATTTCTCTATTAATCGAACAAAAAATATTTATTTTCTATTTTCTATTTTATATATATATGTATATGTCTGTGTGTGTGTGTGTGTGTGTGTGTGTGTCTATATATATATATATATATATATATATATATATACACACGCACACACATTATTACCCCTCTATGGAGAATCTTAATGAATTTATGATTTATTAGAGTTATTTGTTTCTGGTTAATTTGCAAATAATGAGTGACCTACACAGGATGATTGTAGTCTTTGGTTGAAAAGGGTGGTTTCAGAAGGTGTTCTAGGTTGTTGGTCTTTATTGGTTGGCCCATGATCCAAATCGAACTGTGTGCCTCTCTAGTTATTGGATTGGTTTTTCATATTACACATTATTACCCCTCCATGCAGAATCATAATTAGTTTATGATTTACTATATTTAGTTGTTTCTGGTTGATTTGCAAATAATGAGTGACCTACACAGGTTGAATATAGTCTTTGGTTCAAAAGGGTGGTTTCAGAAGGTGTTCTAGGTTGTCGATCTTTATTGGTTGGCCCATGATCCAAACCAAACTGTGTGCCTCTCTAGTTATTGAATTGGTTTTTTAGATTCTGCACTTAATAATCTCTTTGTACTATGAAATTTATTAAATTTTCAATGTTGCACATATACTGCAAACCTTAGACTTGTTATGAAATTTCCTTAACTTAGTTATTACTATATGGTTGGGGTTTCAATGAAAGAATATTTGTCCAGTTCCATTATTTACTTTATTGTTTCTTTGAAGAGAGGAAATTTTATTCCCCTGGTAGTTCTATTTGTAATTATTATTCATTTATTTATGGGGCTAACAATAATTCTATTTATTGTTGCCAGTCCAGGATCTGTTAGGCCCCGATCCTTTCAGGACCTACCCTGACCCATTGGACTTAGTTACTTATGCTTGATGAAATAATGATTGTTCCGTAGACGAGCCTATGGTTCATTAAAGAGGAACAAACCCATTCCTTTATACCAATATTGTTACTATTATCTCATTTGTACTTCCAGGTTTCCTTTCATCTGTCCAACCTTAATGTTCTCTACAAGTGCATTCCTTGTAGCTATTTTTTCTTTAAAGATTACAGACACTTTCCAATGTACAGAAAATAGAGTGTCCTTCTTACACAAAGATCATACAGACTGTAGAAAACTTCACTGTACAAACAAATATAGTCTTTTTTCGTTGAAGCAAGAGTAGGACCTTCTTTACCATTAATAATATACAAATTTACAAAAAGCCACTTCTAAAAAGTGGTGAAGGAGATCTGCCCCCAAAGGAACCGAGAACGGGCCAAGGCAAAAGACTCGGCACAAAAAGTACAAACAAATATAGTCATTTTCTGCTCTTTTCATATAATAGCATAAATATCACAACCATTTTCAGAAACCCTTTTTACTATTTCCCTCCAGTTTCAATAAGAAATAAATGTTCAACATAAGAGCATTTGGTTCTTTTCAATCCATTGCCTATCCATCTCGGCACTGTTAAGTTCTCAGACAATGTTCTGTTCCACACATTTACAAAGACCACAACATTTACATAAAATCACAACATTTAGATAAATTACATAATTTCTGGAAAAGTAATTGTAGTTATTGGTTTCAGTCTAAACAATCAAGGAATTCAACCAGGAGAAATACCACTCCTCCTAACCAACGAGAATGGAAATTACACCCAATTCTCCCACCAATCTAGTTTGTCGCTCCCAGAATAGATTCTTGACAATGACCTAACAAGGTCTGTTCAAAGGAATCAAGACTGTACAAGTCTAGCCAAAGAACTCACAAACTCAAAAGTTTGTCTTAGGGATTCCATAAGCTCCAACAAACTCAATACTACCCTAACTGGGAACTTCCTACCTTCCTTCAACAACGTCTTGTTGCAGGGTTACAAGCTTACAACTTCATTCTCCTCACTTGGACCTCCTCCAACTAGGTACCAAGTCTTCAAGATTTCCTTATGTTTGTTTTCTCTCCTCTCACCCTCGTTTCTTCCTTGTCCTAATTGATATTATTTATCTCTAGGGAGAGGAATAATTGTCTTCTAATTATTTGGTGAGTGAAAACTATTTCATTTAGTGTCTTTTCCCAGTTAATTCCAAGACTTGTCATAACCTTTTAAAATAAATTAAAATAAAACTTTTAAAGATTAAAGTTTTCCACTTACTTAGCCCATGATTTACCAAATTTGTGCAGTAAAAGTAAATTAAATATTTACTTTTCAGTGAGGGGTGTTACCGTATATGTTAGGTATTACATATACATATTTTTAAAATTAAATACAAGCAATTTTTTTTCATAAAAGAAAGTCATGTTATACATATCACATTAAAAGTGCAATTTTGACATGGCTCATATATAAACCCTAATTCACACGTTTTGGAGCTAGGGTTTTGATGAAGAAACCATTTGTAGGATTCAAGGGTGGGGCTCAAGCTCCAAGAGGTAAAATATTAACAGTTTTTGGCTTGGGTGCTCTCGGTTGGAGGAGGCACTCTGCAGGTGTTACTTTTTACAGCTTATTGTGAAGTGGAATGTTTGTTTTTCGTTGAAGCGAGATGGTTCATAACCAACTGCCTTATATTCCTTGCCATTCAAGTCTGAGTACTACTTCCATTTGATAATCGAAAGGTGTGGACGATTGTGGTCGCGAGCAACTTGTTGGGCAGTTACAGGACTGTGGGTCAGTCTAGCAGTGTCGTTAAAATATAACCCTTATTTTTTTTCACAACCACAATTGGTTTCAAGAGGTTCATGGTAGGTTACAAGGGAGGTTTTTCAAAGGCCCCAGAGGTCTCAAGAGCTTGTAGCACTCACAAGCAAATGTGGAGGTCAAGATAGCTGAAGGTAATACATAACAGAGACATTTTCACTATTTTTCTTACCGGGGTTTGCCTTTGGTCAACAATGGTCTTTCCTTTTCCCGGTTTCTAGGAACGGTGCACTGCTCTCTTGGGAAACTAGCTCCTGGATGGATGAACAAATACTAGACAATACTTCTAACTTCCTAGCTGCTGAAGATATCTGGGTCAATTTCAGTCGATCGGTTCCAACTTTGACTGAGTGGTGAAGCCAGTTTACTAGTCACAGGGGTTGAGGCAGTTATTACACAAATGGAAGACATGGAGGTTACACCACAAACCCTAGACTTGCATCTACTACCGGTAGCTTTGAAGGGTATTTTTACCATGGAAGAGGGCTCGAAACCACCTTTCCTTCCCATCCCTTCTCTGTCGGAATTGAACACATGGTTGCAGGATTTTCCGGCAGGAACAAACGCCCAAGGAGGTATGGGCTCTTTAGGAGAAGGACTAAGTGGAATTTGAAATTCAACACAAGGGTTGTTTCCTGAAAAAATAGGCATCCTCGGGACTGCCCCTTTCTATACAGACTTCCAACCTATTGGTTCAGCCCCTCCTTCAGGCTGTTTCATAAGAATTCCCGGGCAAGATCAAGCATCAGAGGAAAACCACTCTTTTGTCTCTGAAGACATTGGCCTAGCGGAAGGAGAGCAGGTCGCCAAGACGCTGCCAAAGTGACCAAAAGAATCAAGGAACTTGAAAATCAGAGAAAGGGGCAGGTGTTTAATATTCAGAGAAGGAATCACTATGGCACAAGCGGCTCTTACTGAGAGCATTGTGTTTGTTGGAAGGGAAAGAGGCTGAAATTACACTCTGATGCGAATACAAAAGTGGATAGCAGAAATTTGGGGAAACCTACTCTTTTAGCTTCCAAGTATTCTCTCACTTTCCCGGGGCTGGTTTGCTCTGATTTTTTCCCATTCGGGTCAAGTAGACTGGGTTCTCACTCGGTATTGGCACATTGAGATGACTCTAGTGTTACTGAAAAGATGGTTGCCAATGTTCGACCTAGAAAAGGAGAACCATGGAGCTCGGCCAATTTGGGTTCGTTTTCCTGTTCTCCCATTACAGTTTTGGGGGGGAAGAGATCTTCAAGGTAATAGGCGATGAATTGGGTGTCTACCTAGATCATAATAGAACCTATCAAGACACAGGTTGTCTAGCGATGGCTCGTATTCTAGTGCATCTAGATACCAGAGAAGGATTGGTTGAGAGCTACTTGCTACAAATGGGTGACATTACTCGAAGGTAGATTTTGGATTACAAAGGCATTCCTTTTCGTTGTCAGAAATGTCATGAAGTGGGGCATCTCTATTAAGACTATTCAAGAGTTTCAGGGCAGAATCAGATCCCAGCCAAAGCGTTGGTCTAATCCTCCACTCAAACTTTGGATTCAGACTTCCCTTCTCTAGTGGACATCCAAGAGATTACTCCACCCTCTAGTTAGACACCACAATAGGCTGCTTCTCATCAGTCTAAAAGGGGATCATAATGTCCTCCAGTAAAATTCCAAATCCAGGATTTGGCTTTTGTGGGTACTCCCTTCTCCTCTCTTCCTCATTTTTCTCATACAGTAGAAGGTTCTGTTAATTTAACTTCTTCTATGAGTTGTGCTATTTCTCAAGCTGAGGTTAATAAGTTGTGTTCCACGGTTTTCTGGTGCCCTCTGCCCCTCTTGCCCTGCCTTCCCCCATTCCTCATGCCTTTGTGGATAGGACCACCTTCTCAATTGATGAATGCCTGAATCCAAGCGGGTCGCACCGATACTTCCTCCGGTCCCTCCCCACTACACCCCCATCGGCTCTTGGCCTAGACATTAACCCCCCCCCCCTTCCATTACCCCTAAACCTTCTCGTGGCCGCCAATCAAAAATTTCCAAGGAAATCAAAACGGCTAGTGTTGAAGAAGCTTTCGGGGTCCAATCCCCAATTTACTGGGTTCTTAGAGCAAAGAGAAACCCTCTCACCACCCCCCGATGATTTGTCTCTCTTTCAATTGTAGGGGTCTAGCCAACCCAAACAAAAAGCTGGCTCTCAAGAGACTCTTCCTGTTTGAAAAACTGGATGCTATTTTCTTACAAGAAACTCTAGGAGAAGGTCATCAAATAAATAAGCTCTTATTAAGTTTTTTTCTAGTTTGGGATTTTTACTTTCTCGATGTGAAGGGCCGCTCTGGTGGTTGTGCTTTGGTTTTAATAAACGATCCACAAAAATCCTCAATGTCTGGGGAGGAGAAGGTCTACTTGGCGCTGATATCATATCGATGGAGTTCAACAGACCTTTTAGGATCATCAATATCTATGGCCCTTGTCAGAACATAGAAATCTTCTAGAATAGGTTTATGGAGGCTAATTTTATGAATTAAGAGAATATAATCATTGGTGGAGATCTAAATTTCTCTCTTGGTTTAGCGGAATCTTTGGGTTCCAGGGGTCAAAGTGATCATCTCACGCCCTTCTTCGAAAACTTGTTGGATGCCCATGGCTTTCTAAATATTGACCCTGTAAAGCTTAAGCCAACTTGGAGGAATCGTAGGCTGGGGGTTGATGCCCTTGCTAGAAGTTTGGACTGTTTCTTGATCAAAGCCCTCTCATGGCAAGTTTAAATATGTTTTTTCAATGGGTGGGGAGCAGTGGGATCTTTGATCACTCTCCCACCTTTTTGGAGCTCAAGGGTAACTCTTCTAAATCCCCATCACCTTTCAAATTCAACTCCTCTTGGATGCTGGAGATGAGTTTCCAGAACTTGGTCTCGACTTCTTGGATCCATTGCTCCTCAAGATGAGATCTCCTCCCCAGGGAAGATTTTTGCGAATAATTTAGCAGCTTTAAAATCCAAATCAATAACCTGGGCTAGAGAAAAACAAAGGAAAGAATATGGAGAACTACAAAGGATTGAAATGGCTCTCTTAGCATTCAAAGAATCAGTCCCCAATGGTTCAAACTCGGCTGAACAAAAGCTTCAGTTGGTTCAGCTGGAAACTGAAAGAATTAAACTTCTTCACTCAAAAGAAGAAACTTGGAGACTCAAGAGTAGAGCAATCTAGCTCCAAGCAGGTGATGAAAACTCAAAATATTTTCAACAATATGCAAGGGTTAAGAAAGCCATGAACACAATTTGGGAATTACAAGATATTGAAGGAAGGAAAGTGGGTACTTTTGAGCAATTGGCTGACATGGGGATTAGACACTTCTCTGATATTTACAAAGCCCCCATTGGAATAACTCTTCCAAGCATCGTTCACACAGTCGAAGCTCTGCCCAGATTTATCGAACTAGATGAAGTTGAAGATCTAAACTCCTAGTTTACTAGAGAAGAGCTAGAAGTAGTGCTGAAGTGCTTTAAAAAGGATAAGAGCCCAGGGCCTAATGGGTGGCCTATTGAATTCTACAACTCCTTTTTTAAATTAATTGAATATGATCTCCTCTAGACCATTGAAGAATGTCGAAAATCTGGCAGAATTTTGGAGGTTTTAAATTCTACCTTCCTGGCCCTAATCCCTAAACTTGACAACCCTTCCTCCTTTGATGATTACAGGCCCATTTCCTTCTGTAATAGCATTTATAAAATCATTTCCAAAACAATTTCTCTTCACATTAAGCCCTTCCTCTCCCGAATGATATCCAAGGAACAATTTGCCTTTCTCATCCATTGCTAGATCCATGAAGCTATTGGTACCACTCAGGAAGCTCTTCACTCGATTAAAAATCTCCATAAAAAATCAGTCATCCTAAAAATTGATCTTTCCAAAGCCTTTGACTGTGCCTGATGGTCCTACCTCCGAATTACTCTCACTCACATTAGCTTTCCCTTTTCTTTCATCAACTAGATCATGGGTCGTCTTACATTTGTCTCCTATAGTATACTCATCAATGGAGCAGCCTTGGGGTTCTTTCATGTAGAACGAGGCCTTAAGAAGGGATGCTCTCTCTCCCCACTGCTTTTTCTCCTCATTATGGAAGGATTTAGCAGGCTGATTAAAAAAGGAAGAGAGGAAGGCTCCTTGGTTGGTGTTTGGATCTCTAATATGTCCTCTATAACCCATCTCTTATTGAAACACGAGACAAGACTTTGATGATGGCCTAAAATATTTGGGTTTCATATTGAAACCAAATGGTTATCACATAGCAGATTGGGCTTGGCTTATTGCTAATATTGAACGCAGAATCAACATTTGGCAACAACGATGGCTCTTTAGAGCAGGTAGGCTCACTCTACTCAAATCAGTTCTAGAAGCTCTTCCAGTTTATTGGATGTCACTGGAATGGATTCCCAAAGGCATATTAAAAAGCATTCAACAACTATGCTTTCGTTTCCTTTGGAAAGGACAAAATTCAGAGAGAAGCTTTGCCTGGGTCCGTTGGGATTGCATTGACAACCCCAAAAAACTGGCAGGCTGGGGCATAAAAAAATTGCAATTATTCATTGAAGCTTTGGTTGCAAAAATGGGTTGGCAGATTATAAACTCCAGAAGTATTTGGCAGGAAATTACTTTTTATAAATACATATATCCGCTCTCAATTTTGGACTGGATCCACAGACCCTTAGTTCCTTGCACTGGCTCCTCCATAATTTGGAAAGCAATATCACAGTCTCTTTCTCTCATCAAGTGAGTTCTAGCTTGGAAAGTTGGTAATGGAGTTCAAGTGAGCATCGGATTGGATGCACGGAGTGGTTGTAGGAATGGCCACATAGTTCCTCGACCTCTTTGCAATTTCCTTTAGGCCTCTGGAATCTCCCACTTAGCGCATATAGCAAATGCAAATCAAGACAGTTGGCAAAACTAGACCTGGATGGATCACATAATGCTCAACATACCAGATATTTGGGTTGAAGAATGGCAGAGGTTCATCGACTCTCTAGAGGAGGCCAATGTGTGGACCAACGACAATCATGATGATCTTATCTAGGTGATGGATCCCCATGGCAGATATTCCCCCAAAACAGGTTACGCATACTCAATGGCAGCTAGACACGCTGGTGATTTTTCTTTGTGGTGGGGTCACCTATGGAAATTAAAAGCCCCTCCTAAAACTAGGCTTTTCATGTGGTTCATTCTAAAGGACAAAGTACCCACTGAACTAATGCTGATGCGTCGAGAAATTTGCGGTCCTTCCAAACGTTTTCTGTGTAGGCAACATGAGGAAGATTCTACTCACCTTTTCCTTACCTATCCTGCCTCGAAATCATTTTGGTTAAGGATCCTCACTTCACTGAATCTACATATTGATTGGTTGGGCCAAGACATCGAAGCGGCTTGGCATAGATGGTGGATAAAAGCCAACTCACAAAAAATTAGATGCCTGCCACTGCTTATTTGTTGGGGAATCTGGCTTAACAGGAACAACTCCATTTTCATGGATGCCAAAATCAAGTGGGATTCCTCCAATATTTTTTTGTTGGCCATTTACAACTTGCTCCCAGAGGCCCTGGATAGTCGACCCTCTCGGGTCATTACCCCGGAAATTATTGACATAAATTCCCCTTGGGGTTATTTTGATGGTTTGGCTCAAGCCGAAGGCTATGGAGGAGGGGCGTTGTTTCATATTGATAATGTAGTGTCCTATAGAATCAAGGTCGGCCTAGGCAGAGGCACCAACAATTACGCTGAATTGAGCAGTCTAAAATACCTTCTCCTTTTTGCAAAATAACAAAATTGCCAACAAATTCAGATATTTGGAGACTCACGGCTCACTATTAACTGGAAAAATGAAGTTAATCATTGTCACTTGCACACACTTAAATATATTCTTAATGATATCATTTCTCTAAAGTCTCAATTTGATTCATTTGCGTGCTCACATATATACAGGGAAAGGAATGAGATCGTTGATCGTCTATCCAAAGAGGCAGCGCAGCTGAACAGAGGTCAATGGCACATAAAAGAATTCAAGGAAGGCATTTTCTACAGTTATTATCATCAACCATTCATGGATATGAATGGTCCCTTATTGAACGATCTCTAGATCATCCAGTGGTTTTTCTACACTCTCCTTTTTCTATGTACATATTTTTATCTTCTACAGTTTTCGGGACAGAACTCTTACTACACTTTTTCTTGAAACTTACTCGACTTCTCTGAAGTTTATTATCAGTTTACATCATATTGGTTTTTTTAAAAGCTTATAATGACTTTGAATTTCTACCTTTTCTCTGACAGCATTTCATATATGCAGTATTATATAACATGTAGTTTTCTTATCTTATTAATGAAAATTACACTTTTTCCGAGGAAAAAAAATCACATTAAAATATATAACATTTATGAATTAAGAACCATTTTACCATACAAATGAAAATAATGATTATGTAACCATATTTAAATTTAATTTAGAAGCACATAAAAATTTAAGACTCACAATATAACAAGATTCTTAACCATAAATGTTCACCTACATTTTACTATGGATATTATTATCTTCTAAATAGGCTTTGTTACAATACCATGGGCCAATACCATGGCTTATCAATACCACATCCCCAAAAACCATAACTCATTTCAAAATCAAAATATTTTATCAATTTTAATTTTATAACATTTTTTAAATTAAAATTTAATACTTACAATAAAATTACAATATAACAAGTTTCTTAACCATGGATATTCATCGTCATTTTACCATGGCCATGGCTTATCAATACCACTTGCCCAAAAACCATAACTCATTTCAAAATCAAAATATTTTATAAGTTTTTTGTTTTAATTTATTTTTTTTAATTAATCGAAAAGAAAAAGGGTATGTCAAGATGTTGTAATGGTGTACACATTTGTAAACATTTACATATGGGGTCAATTAAAAAATAATCAAAAGGCTAAAAATAATTTCTTGGAGAGGTGCTCTCCAACCCACAATGTAGAGATGTTGTAGTATCCTATAAACATTTTGACTCAGTTAAAATAAAAAATGATAAGTAAAATAAAATTAAAAAATAAAAATAAAATAAAATAATTAAGGCGTCATCTACCGAGGCGGAGGAATTGCTCGGATGGTCAAAAGTGGTCAGAATCTGACCAATTTTTTTTTCAAAAAACTCCTAGTAGAAATCTTCGAATCATGTTTTTGATGGCGGAAATGGATTCAACACCATCAAAAACCTCCAGGGCTCCCAAAATCTTGAAGTTTGATAGTTGTAACATGGATTTACAAAATCCTTGCTGGATTTTATCAAAATCTTGTCGAAATTTCCATAGTTTTAAGGGAAAATCTACCACAATAATTAATAATGATAATTATCAACAATACATTTTTACTTGGTGAAATTAAATAAAAATAAAAATAAAATAAAATAAAAAAGTAATAATTATAATTATAATTAATAATAAAACTATCCTACATCCATTTTAACTCCAGATCTATAACCATTGATATGGATCAAATCTTTGAGATGCAAACCTATTTTAGAGTGAAAATAGATGTGATCCCTCTCGGGGTTTGGTAGATCGAGAGTTAAGTTGGATATAGGCTAGTTATTTTTAAATTGAATTGGCATGTAAATGTTTACAAAAAAACTTTATAAAATTAAATATGTTTGTGCCTCATGAGAACTATAGATCTATGCTCTACCACCTTGATGTTATGAACAATCTCTCTCGCGATGCTCTCCACCACAAGTCCAACACTATAAATGTTTCCTATCATCATCCTTGTTCTGCTCCTCAGACTGAAATTCCTACCCTCTGTTAGATGCATCAAACTTCTTAGGCAGTGTTGCATTCTCTTTGTTACTTGTATCTTGAGGCCGTGTTTCTTCTTGTTCCATTTTCCTTTATTCTTTGCTTTACCTTTCCAGTTCAACTTAGTCTTAGATATGCACTTTGATTGCTCAAAACAATGCTTTAACTTCCGGATGGCCTCCTCCAATGATCTAGGCTCATCAAACTCAATCCTATCCTTGAATGCTAATGGAAACCCACTAATGAATCTCTTGATCTTGGCCTTCTCCTCCTTGAGGTAAGGGACATACCTCAATGACTCCAAGAATATGCTAGTGTACTTTGCATTAGTCATAGATCCCATCTTTAGCTAATATAATTATTTTTCCCTGTTGTCATAGTATCTTTCTGATAGATACTTCTTCCTAAATAGTCTCTTGAACTCACTCCAAATCAGCTCCTCATCATGAATACCTCTTACATTATTTACATCTTCCCACCAGATATCTACTTTACTTTTAAGATTGAATGTCACTATCCTGACCTTCATGTTCATTTAGTAATGATGTAATCTAAAAAACTTATTCATCCCAAACAAACATGCTTCAACATCCTATGACTTCTTCAATTCCCCATCAAATGTAGGTGGATTTGCTTTCTTGAACTCGTCTGGAAAATATCCACTATCACTCCTCTTGTAAGGATGATAATGATGATGACCATGATACCTATCTGAGCCATAACTAGAGTAAATCCCATGGTAACTACCTCGTCTATTGGGTGTATCCAAGAATCTTCCATCTTTGACCATGTCATCTCTAGCCAACCTATTCCCACCATGTGGCATGCTACCATATGATTTTTTAGTCTTATCCTCTTATTCATGATGGATTATAAGTGGTTCATGTCTCTGCAAGTCTGACAAGCTCTAAAGAATCATGCTATTGACCTCTTCTTGTTTCTCTTGTGCCCTAGCAAGTCTCTCTTGTGATTAAATGATTATTCATTATCTTCTTTGCAACTACTTATTTCTTCCATCAAACTTCTTAGAGTGTCTTCTTTGTTATGATAATATCCCTCACCATGCCGCTCATCTGATCTATAGGGAGAATCTCGTAGGTTGTAGTCTACCAGCTTTCTAGTAATCTTTGTTCTTCTCTGTTGGGTCCCTATAATACTAGTGATTACCCCATTACTATTGTATTTGTATCCCTTATTAATATTGTTGTGCCCCTATTGTCCCCATATTGTTATTACTGTGCCCCATAGAATCCCTCTTGTTATTTTTGTGGCTTTATATTATTATTGTTAGGTCGGCTGGTTTATATTGTGACTCCTTAGACTCCTATATATAGAAGGAGGTTTTGTCATTTGAATCATCCAAGAATTGTTCATTTGTGTAATGTAAAGGAGGTTTCCCCCTCGAAGACGCTGAATTCTAAGGCATTGATCTATCTTTTCTATCTTTTTTTGAGCTGGTTTCATAACATTTGGTATCAGAGCTTTGGATTCTAGGGTTTCACTGCTCCAAATAGGTCATCGTGACATTTTTTCTATGACTTTTTTTCTGCGACGTTTCAGAAGAAAAAAAAAACCATTTGAGAATAAATCACACTGAACCTCGAGTCCGAATTTAAGAGCTTTTTGTGCTATATTTGCAGAGATATGAGATTCTAAGGAAGTTGTTCTTTTTGCAAACTCCTGAATTACATTCCAAACAGGTGACCTGGGGAAAATCGTCATGACTTTCTCTCTGAGCATCAGATTGAAATTTCATCAGAAGGTACAAAAAGAGGACGGAATGTAGTTTCTTGTATATATTTTTCAGAGCCAAAGGTCAAAACAAGGACACGTGGCACATCATACAAGTTCACTCTATCGAACTAGTCTATAATTAGGTCACTGTGGGAGATTTGGCATAACTCTTCCTTGGAGAATCCAATTGGGGATCAGACTGGTGGCATTGGAAAGAGGACACAGAGGGCTATTGTAGGTTGCAACTTCAGAACTGGATGATCAGAAATTATAGAGATACATCAGAGGCAATATCGAGCTCCTACAAAGTGAAAAAAGGTGTGTAGATTTTTTTAAATTTTTGCCTAAGCTTGGTTTGAAAAATTATTTTGAAGGAATTCAAAGGGCATAGTAGAGCATTATTATCGGTAACTGATGCCCCGAGGAAAGAAAATG
>APFE030632136.1:274988-288640 GCA_000404065.3 Pinus taeda | reverse complement strand
TTACATATTGTGTTAATGTGTGCATGCTCTTGATGTTTTATTGTTATTGATGTTGCTATATTGATGATCAACGTAGAGGAGCTTATGTATTGTGTATGTATTCCGAAATAGTACATGATCAGGATAATCTCCATTGAATATGTGTTTATTATTCAAAATTTCTACAATGACACCATTACAACTATGAGCAATGCCATGCATCTGCAACAAGCATGTAGACCACAAACATAAGGAACACATATGCAATCGACAAGCATGCACGACCAACACACGCCGCCCATCCAGTCCAAGGGGTGAACTATGCTCTGATACCACTTTATAAAACCCTCCTCTCACATTTACCTAGGTTAACTAGTTTGTTGGGGTAAAAATGTGACGAGAGGATACTATGATGTGGTTCAAATCCCCATGTATAGTTAAGGAAGTGGAATTGATGAAACCAAACCATTCTGACCTTGCATACATGCTACAAATCCTCTAGTGCCAACCAACCTTTCCATGTGATCAACCTATGATACAACTTGACATTTCACTGACCTAGACCCCCAACCAATCCCATGACAAGGGATGAATGCAACTGAGTTCTTCTAGTCACTCCCACAGCAAGGGTATGCCAATGGCTGTGGACCTTTTCAGCTAGTTCTAAGCTAATGACATTGGATTCTGTGCCACTTTTCAGGTCCGGAACTTATACAACTTCCCAGAACTTCATGACGCTTTTAGAAATGATAATAACATCGAAAAAAGGTATTAATCAATCACTTTAATGGACCCCTACTAGCCATGACAGGAATTTCGGAAAACATGTCACAAATATGCATTCTACAGGTCCTAACAACAAATCTGAGCATAGGGGTCTTATACTTATTTGAGAATTGTAAGGAAGCATTGATGCCTTATCACAATAGTTGCATTCTAATCTATTAGGTCATATATTCATTGTTCATTCATTTGCAAATCAAACATGATGGGAGCCATACATCAAGTATGTCATAAAACATGCTCATAACCAACATATACCCAATAGAAATAACAAGGATATAAAAGCCATAAAACCATTTATGAACAAGTATAGTTACCCATCGAAAACAAGAGGAAAGAATCTCTTATTAACATATGCAAAATGTAACTAGGTCTTGGACTTCCACGTACCACCCAACCATAAATTGGTTGAACCAAATATCTCTTTAAGCCAATCACCCTCGAGCCATATTCCAAGCATAAATGTGGGATCTCGTGGAATAAATTCAACAAAACCAAACTAGGGCTTCTAGAGGCCAAACCACCTCAACCCTCAACGAGTGATTCCACCTCACAGTTGAACATCAATAACTATCACCAGGTTGGTCTCTACCCAAGTTGTCCAGGGCTCCGGAGCTTTTGTTCCAACAAGGGCTTCCAATATTAGTAACTCAACCCACAACTGTTGTCGAACATCCAAAGCATTTGTCCAACTAGAGCTTTGAGGACTAGTAACTTAACCCAAGTTGTTACAGGGCTTCCAGAGTGTTTGTCCAACCAAGGCTTCCAGGAACTAACAACTCAACCCACAACCATGAGGGACATGAGAACCAGCCATAAAAAAAGAGTAAAGACACCCACAACACCATGGCTATCCAAGAAATGGAAAGGTTATGAAAATCCACTGTTAATCCAGGAAATCCTCCATGCCAATGACAGATCATAAACAGGAAAACACATGCATGTGCCATGCATACCAAAACTAGCAAGGAAATCATACATGAAACTCACTACCTACAAACAAAACTTGTTGTAGTTGTTGATCCTGATGTCCTCTTGTTATTTCCTTCTCTTCCTTTTCCTTCTTGCTCCAAAACTCCAAACATGCCACACTCTTCCAAGGTTTCTCCAAGAAAACTCTAAGTGTCCAAGAGTATTAAAGAGGGAGATAAGAATAGAGAGCTCCAATCTAAAATTGACAAAAGTCTATCAACTGATCCTCATAATACATTTTATTAATTAGGCCTCTATTTTCTTCAATTTTCCATTATTTTTCTTCATTTCCCTCCTCACATGAAATTTGTGACCTTTCGCCTTCCTTTTCTCCTAGTTTCCATTATTTTCATAAATAAAATGCCAATTAATGCCACTTTGCCTTTCCAAATCCTTTATCATTGCCTTTGCTGATTCCCATAGCCATTAATTAATCATAAGTGATCCCCATCACTATGTTTTTTCTCAACTTTCAGGTTGGAATATGTGTCCCATGACAATGGTTATTATTTTTTCCTTTATTAACTCTATTACATGGATTTTTAACTAGGGTTGTTACACCAAGGTTGCAGGGAACTTTGGTGTAGATAATACCATGGCTAACTTGCAGAGGTATTTATATTGGCCCAAGATGCAAGAGCATGTAGCTAGTTTCATAAGAGGATGCATGGTTTTTTGTAGCAACAATCCTAACTACAGGAAACCGGATCTATATCATCCCTTACCTGTACCTACTCGTCCTTGGGAAATCATTTCCATGGATTTTGTGGGGGGTTTACTAACAACCAGGATGGGACATGACTACTTGTCTGTGATAGTTGACAGGTTCAATAAGATGTGTATTTTGATGCCCTGTAAAAAGACCATCAGTGGGAAAGAAGTAGAAAACTTATTCTTTGGACAGGTATGGATGCACTTTGGGATACCAAGGAGCATCACTTCAGACAAGATACAAGATTACTCATTGCATTCTCAAGTACATTGTGGGAGAAGATGGGAAAAAAGTTGAAGATATCTACAACATTCCATCCATAGAAAGATGGGCAGACAGAAGTAGTCAACAAGAATTTGGTGCATCTTTTGAGGGGATATAACCAGAAGCATCCAAAGTTTTGGGATGAAAATTTGGTATATATACAACATTTTTAAAGCATAGCAATCCACACTTTTGTAGGAAAGTCCCCATTTGAGACTTGTTTTCGATATTTTCCACACATTTTCCACCTTCACCTTTGGATATTCCATATGGGCAACAAGGAGGAGTGAGGGAAGATTGTACAGGAGATGCTTTGAGGGCTGAAAAATTTATAAAGAAGATTAGGCAGATCCATCTACAAGTACAAGAAACATTGAAAAAATCACAAGAGAAGTATAAGGCCAGACATGATCAACACAACACAAATAATTCATTCAAGGTGGGAGACAAAGTGTGGTTACAGTTGAACAAGGAGAGGTTGTAGGGGCTTGGTAATAAAATCAGGGCTTCGAGGTATGGTCCCTTTGAGATACTATAAAAGGTGGGTGATAATGCCTATCAACTTAGTTTACCACCATGTATGCACATTTACTTAGTTGTGAATCTAGAGAATTTGAAACTCTATGAGTCTTCCATGCTAGATAGGAAGAGGAACAAGCCCTACCTTTTGTGGAGGATTTGGCACTAGATGCTCAGGTAGAGTTGATAAAAGAAACAATTTTATAGAATAGGTCTAGAACTACAAGGTCGGGGAAGCATGACCTTTGGCAGATTTGGTTGAAGGGAAAACTACCAGGAAAAGATAAATGATACACTAGAGAGAAGGTGGAGGAAAAATTTTCTCACCTCATTTAGTAGAAGATTTTGGGGACCAAAAGCCTCCAAAAATAGGGAGGTGTGATCTAGATTGGATCATTATATTTTTTTTCATTGATCTCAATGCATTTGGAGTGGAAAATGTGGAGAAATAATCTCACAGGACCACTTTTATCTACGGGACCCAATTTGGAAAAACGGTGTCTGAAACCTTCCAGAAGAATTTTGACGCACAAAATGATGTTTTTTGGGGTAAAATTTTGCCTCTATAGCATTGCATCATTTCATGCTACTCTACACACAAATACCTTTATAAACTGCACAAGAAGTGCATCAATCAGATTTTGTATGCAAAAGTTATGCCACTTAGAAGTTGACCTTCCTGTTTTCACACCTATAGTTTGGGAGGATGTCGTGTCAACTCCCATTATTCATGGAAAAGGGGTTAGACATATGATTATGATGTAAAATACTCTAGAAGATTCTATATTGTAACTATAGTTAAGAGTTGATGTAGTCAAAATTAACCACTAATAGGCTATCGAACTGCGTTATAACCAAGCCACTAGGAGGAAGAGACATCCCATTATTTCGAGAGAATTTCGTTCATAACTAAACAAAGATAGTTAGTAGAGATATGGGGTAGAGAATACATAGAGGATCTGTGCACTATAGCAGCCTATGGACCACAGAAATTACTTGTTTGTACCTATAACCATATTTTTGTATAGAGAAAGAGAGTAAAGAAACCTCACCTTCTAATTGGGGTTTCTCCTAAAATGGTTTCCCAGAGAGCATATATTGTGTCTTATGTGTGTGTGTGTGAGAGAGATTATTTTGTCGTTCTCTACTTTTCTGCATAATTTTCATTCGCACGCATGCACTAATTACAGTTAAATCTACAAATATTAAAGTTTAGTAAAACAATAATAGTGTAGAATCTCAGATTTTTAATATAATATTATTAGATGTTTTGTAATTAACTTTCCAGTGGAATATCCACAAACAATTTATGGATAAGTTTTTTGTATGATAGTTTTTTTTTCAAATTAATTTATTTTATGTTGCAAAATAAAAATAAATAAATAAAAGAGATAAAAATGAAAAGGTACCTACCTTGGCTTGAACGTCTGGGTCATTGGCGGGGTTGATGGGAAGTTGGATTCAGTTCCTCCATCTCGATCAAGCTTATAAATATTCCATCAAAATCCTTTTCCTTTTACACTCCGAGCAAAATGACTTGCGTAGGTCATGGCTAGGGTTTTTAATAAGAAATAATGCTCGATTGAGACATAGGATTGATCGAAAAATATAGATCAATTGAGCCTTTAAATCAGGTTAGAAAATGGCTTTATCGACATTTTGTTTAAATGGTCTATAGATCTATTTTAAGTGCCTTAGCAGCTCGATCGAGCGCTTAAAATTTTCTCGATCAAGCTCTTAAAATTTATCGATTGAGCATCCTTTTTTCACTAAAATGCGCCCTTATTTTACCAAAAAATGTAACTCAGCTCTATGCTGTCACCCATGTTAAGTTAATATTTCCAAGCCACTTTCACATATTTTCTCGCAATTTCTCTGCACAACGTTTTTGTCGCACTTCCCCCATAGCCTTTCTCTTTCCTCCATTGATCACAAAACTAGCCTAATTAAACAAAATAAAAATGTAACATTTCTAGCTCTAATTTTGTTGGGTAAAATTCAAACACTTTGAGTTAAACTCAAAAGTATGATGATCATTGTCAAATATTATTAAACATAACTTTTTCTTTCTAGAGACACTAAACAAGTATTAAGGCTCCATATAATATTTAAGCACTCTACACAATGTATTAATGTTATTTTCTTTGCACCTCCACACAATAATATAAGTCACTCTGCACAATGAAACATTGACTATGACCTAATGAAATTTAACTTTAACTTTATGATCAAATCAAATTTATTTAATACTAAATTTTATCAATTTATAAAAACAGAAGGGACTTATGATACAATAAATTATTTTTTTGAAGTTGAAAGTAGGATCTCATAATACATTAAACTATGGGTTTTATTTTTCAAAGTGTTGTGAAAACATCCATATTTCATTTTGCAATAGTCAATGCTAAATTAGTCTTTGTAATTAGCTATTTTTACACATGTAAACTTTATTTTCTTAAATAAAATAAGAATTTGAAGAACTTGCGCTAGAATCTGTATATACATTCCCTCTACACATATATAAAATGCTATCAAAGTTTTAAATATTATCTAATAATGAAATATTTAACTTGTCAAACGTCACGTGGAGAATACACATTGTTTTTCTTGTAGTGCAAACTGAGAATCTTAATTACAGGAGCTTGTTTCATTGTGCGAAGCTTACAATGAAAGATTTCATTATGTAGAGGAAGCTTCCTCTACATAGTGAAAGTTGTGCAAAAGGAAAGCTCCACAAATGAAACATTGACTATGAGCAAATCAAATTTATTTAATAATAAATTTGTATTAGTAGCACTTGCTTCATGGTTGAAGTGTGTTGATTGTCCATTATTTTGCCCAATTTCTTATTACTACAATTTTTCTATTTGTAGGTTAAAGTCAGTTGAGTATGAATTAATTATGTTGATGTATTACCCATACTTTCAAGAAAATGTTGAATATTGCTATTTTCTTGTAAATTCAAAAATCATTTTCTAATTTCTAGAAATCTTATTTCTAATTTTTTATTGGTTGAATGAGGCTTGTCTTTACTTTCTATATAATTCGTATGTTGAAAATTTAAAAGGTAGTATGACAATTGCAACCATTAATTATAGTTATGTTGTTTGTAGGAGCATTTGGCGAGTGTTTAT
Organism: Pinus taeda; assembly: GCA_000404065.3. Taxonomy (NCBI): domain Eukaryota; kingdom Viridiplantae; phylum Streptophyta; class Pinopsida; order Pinales; family Pinaceae; genus Pinus; species Pinus taeda. Next base: position 282,277 of record APFE030632136.1, on the reverse strand, counting down.
CATGCAAATTTTTTTACCATACATGTTACGTATGCATGTTTAGTTACTTTTTAGGGGAGCAAGTTACAAATAGGTTTATTATTCGAGTTTACAGTGTTGTTCTAGTAGTTTCATGGCATGAGGGATTTTCTCTGCAAGCTCATTTCGAGTGAATATGAAAAATGTGTAGTATTTTTGTCAGGTAAAAAATGCATTCCTTCTTCTATATATGAGTACTTTAGAGTGTTTATACAATATACATTATATCCCTATAGCAATGAGGTGTGGATTTCAAAAAGTGGATAATGTGAGAGTTCTAAACACATTTATACAATATATGTTATGATTGTATACTTGTTACATCTAAATTGTTTTCATGCTATGAAAGTAGACATTAGTTTTCTCTTAGTTCTATATATTTGATCTAATTCATATTATCGAAGCAGGGAAAATGAACACAAGTAGAACATATATAGTTAAAGATAATGATAACTTTGCTAAGAGGTGTGATTCTATTCTATTTATTTTCATTTGATTATCATTACATTATATATCTCTTTGTTCTTTTTGCTGTATTTTTTATGTACTTAAACTAAAAACAAAGCTTCTTCTATTTTCAGGAAGCATATAAAACTTAGAGATTCGGATCCAAGGCAACAATTACAAGGAAAAAGGTACTTCAAATATTTCTATAAAGAATTTGTATATGTTGAAACTATTAGTATTTTACCTATATGCACAAAAATAATATTATATCCGGTAACTATGAACCTGATATTATCGATATACATTATCAATTAATTTGCGCAATCTGGTTCTACCTTCATGAGTTAGTTCTTACTTCATATCAGTAATAGTGTCCTTTTAAGCAGTGATTTCAATGGATTATTTATGCACAAGAAAAAACATGGATTCAACTGATGTGATAGTAGACATGGATGAGGGAGTAGAGATAGTGATGAACACTATTACAAAATATATATATTGCAGGAGGAAAAATGAAAGGAATAGAAAACTGGGAAGAAATGAAAGTAAAAAGGTAGCTCTATCCAGGTTTAGTTAATTGTATATCAGTTTTCTTTTTTGCTTTCTTGAATTAATTTCAATTCAATATTCATGACTAGGAAAAAAAGATCGAGACTATGCCATTATTTATTGAAGATATTTGTAACAATATAACATGAAGCATTTTTCATGGCATTGCCTTAGTTACATATCAAACTTTTTTAGACAAAGAAAATAAGACAAAAATAATACTCTGTTCAATTTGATTAATAATAAAGACAAAATGATAATAACATTGCTTGTGCCAGCATAGTTTATCGAAAAACATGAGGCAAAATTTATTGTAAATGTTGGAGTTTCTATTAGAAATTTTGAAATAATTCCAAAGTATAAATATGATAGTGGTTGTGAAAAAACTATTTGTCTAAATAGATTTAGCATTGTAGAAAAAAAATTATTGTTTATGCAAAGTATCGATTCTTTCCAAATATGACGACTGCAAATCTATCCCATGGTTAATATTTGTTTCCAGTTGGCACAATTAGTGTCATTGCAATTTCGGCAACACAGACAACAATGTGATTTGTGTTGGAAATCAAAGATGGCAATGCAGAACAGAACAAGGCAAAAATAAGATTTAATTTATTTGAATGTTTCATTGCTACAAATTATTGTCCACATATTATATGGTTTACATGTATTGTTTGATAAATACTACATATGTAATCATTTCAAGTACACGTCAAACTTCTTTTAGAATATTTTTCAATTCAAAGACAATTGTAAGAAAATATATTTCCACACATCTTGCTAAAAAATATAGTTAGAAAACAAGAAATAGTTTTCTGAACTTCATGGTCGACATTCATATGTTCATTGAAAATTGAAAAGTAATTCGAAAATCTAAGAAAACGCCTTTCTTTGGCAAGTGGAATATGCACAATAAACTTTATTCTATTGTAGCTATTAGGTGTTTATCTATAGATATAGATAAGGAAAAAATGATAGAAAGACATTTGATTTCAAGTTTGTAAGCCTCGATTTTCTATATCAATTTTACATCACTTCCAAAAAAATTGACAATGACTAGTGCATATACAAATCCAATTGAGATTATATGTGTGAAATGCAATAGTATAATTATAATTACTAGAACTATGAATGAAACAATGGTTTATTGTAGCATTTGCAACGAACACTATCAATTAATTTATTTCCATCAATTAAATTATATGATACATGCAAATGACAAGACTAAAATATATTGTGTTCTACGAGGTGTAGAACTGGAGAAAGTATTACATGATATAAGAAAAGTTTCTTATGAGAAATACTACGCAGAAAAATAAGATGTTATTGATTTGATGTTATGTTTCGAGATACATGGTACATCTACAATAAACCATCAAAATGTGATTATATGTATACAATAATTCTTCTCTTTGTTTACATTGTCTAGGAATATAGTGACGGTATAGTTCTCATTTCTTGCATTGTAAAGAAATATACTAATGGTATTCTCGTTGTCTTTGTTTGCACTATCAAGTAAACTAGTGATGACATTTTGGGTCTCTTCACTTGCATTATCAAGCTATCTATTGATGATTTCACATCCTAGCATATCCACACTTCCAATTTGAACACAACATTTTACTTATTGCCTTAAGAATTTGAGAATTTCTAGATAGATTTTTTAGTTTGTTGGATGATTGGGATTTGAATTCATCTTTTGGTTACTTAACTGGCAAGGAATAGGGGATCTAACAAATTGTAATAGTTAGTAGTAACTCATCATCAAAATAGGGGAAGTGTCCGCATTTCTGCACATTCACATATCTATAGTCTTAATCTTAACATTACCTTATAATTTTTGCTTGAAGAATTTGACTATTGCTGGATAGATTTTTCGGTTCGTTGGATGACTAGGATATGATTTCATGTTATGGTTAGATTATCTACTATTATTTTTGCTTGTATGTATTTTGGAGATAGTATTATTTTCGAGTTGTCAAAATCAAGAGGTGTTCTATGAAAAGTGTGGATATATCTCTTATTGGTAACTAGTAAGATTGAATTTCCATTAACTATTGGCGAGGGGTAGGGCGTCATATGAATTTTTGTGCCTTTGCATATCCATACTTCCAATATTAACATCGTTTTCTACTTTTTGGTTCAAGAATTTGAGCATTGCTTAAGATTTTTTAACAGGGAAGTGGAATCTGATTTTATCTTGTGATTATGTACTTTGTAGCTATTAACATTGTACAAAAACATATTTCAATGAATTTATTTATTCAAGTTCTATTTTTTGTACTATGCTATTTACTAAGATTATTTAATATGTTTTGATTGTAATGTGTAGTTGATTCATTGCGCTATGTTGTGTTTTCTTTCTTGCACCCTGATTTCTTACATTTTTTATTTATTTATCAAATTTGCAAATTCTATAATTAGTCAAACAATATTACAAAACGTATTTGTTTCACACAAAGTCTACGTAGCAAAAAACTGTGTGAGTAGGCTCTATATTTGAATATTTAAAGACTATATGGATCATTAATACTTGTTTGATGTCTCTATAAAGAAAAAGTTTTGTTTAATAATATTTGAAAATGATTGTCATTCTTTTCAGTTTAGCTCGAAGTAACTAAGATTATTTACTATGTTTTGATTGTAATGTGTAGCTGGTTCATTGTGCTATGATGTGCGGCCTGCTTTCTTGCAATTTGATTTCTTACATTGTTTTATTGATTTATCAAATTTTCAAATTCTATAATTAGTTAAACAATATTACAAACGCATTTCTTTCACACATAGTTTATGTTAACAAAAAACTATGTGAGTAGTCTCTATATTTGAATATTTAAAGATTATATGGATCATTAATACCATTTTATGCCTCTAGAAAGGAAAATTTGTGTTTAATAATATTTGCCAATGATTGTTGTGCTTTTCAGTTTAACTCAAAATGTCAAAAATTTACACTGCAAAAATTAGAGCTATCAATGTTACATTGTTATTTTGTTTTCAATTTCCCAAAATTTAAAAACAAAAATTTGTAAATAAAGTATATAATATGTTGCACTTAATTGTGTTTGAAACTTGGGTTTTACATTTCTAAGGTGGAATAAAATAATTTCCAATCTTCATTCCTGTCAAGTTAACAAAAAATATTTCTTTTTTCAAGACGTTTGCGTAGTCACACAAAACTATTAACATTGATACAGTGTGTGGTGGTAAGGAGCATTTGTTCCCCCAACCATCTGGTCATTTTTTCTTCTGCACTTTGCACAATCCCCCCCACCCCTCCTCCTTGCTTGTTTGTCTGTCGAGTATTGATGTTTATAATACATTATTTACTAACATTACTTAATATTTTTTTATTGTAATGCGTAACTAGTTCAATGTCCTATGTCATGTTTTCTTCTTTGCGATGTGATTTCTTACATTGTTTTATTGATTTATCAAATTTGTGAATCCTATAGTTAGTGAAAAAATATTAGAAAACACATTTCCATTTGTTTTTAGTGCATTTACATGTTTTTAATAACTTTTTATTATAACTAATTTCTATCAAAAAGGTCGGTCACACAAAATTTAAACAAATTTCTAAATGAATTATTATCATATAGAACTGAAACAAATTTGTAAATCGAATGTTTATTTGAATAAATGATGCATGGTAAATTACGACATAACTTATAAAATATTTTGCATGTATACATATGTGTATATTGCAAAATATTCCAATATTGATTCACCAAATAAATGCCAAAAAGGGTATTTTATAATATCGATAGATACAATTTTATTGACATGTTTGTAGCCAGTAATCATTACACAATGCATTAGAATCAATGTTATTAAGCACTTAAGCGATTATGTGTTTTCGTATCGATTTGATGAATAGATATTAATAGTACTGCTAAGCATTAATTAATTCTTCAATACTATGTGCAGACTCATTTCTATCATAATTAATATTTGTCACTACAAGTTCTCATATCTTCACAAACATTTATGCCTTGACACATTTTTTACATATATGGCTACCCTACAAACTTGTCCTTTCTCGCATGCTCTAGTACTAAATGCTTTCAAAAATTTGTACATTTTTTTACATTACATAATATAATATGTTATAAACACTTATTTTCACTGGAAATCCTTGATTCTATTGGTATATGGTTTGACATGTACAAATATTATGGAAAACATGCTTGCATTTTTCTTCTCTTATAGTGACACATGTTAACTGGATAAACATCTGCGCTAATTCTTTGATTAATAAAGAGACATAGCCTTAATAACACACTATGCAGAAGTATGGTATCTAGCATTTAGTGCATTTGATAATGTGAATAGCCTCATACAAATGCAGAGTGCGAAGGAAGCTTCCTTCGCACAATACTAAAGTTATTTATCTCAACAATCTCTGCTTTGAGAGATGCGCTAATGCATTTTGAACTGAGATGTAGTTTTAGTGGCTTCAATCATTTATAAACTAGTCTTGTGCGAAAGGAAGGTGTGCAAGAGAACTGCGCGGAGGGAGAATGCATGCAGAAGTATGAAATATTGTGGCAGAACAAATTGGAATGTGGAGATACAGATCAAGATTTCATTGTGGAGAAAGGTGACTTTCATTGTGCGAGATTGAGGTGTTATGTAAGAGTTAGAGTATTGTGTCTATAAGGAAAGATCTACACTTCACACAATGCAAGTTTCTTCCATTATTGTTTTACCTGCCTCTTTGTGCGGCAGGAAGGTGTGCGGGAGAACTATGCGAAGGGAGAATGAATGTAGAATTGCGAAACATCATGAAAAACTTGTGTTTATTATTGCGCACAATTATTTTCCCACACGAATCACAAATTAAAAACACATTTCATTTAATGTTGGACAATAAGTATTCAATTCACAAATGCTAAAAGAAATCTAAGTTTTATGAAGTTTTCATGAACATAAATGCAAATTAGCATGGAGAACCTAACATAATGTTAACAAATAATGTGTCCTTAGTTGCATTTGCTAGGTGTTCATCATGCATTTTTAGACATGCATGTTGGCAATGCATACTCAATTAGTTTTCGAGGGGGCTTATTACGAGTAGTTTTTTCCAAAGTGCTTTTCTACATGCTATGCTAAGTTATCATTTTGCTAGTTGTCGGAAGTATACAATCAGAATGCAGAGATACAGATCAAGCTTTCATTGTGGAGTGTGCAAGTTCATGCGAAGCTATGTGAGGATGCCTCCACACTCTACATAACGCTAATTTAGTATGTGAAGTCAAGGCGTAAAAATGACTAATTTTGTTATATGCAAAGGAAGGAGAAAGGTTGTGCAGAGAAATTGAGACCGGAGGACTCTGTTAAGGAGCAAGGACTATATTGAGTCAAACATTTTTCCTCTGCAATGTGCATAAAGCTGATTTAGTATGCAGAATTGAGGCATAGATAAAAAATATTAACTGTATAACTAGTGATTTTGTCAATGAGTGCTCTGACACTTATGCATGAGATTGCTACTGCTCTATCCAATGATTTCAAAGCTGATAAAGGTTCCAAATATGTGGAAATGGCTTTGAAATAGTATATTGTGTGTAGAGAATGGATACGCGCAAAGATAAAAGTGTATGGAGAAGCATTTCGCATAAAACTTCGACCCTACCTATAACCATAAATTATAGAAATATAAACATTCTCGACTAACGAGAAAATATAAGCCCAAAAAAACATGATCTTAATCCATTAAAATTAGCAATAAAAACAAAAACTATATTATGTTGCAACTATTACTCTTATTATATCTAATAATGAGTTTTCATGTATCATTCAAATCAACCTTTATTTTTAAATAATGGAACCATCCCTCCACTACCAAGGAGGGTGGTAATGGAAGGAGGGAGGTTTCTCAAAAGAAGTTACCAGCCATGATTATGGGATCATGCTTAAAAGTTTCTTAGAGACCCACCGTGGAAATTCCTTTGCCTCGACTTTCAATGGACAAGACACATTTAAAGCTAAATATCACTAACACTTTCATGACTAGACTTTATGGGGGATTTAATGAGTCACCATTACCAGGGTTTTCTTCCTTTATCGGACTAGTGACACGTGACAATTGTTTGAATTATGTGTCATTTCTTTTTTGGGGAAGGTAATGGAATTGTAACAAATTGTTTGAACTAAAGTGGACTTTTCTTATATCGGTATTACAAATCATAAAGGAATAAAATGTTATTATAAATAAAATGAAGTATTAATTTTTGTGAATCTGGATGAAAGAACCTAATTTAATTTAATTA
>APFE030632136.1:257799-273108 GCA_000404065.3 Pinus taeda | reverse complement strand
AAAAAAGTTAAACTACAAGATATTAAAAATATAAACAAAAAATCTAAATTTAAAACACAAACTCTTTATTTTTTTTTTGTTGATCAAAGATTCATTTTGATATTATCATCATAGAAAAACAGAGTACAAAATCTGTCTCCACGGCTCTCCTGCTTCATTTGGGTCGTATATTTTATCGAGGACAACCAGAAAATGTTGTAGATATGGCCATAAAACCATTATTTCTGGTAGGCTGATTAGCCTTGCAAAGAAAAAATAAGACAAAATAGATAGAGTATCTGAATATATTATATCACGAAGGTCGTTGAGGAGGAAGCACGAGAGGTGTTGTAGGCAATCCAACTCTCTCATGCATGTGGAAATCAGTATGCTCTACTCGAGCCTTCGTGTAAGGACTTGTGGTTCCTAGGCACGCCCACCCGATGTGCGATGCTTGTTGGCGGACGAGCGGTTGGTGAAAATATGCGAAGTACGAAGTCCTTGACTGAGGTGCGTGGATGGCAAGTTATAATACACATGAAAGGAGGACGAGTTTGCAAGTGCGGTTCTGAAACTTCCTTACATGGCGGAGAGGGACAAGGTGTTCAACTTCATTATTGGATTGAAACCTTGGGCTCGCAATGAAATGAAGAGGCAGAAGATTAAAACACTTGAGGAAGATTTTTCTGTTATTGATAGGTTGGTGGAGCATTATGATGAGACTTTTGATGATAGGAAGAAGAAGTCCGATAAGCTGAAAGAGAAGAAGAAGGATGATGCTTCGAAATCAGATGATAAGTCGAAGACGAAGAAAGCCTTGAAGTGTTGGATATGTGCTGAACCACATACGGTGAAGAATTGTCCTTCTAGACCAAAAGTGGCTGCTATTGCACAATCTAATGCGAAGAATGAAGAAGCTTTTGTGGGGATGATGCAAATACTTGGTGTTGTTGCTGCTACAGAGGTGGTCTCTGGAGAGATCCTGAGAGGAAAAGTTTGGAGTATGTTCGGATGAAGATTGGGAGTGCTGATATACTCACTATGGTGGATAGTGGGGCTACTCACAACTTCATGAGTGAAGATACTGCGAGAAGGATTGGGCTAAAGTTTGTACCGGTGAAGGCACAAATGAAGACAATGAATTATCCTCCTGATTGTGTTCTTGGTGTAGCTGAAAAGGTGGACACAACACTAGGTGAGTGGACTGGGAAAGTCGACTTCACTATAGTGCAGATTGATGACTATGAAGCTATATGGGGGATGGAATTCTTGAAACAATTTGATGCTATGATTGTTCCACATTTGAAGAAGTTGTACATTTACGATGGAAGGGAAGATGTACCCATTGGTGTTCCAACCATTAGTGTGACAAAGCCTGATTGTAAGTTGGCAGTGATGAAAATGGAAGATGAGAAGCACATGGAAGACATGAGTAAGCGGTTGTCTACGATTGAGACAAAGCTTACCGAGCAGTGATTGGTCATCAGGACACTTTCTGATAGTATCTTGGATTTGTCAAGAAGGCTAGAAGTGGTTGAGGATGATGATGATGATGATGATGGGGCATATGTAAGGCTGAATGTCCGAGAGGAGGATTGGGTCACTTATCTACAGAGGATGGAGATAGAGAATCCTGATAGATGGATTGAGATTATTAGTGAGGGTGAGCCTTCAGGCTCTACTCCCTCCACATCTTCTTAGAGGACATAGAAGATGGGGCTTATTGTTAGCTACTCATGGCAGCGAGTCCTTAAAACAGGTTGAGCAGGTATGACAGATGGTGCAGGGATGGTTAGGCATCAAGCATCATGACATGTTGCAGATGGGATGGAGTTTCCATGGACCTGAGCATGGGTGAGATTCTTGGTGAGTCTAGGGTGTGGCAGAATCCGAGATAGACTGGTGAAGGCATAAGGATGTTCACTCTCATGGCTTGAGCGTGATAGTTGGAGTAGCTACCCAACTAGTTCAAATATGGGGTCCGGAAGTGCACGGAGAGATGTTGGCATTAGGCAGACAAGGAGGACAGTTCACAAAATGGGATGACACATGATGGAGATGGTAGTTCTACATATGTTGTAGGGATGTTTGCAGTATGTGGAGGAGTTGATATCATGGACCAAGGATGAGACAGTTGTTATTGATGATCTTGGTGGATGGATACCAGGATGGCATGTTGTCGAGGACGACAATGATTTTAGGTGGAGGAGGATGTAAGGACCTGCAGTTCCTAGGCACGCCCACCCGATGTGCACGCTTGTTGGTGGACGAGCGGTTGGTGAAAATATGCAAAGTGCGAAGTCCTTGACCGAGGTGCATGGATGGCATGTTATAATACACATGAAAGGAGGACGAGCGAAGTGTTTATAGCATGGGAGCACGCTTGGCTAACTCACGGGCCGATTGATGATCCAAGCAAAAGCCGACATACATATTGATGGATTTGCGATGGAGTAGGGTCATCCATTACATAAAGGACGAGTTGGCTTAGGCAGCTCGACTTGCCCTTCCATTTGTACAAATAAAACATGTGATGGAGTCATTTGAAAATCGCTCAAGCGTTCAAACAAGTCTTCAACGCAAGAAGTGCGAAGAGGTAAAAGAGCCGCAACAAAAGGTGAAGGCGCAGTTCTCATGTGCCCAACCTTGGGCAACTCCATATGGTAGCACGAGTTCTTGGAAGGAAGGCGAAGGTATCGGTGCACGGGTGAAGGCACGGGGCACTTGATTAACACGGGTTCTTGGGTGGCTCAGGTGAGCGCTTTCCTGTCATGCGAAGACAAACGCAAAGGTGGAGAAGGGGACTTGGGTGAGGTCACCCATCCACCGTGCGGAAGTAAACGAAGGGTGACTTGGGTGAGGTCGCTCGCCCGTCGGCAGGAGGTTCGGTTGTGAAGTTTGGTTTGCAGCTCGTGTGAGGGCGCGCCCACCCGACTTGGGCAAAGGATCTTGGTTATCACACGAAGGTGTGACAAGTTGTAAATTTGGCTGAGTATGAAACTTGGTGTTTCCCAAGAATACTTGTAAAGCTTTGTAAACATTGTAAAGTTGTATAATATATTATTCAGGCAGACTCATTGTTCAAGGAGTTTCCCCTCCCTTTATACTGTGCAATTGTGTTCTCTTATATAATTACTAATGATAATGAATGTGTATGGGTGTTCATTGGTATAAGGGAAACATAATAATTACTTGGTTGAGAAACACAAACTAAGTAGGACAAGTGGTTAGGCGTAGTCCACGAATATAAGTATTGGTGAAAAGAAAGTGTTCGGTGGTGCCGCACCTCGCCAAGAGCAGTTGTAAGACTACCGCCGACCTGGGGGCATGACACTCCAAGTCTCATAGACGTTCGTTGATGTGTTGCTGGCTTTGGTAGACGCTCTCTAGTTGTTCCAAAATTTCACTAAGGATTAATTGAATATCATTCATGTACGCCACCAATTCATTTCTATCTTTGTAATGATGCTCTCTGAGGATGTTCAAGTTGGCCTAAACTTTTCGGAGCTACCCTGCAGTCGATTAAAGCGTATTCGGTGCCTCCACTATGCTTAGGGAGTGACCACGAGCATGGGAAACTTCCCCCACACGTCTTTCACTTTTCGATTTCATTGTGGTTGAGATTTGATCGTTGGCATGGTGCCCAACGACGCCTTGCTCCCCTCCTCCACGAGGAGGTCGACCTTGTTGATGGGGAATGGTTGTCAGCACACTACACATGTTGGATGAATATATAGGAGAGAACCCAACCACCCATAAGTTATTACTCATTCAAACATGACCAGACAAGTCGAGAACCCACCACAACCACACACAATACCCCCAAGACCAATATGGGACTCACATAGAGTGCAGGTAGATTGAGAGATGCATGGTCCCAAGCTAGAGATGCCACCCGAGGAGGAGAGACCTGCCTTCTCAAATCGCAACCTCCCATTTCCCCAGGTCGACTCACCCAACACAACAGACCACAACCATAATTAGAGAAGTTTGACAACCAGTAATAGGCTTAGGCTAGCAATAATAATGATGGAAATAAGACAACCAACATTTCTAAATGCCCAACATTTACCCCTTGACATGCTTGCCTAAAAAGTGCCCCACCACAGACGTAGGCGATCCTAAGAGGAAGCTTGACCAACAGAATCCCACAGCCGATAACCTTCCCACTGTTAATTCCACATGCCCAGAGAGGTAACCAACAACAACATGGAACTAGGCACACCCAGAAACAAACCCACATAAAAAGACCAAAACCAGGGGAACCAATTTACTTGAAATTCATTGAGAGCCCAGTTGTAAGGAGCACCACACCACCAACTGCAACCCAGGCTCCCACACTCAAAACTAGGGTTGCAATGGAATACTAAAGTGCTACAAGAATGCACTATTGGGTCCCAAATGAAGGCATGGAAGCCCACCTTAGAATCCATTGCAACAAGACTCGTTCCCTCAGTGTAATGTTGACTTCCCCATGGCCCTGGCAATTGCACTTGGAAACCGATGCTTGACCCTACCACCCTGCAACCCACATTCATTGCCCAAGAAACAACACTCATGTTGTTATTCTTGCTCCACATTATATCAACCCTTGTAAGGTCTAGATTATTCGAACTACCAACGTCCTATCCCATTACACTGCCCTTCATCATAAATGAATATGTTGTGTGTCACGTGAGTTGAACCCGTAGGCCAATTGGCCGCATGTTTTCCCACCCCATCGAGGGCACAAACCCTCTAATTTTTTGCACAACTAAATTTCCAAAAAAAACCAAAAATTAAAATTAAAAAATTAGACTATAACATATTAAAAATATGAACAAAAACCTCCAAAATTTGTGCACAATCATTATACACTTGTGGCATTTATATTTATATTTTTATAGTGAGACTAAAACTGAGTAATAATTTTAACTATTAGAATAAAATTTATTGTGATATTGATGATTAGATTAGTTTTAGGCGGTGATGTTTTCACCCAAAAAAGAATAGAAAATTTGGTACAATTTTGAAGAAATCTGATAGAATTTTTTGGAAATGTAGGTTAAATGTCAAGCTTCAGAATTTTGGGTGCCCCTGCAATTCTTGAAAGTGTTGAATCCATTTCCAAAAGAAAAAACAATTCAAACATTCCCATGATTAGATTTCTTAAAAAAAAATATGTAGATTTCAACAAGAAATTTGCCATCCAACAAAATCAACAAAATCATCCCCTTGTTAGACAAGGCCATTCATAATTTTTTCTCTATGTGAAGGCATCAAGTTTTCAAATTGCAACCAGGACAAATATTTATAGTTGGATAATAATATTTAGTAGTTTATTTTTCTTAAAAATAAATATTAATTTAACATCTGATAAATTCTTTTATAATAATTATTCTTAAAAAAAATCCATCATGTAATTTATAATTCAAATCATCATGTAAATTATAACTCAAATTGTTTTTTTGATGATTTTCAACTTGTGGGGAGTTATTAATGTATTTAATTATATGTGAGTCATCCTTGTTAGAGGGAGTACTTAACACATTTAATTATGTGTGATGCATTCCCTTTGCATGCAATAAATGCGCGAAGAAGGACTGCATATGAGCAAAAGAAAAGAAGTTTGATGAATCATCAAAATGATGAACTTAATAACCGTAAGAATCTAAATTTGTGTGGTGTGATGCCAAAGCGTTTTCTTGAAATGTGTGTTTCCTTGGATGTTGTGAACCTTCCAATGTTTCTTTTGTTGCAAGCTTTCTTAACAATAGTCTTGTTTGGGGACATTATGATTACAAAAAGAGAATTCATACAAGTGAGAACGATGACTCCACAATGGATAGAACAAATGGAACATTGGATGATAGGCGCAATGGTGGCATTCAACAATTAGCAACATCTGCTTTTTCTAGTGAAAGTAGTATGCATGCAAAAATGGATGACAGTTTTCACCGCTCTTTAATTTACGAATGTCGAGTTTAGTGTTTCTCAATGCAACTATATAGTCACTATTGTCAGTCCTCTAGGAACTTCGCAAACTTATTCTCTTGGAGCAACAGAGGTACTTGAAGTATATTTCTTTTCACATGCTTCATATGTTTCAATGAAATATATGTATTGTTTTATGCTTCTTGTGTTTGATCAATTTTGCATAACAATGTTCCAATGGATGTTTCTTTAGAAATAAATTTAGAACCATTACACCATTTATCTATTCCCCAAATTGAAGTTAGACCATCTAACTAGTAAACTTGAATAAATCGTCGGAATCATGAAGTCGTTAATCGTAAGTATCAAATGTTCGGTGGTTTCATGGGAAGAATGCTTCCTTCCAATGTTTCTCTTCGTGGATGTTGTACATCTCCAAATTTTCAACTCTTCCAAACATTCCTAACAGTAATCTTACTTGGGAACATTATGTTGAAGAATGTAACTAGTGTCGGTATTCATAATTGTATTTGAGTAATGGAGTAATGTATTTGTCAAAAGAAATAAAAATAAATTGACTTATTAAAGCATGGGTTTCATGCTTGGATCAAATTTTTTTAGGTCAAAGCATCCATTGAAGGCTTCTAGGGTTTATGTGAAGTACCCTTGTTCATGCCATAATGTAAAAGACCCTTCTTGGGCTCTATTTGTCAAAGAAGAAATTTATTTTATTGTAAAATAGGTCAATTAGGCCTCCTCCACCAAGTCGGCCTCAAAGAAGGACAAGTCAGCCTAAACTAAGGGGCATAAACACCTATATAAAGGCAACAACTCTACCTCATTTGTTACATTCACACATCAAGTTAGTTATGCAACTTATAGGGCCAAAAAAAGTGTGAATTTCAAGGAAAGAAGAGGAAAGGGCTAGCAAAGAAGAAGGAGGACTTTATCTTCCTAAGGAAGTAAAGATTTTCTCTCTCCTATCCCACACATGTGAATTTATGGAGTGTTGTAGGGGGGTGAAATTATACAGTAGTTGGAGGGTTGAAATTTTGGAGAAGTTGGGGCTGAAACTTTGATGCAGTAAGGTCGAAATTTGTCCTTGATGTAGTATTGAAGATGTATTGATGTAGTGTTGATGCAGTATTGATGTAGTCGATATTTGAAGATTAGAGGAACAATTTAAGGGATAACTTGGTTGAGGAGGAAGGTCTTTGGGTCTAGGGCCTCGGTCTATCTCATTTTGAATCTACTGAAGGAAGAGTTCTTTAACTGGGTTTTCCCCTATATAGGGGTTTTAACCCTAGTTAAGTGCCTACATATGGCATTCATGATCTTCATGTTTTTGTCTAGATAATTGATTTATGAGAAGAATATAAAGGAAGAACAGAAAGGACTTAATGAGAACATAATAATTTCACAATTAATTATCAACATAAGAAGATATTTCTTCCTTTCCGATTTTCTAACATGGTATCAGAGATAAGGTGAAGAAGAAGGAAAAAAGTGGACTAAAATCTATTGAAGAAAAAGGGGATCAAACAAAGGTCATTAAGGAAAAATATTATATAATAAAATAATCCTACTACCTATAGGAACTATGTGAACTTAAATGAAGGGAGAAAACAAGCTAAAAGGATCCTCCAACTACAAGGCATGGGAAAAGAGGATAGATCTTATCCTCAAAAAGCATAAAGTTTTGAATCTTGTTTGAGGAAAAGTCAAGAAGCCCACTGATGAAGCAAAGAGAGAGAAGTTCAAAGAATTAGAAATTGTAGCCATGAACCTAAGAGTGGATGGAGTAAAGGAAAACTTAATTCCATACATTTCCAACATGGATTCCTCTCAAGAAATCTATGAGGCTCTCTCCAAATTATTCACCATCAATAGCATTGGTCAAATAACAAGCTTCAAGAATGAACAAAGAACTGTTAAGATGATGAAAGATGATATCGTTTCATCATATTTTGTAAGAATCTCCAGAATTAAAGATAAACTCTAAGAAATAGATGAAATCATATCGAAAAAAGAGCTCGTAATTACTTCTCTTCTAGGACTACAAAAATTTTGGAGTGCTTTTGCATTAGGAATCAACAGTAGGAAGGATACTCCAACATTTGAACAAATGTGGAATACATGCAATCAAGAAGAAGCCATAATATCATTAGTAAAAAACAAGGAGGATGAAGGAGAAAATATATCTAATGGATATTGTTCTCATCACAAGAAGAAGGGAACCTTCAAGAAGTTCAAAGGACCAAAGAATAAATTTGACCTATCAAGGATTGAATGCTACAATTGTCATAATATGGGTCATTATAAAAGTCAATGTCTTGAGAATACAAGGAATAAGAGGAGGGATAGAGATCAAGCAAATATTTCCAATGAAGCTCCACTGAAGAAGAACAAAACTAAGGAATTGAAAGTCAAGGACTTATACTACTAAGTCCTCTCCTACATATCCTTATTAGTCTTGTATTGTTTCTCTTTATGTTTTGATTTCTAAAGTTTGTATGTCTAACATGTCTCGTTAGAAAATTTTTGAATTATTTTGATAGGTTGTAGGTATCCCTCAAAATGATTGGGTTAAGAGGGAGCCTCCACCATTTTACCAAAAAATAAGTATCTTATTTTTTGTTTCATATTTTCATATTTGGTTTCCTCCTCATATCAAGACTTATTTATATTGTATGTTAATAACTTTTCTCTTCATATTTTCCTTGGTTAGCAAAAAATTGCAGAATACACAAAGGTTGCAGGGGATACTTCAAAGGAAAGACTTGAATCATGAGAGAAGTTATAATGTAAAGGAATTCCTTCAGAATTAATGTCCTATAAGGTTTTTTAAGGAACAACTCAAGGTATGCCTTAATCTATAATTTTTGTTTTAAATTTCTCTTCATGTAAAAGGTATGATCATTCTTCTTTTGAAATATGCTTTACAACACTAACATCGCTATGTCTAGGGTTTTGGATCTCAAAGATTCTTGTTAGGGTGATTAATCATTAGATTGAATCTATCCTCATGATATTATTCGATCATTATTGTGTAACCCTAACCTTTAGGGTTCACTATAAAACCCTAGCCTCTTGTTGCTAAGGATATGTCAATATTGACTATGAAACCCTAATCTACTTAGGGTTATTAATGAAATCTAGAAATTCTATTCTTTTGATGTTTGGGGTTTTGGTATTGTTATGACAGAAACACTAGATATTTAGGGTTTGATGAATTAGGGTGTATGAGAAAAACCCCTGAAATATCTATAATAAGATCCTAGGAATAAAACCCTAGGTGTACATTTGACTGTAGAATCGAAACCCTAACCTAGATAAAATTTGTGAATGTCTAATATTGATGTATTGATGTTTGTGTCCTTGGTTTACCTAGTAGGTATAAATATTGACATGGGATAGTACATGATAATGAATTCCTATATATGTATATGCGAGTATGATGACCTAATTGTTGATGCTAATGTTTTAATTTGATAAATCTAGGGTTTGTAACAAAGCTCTAGGAAGAGATTAATATTGTAGGATGTGATGATATTGTATTTGATATGGTTTAGTTTTGTTGATAAAATCTATGGTTTTCAACAAACCTGATGAGCCTCATCATTGGGTAATTATATGGGCCTTAATTCACCTCCTAGCTTAGTCAAACCAACTATTCTCATAACTTATTACATACTTTTGATTATATTTTGTTTATGAGATGAGTTAAAGTTGGATATTTGTCTTTGTGGTCTAATGTGCATTTAATGCAGGATTAAAGGATAAAAGAAAGGAATTTTGGCAAAGACCAAGGTCAAAACTTGAATGGGACAAGGGAGAGGGATTATAGGAGGTAAATCCTCCTCATTTACTACCCCTCCATTCGAATATTCCTCCATCAACTTGGAGTGCAAACAACCAAATCATGAGGACTAGAAGGCAGTCAAGCAAGTGAAAGACAAAGCACCATTTTATCTCGAGTTTGGGAGCTGAGCCTCCCTAATTTTATGGAATTCGTTGGAGACTTCAGAGGTATAAGTAGAGAGGCCTAGGACCTTAGTAGGATTTGGATTTTTTATTCTAAAACTCTACTCTATTTTCGAGCTGCAACACTTGTGACAGTTTTTGATGTAATCCATTGTTTTGGTAATAAGAATGAGTTTTGTTTTGAGCCAGCCTAAGTTAAATCAGAGGACTAAAGCTCTTGGGCTAGGGCCCAAACCTAGTAGCCAAAGCTCCTCTTTATTTTACATGTATTCTAGTATAGATTCATAGCTTAATTGTTCATTTGCTTAGTAGATGCATTTCCATTACAACAATATATATTAGATTGGTTGTGTGATAGTTTTCTTCCATTTGTGCCTTATTTCAAGTAGCAGGTTAGAAAGGAGAAAAAGTATCACCATAGGGTTGTCAGCAGGTGTCTCGGCCTCACTTCCTCCCTCTGGGACCATGACTTGAGGAAGGGACCCTTCAGTAGCCCCAAAAACACAGATTTCTAGTTCTTGTATGAGTTTTGGAGTTTGTTGTCTTTGATTCAATATTTGGTTCATGTTGCAAGGCAGATTTCATTGTCATCTTTTTGCATCTCCATTTCTGCAATAAGATTTCACCTATGCTTTCATTCCCTTCAGCAACTTTCTTCATGAATAATATAGGCATTTGATTCATTCTTTTCTAGTTTATGAAAATGTATCTTGTTGCATAGTTCTTGGAAGACACACATGTTTTAAGCAGAGCAGGTCGTTCAGGAGGAGACCTAGACTTCATCACCAACATCCACCTTCCACTTCATCCACCTTAGCCATCTCTTGTTTCACCATCACCCTCACTAGTTTTTCATCATTTTTCATTAAAATTCCCCTAGATACATTGAGCGAATCTAGCCATCTCTTATCTTGGATATTGACTCCTGAGTGCTCCTAGACCTTCTAACACCCAATTCAACTCATCACACACCTTTCCCAAGCTTCCCAACACCTCATAATTATCTCTCGGTTGTATCCTATAGGTTTCCTGTAATTCCTACAGGATCATCCTGTAGGTTTCTAGTACATCATGTAGGTTTTCCTGAAATGACCTGTTTTGAGGCTGAATTGATGGGAAACCTCTATGAAGTCACAAAAAGCCTCCTAGGACCCCTCCACACCATCCAATGACTTCGTAAACCTTCTAGCCATCCTCAAACACCTTTCATCCACTTGTCACATCCACAAGAACAATTAGTTTGCATACTTGATTTTTCCTAAAAAAACCCAAAAAAGTGAAAACAGATTTAGTTTAGTTTTTTGCTTGAACATTAGTTTGGTTTGATGCTTTTTACTTTTGCAACTTAGATAGTAGCATTTGTTGAGTGTTTATTTAGCAATTCTGCTTAGCACAACTACTTATATAGTTAATTAGGGTATGGTGTGATTTAGCATTACATGTTGTTTTTTCATTACCGCAGTAGAGTAGCTCTCTTAGAGTAGATTTGCCCTTCTCCCATCAAAGAATCAAGCTTCTTATGACTCTAGAAGTCTAGCTTGGAACCCCAGTGGTCTCTCTCCGACTGAACAGTGACAACAAGCAGGACCATCAATTTTAGTTGTGCATACAACACTGTCACCTCCAATTTTGTACGAACCCCAGGTTGATAAGTAAAGCTGGTAGCATAGGAGTTGCAATAGCCTTGCTGCAATACTAGCGCTCATCACTTTTTGGTGCCATTTCCAGGGAGGTGTCTGAGTAGAATGTGATTACTTCTTTCTTTTTCTTCTATTTCTTGTCTTCAATATTATGCCGTTAGTTTATTTATGCAAAAGTAACCTAGTTGCTTCCTTTCTTTCATTTTTCATTATCTACTTTCCTTTCCATTCTGCAAGTAAGATTTCAATTCAGTAAGTAGCTTTTTCATTCTATCAGTGAATTTTATTCAATCTGCAATTTCATTTTCATAAGTACCTTCCAGGTTAAAAATAAATAAAAATACAAAACCAACCCAAAAATATTTCCTTTCATTCCTCGTACGAATAGGGACAGCTTAGGGAAATTTTTGCTAAATACCCCCACTGCATCCAATAGCCAACGTTCTGTCTTCTTCGGTGGCTGTGAACTAGAGGAACCTTTAGGTGAGCAACCTGACATATTTGGAGAACCTACAAGGGAAGAAGAAGAATAGGAACACATTCCTACTTAACCAATGGCTGAAAACTGAAATGACAGAGGGAATAAAGAGAGAGTTGAGTGTGCCTTCCCCATCAGGGAAACCAACGGGGACACTAAGATGAAAAATATAAGCCCCTCTACCCTACCTCATTTCCATGGTCTAACCATAGAGGATCGCAACACCTTCCTTTTTGAGTTTGTTGTTATATGACAAAGCCATGACTATAAAAATCATGAGAAAAGGTTAAAACTATTTCCATCTACCCTCAAGGATGCATCATTGCACTGGTTCATGGGCTTACCTAGAGATAGCATCACAACTTGGGCTCATATGTAGCAGGCCTTTAACAACAAATATCAGGATTACTGTCAGTAAAAGGATACTAAAGAAGAAATTTTCAGGATGACCATAGGCCATGATAAATCCTTAGAAGACTACGAAGAAAGTTTCCAGCTCAGTTACAAAAGGGCCAGGTGTACACTTGACCCTGAGTCAGTAAAGCTAGTCCTGCTCAGGGGAGTAAGAGAATATCTTCTGGATACCTTACATTTTTTAGCAGGGGGAGATATCTACCAATTACCCTATGAGGATATCAAGGGTGTCTTTAGAAACCATTCTAGGGCGGCCAAGAAAAAGGGTAGGGGTAGTCAACCTATGGCCAGTACATCATCTTCCAACTCATCCATCAAGGGTGAAATTAAAAACATGCTTGAAGATTTCAAAAGTGAGATGCTGCAAACCCTTTCCTTGCAAATGGAAACCATGAACATTAAAAGGAAGCAGGAGGAAGTAGAGAGAGCTTGGCCATGTTTTGTTATAGATGCACCAAGAGGCATCCTAGGGATGAATGTCCATTGAACTGTATTGAAATTTTCTCGGTATGTGAAGAAAAATACTCCACAGACAAGTGCCCTTCTTTATTCGGACTGAAAGTTGTATACCAAGGAGCTGAAGGGGTCACTGAGCAGCTTTGCTACATTAACCAAAGGAGACCTCCTGAGCCTAGACCATACTAGCAGGGCATGCAAGGGTCATTCCATGCATATTACAACCCCAAACAAACCACAACTATACCTTCTTGGGGACCCCTGTCTCATCCTTCCTGGTATACACCCCCTCCTTGTCCTATGCATCTCAGTATCATTCCTAGCCAACCAGCTAGTCATGTCAACCTTACGCTCCACCACAACCTCAGTGGAATACACCACTCCACGGGTGGAGGCCCCAATACAAAAATGCTCTAGCTATATTGCCTCCTCCACCTGCCCAACCACAACTCCTACACTCTGCTCCACCCAAGCAACCCCAGATGCCTACCCAGCCAAATTCGAACCCAAAAAATAGGCAGGCTCAACAAGTATACAGTGGAGAGACATCATATCCAGCTTATGTTGCGGAAATACAGGAGATTAACCTGAGTTTTGGGAGAGTTCTCCCAGATAACCAACCTCCCCCTCCACCTAGGGAGGTTGAGGGAGAAAGAGAGGAAAGTAACCTTAAAGTAAATCCACCCTTTCCTGAGAGATTATCCCAACCACTCTAGCCTACCACAGAAGAAACTGAACTTCTGGGAGAATTGAAAAATCTATGTGTAAAGATCCCCCTTCTCCAGGAAATAAAAGATGTTCTCATTTACAATAATTTGATTAAGGAGAAATGATTAAAGCATCCAGGGTGAAAAAGGGATGCCCCTACCAGATGAGCACTTGTTTTTCATTTCAGTTCTCTCTCCATGGTTTGCTGATATAGCAAACTATTTGGTATCAGCACAGTTCCCACCAAACTTTCCCTCCAAAGAAAAGAACAAGATAGTCAAGAAAAGCGCCCCCTTCACTTGGATTGGGGGAAATTTTTCCAAACTTGGCCCAGATCAAATCTTGAGAAGGTGTGTCAAGGAAGAGGAAGTCTTTGACATTCTTCTGACTTGTCATGATGGGCCTTGTGGAGGTCACTTTGCAGCAAAGAGGACAACATTTAAAGCGTTACAAGCAGTCTATTATTGGCCCACCCTTCATCAGGATGTGAAAAAGTACACTAGTCAGTGTGATCGGTGCCAAAGGATGGGAAGGCCTACTCCAAGAGATGAAATGCCTCTGCAGCCTCAAGTGACTTTCGAGCCATTTGAAAATGGGGCATGGACTTCATTGGGCCTATCGATGCTCCTTCAAAGCAAAAACAATACATTATTGTGTGCACTGATTATTTGACTAAATGGGCTGAAACCAAGGCAATTAAGGCAGCAACAGAAGAGAAGGTGACTGAGTTCTTAAGGGAGAATGTATTCTACAAATTTGGGTACCCTAGAGCGCTGGTCACAGACCAAGGCAGCCAGTTTACCTCCAACATGATTGAAGACCTACTCAGCCATTTCAAGATCAAGCATAGGACCTCCACTCCCTATCATCCACAAGCTAATGGGCAAGTGGAGGCAACCAACAGAGCACTGGAGGGCATCTTAAGCAAGGTGGTGAGCAGCAGTAGGAAGGATTGGGCATAGAGACTAGTTGGGGCCACCTAGGTCTATAATACCACATGGAAGACCACCACTGGATTCACACCCTATGAGATGGTCTATGGGAAAAATGCCTTGATGTCCATTGAGTTTGAATATAACACATTAAGGATGGAAACCTAACTAGATTTGGATATCAGTGGTGCATAGAAAGAGAGATTGTTCCAATTGAATGGCTTGGATGAATTTAGAATGCAGGCCCTCCTACATACAAAGGTAGTTCAACTTCAGAGGAAGATCTGGAAATAAAAATATTAAGGAGAACCAATTTCAGGAGGGTGATTGGGCATTGTTATATGATTCTAGGTATAAATACTTCAAGGGCAAGTTAAGGACAAGATGGCTCAGACCTTATGCTGTGGAAAGATGCCATGATAGTGGTTCAGTGCAAATCAGAACTATAGATTAAGAAGCCATTCCTTTGCTTGTTAATGGGCATCAATTGAAAATGTACAAGAGACCTTTATCAAAAGAAGAGTTCATTGATAATATCAATAAAACAGTGATGATGGTGGAGCAAGTTCCAGCTCCTCCCTCATCAAATCACTGAGAAAAAAACAAGAAAAAAGAATAAGGAGTCAGGTGAAAACCTCCATGAGGCACCTGAGTCCCATCTTTGGGTTGAAAACGTCGTGAGGCGACCAAGTGATGAAAAAGAAAGAACAAAAAGAACAAAAAGAAAAAGAGAATAAGAAGATCCCTTGATGAAAACCTTCCTTGAGGTGCCCAGGGTAAACAACTAGGGTGAAAACCTCTCTAA
>APFE030632136.1:226267-257678 GCA_000404065.3 Pinus taeda | reverse complement strand
ATATCATGAAATTTCCATTTGCAGGTGGGCGAGAAAGACAGTCAAGGAGCAAAAGGGGATCCCAAGGAGACTCCTGCCTCTCATGTATTCATCTTCTCCACTCCTTACCATGCATCCCTCCATCATTTTTGTCATTTTTCCACTCCATTGCTTTGATTTATGCAAAGACCGTGTTTTTTACAAGATCCCCTGTATTCCTATAGGATGCCCTGAAAACCTACAAGATGATCCTGTACCAATTATAATGACCCGGAAATCCTACAGGAAGCAATCCGAAGGCACATGATGGATTTTTTAGGTCCCTAAAATTCACCCTATGCATAATCTAGCACCTCACCTTGTCTACCATCATCATCCCTGCACTCACCATTCAAAAAAAAAAAAAAAAAAAATTCAATTTCAACAGTTTCTGCCAGTCTTAGAAAAGAAGGGAAACAGATAGGAGTAAGAGCATTACCTAAGTATCCTTTTCTCTCCACACTTATACTCCTTCTTTCCATCCATGTCACCATCCTCACAGCCCTAGTAAGCAAAATGGTTAAAGAATTCTGAGAGAGAAGCACTACAGGACATCCTATAGGAGATCCTGTAGCAGCATATCCCACAGAATGCCAATCACACTAGCAATAGGTCTTCACTAGGATGATCCAAGAGCTCCACAATAGCACCATCAGATCTTCAGCCACAGATACCTGCAAAAACAAAGAAACCACTAGCAGACAACAAGAGGAGGAGGAAGAATGGCATGCAACAAATATACAACTCAACACCTCTGGTCTTCGACAACTGCAGCATAGCATTATAACCACAGGTAAGTATCCCACTCACTCACTCGTCTGCATCATGTAGTTAAAAATTGTAAGGGTTATGAGATAGTTGGTTCATAAGTGAAAAGGTGGACAGTTAACTTGGCCACCTTCATTCAGTCAGCACATGCACAACCGGGTGTCCTCTCACACGTGGCTACAGTCAACTCAAAGACAGAGAAGGAGTAGGAAAACAAGCGGTTAACTAGGAATCTACGACGTGGGAGCTGATTACGAGGAGTGGGAAATGATGAGGTGGTAGTGGACACCAATGGTCCAAAAATGGCAATGTACCTTTGCTGCCAACACACACCTCACCCCAAATCACCATAAGAGGAAATAAAACATTTTTCCCATGCATTCATGCATTTCGCCTCCTCGGAACTCCCTCACTGAAGTCGCTCTCATAACCTAGGCTACCCACCAGAAGCATAGATCCATCATTTTGCATAGGAATTCCTACAAGAGCATGCACAAGAATTCCTACAGGATACAGTCTACAAGATACATAAAGACTATCTACAGGATTAGTAGAGAAGAGTTCAGAAGGGATATCACAGTAATTGACCACTGAACCAGTCTAAAGAGGTAGGTTCTACAATTTCATCCCATTTTGCAAGTAAATGAACCAGTTATACTCTAAAATTGAGTGAATTTAGCAACTATGTGAAGTGAATTAAATACACAATCAACTCTGTTTTACTCCTGCATTTGAAAAATTGTGTCAACCCTCTCATTTATCCTCAAGCTTCACCAACAAGATGACAAGAGGGTTTAATAGGAGAGAGCCCACAAACACTATGAGAATCCAACAACACCTCCAGGTGCTTGAAATATTTACAAGACACAACTAGATGGGTTTTTTCGAAAAATTCATAGGGTATGATGATGAGGTGGCTCAAGAATTTTCTCTCTCCCTCACTCCACACAACAGAATCCATGCCACTGTTGTAGTAAGGGGCCTCACTATAGATCTCACCCCAGATCTCATCAACAAGATCACCACACTTCCCCTAGGAATCCCATGGAGAAAAGAAGACAAAGGAGATAGCCATGTGGCAAAAGGAAAATTATTTTTAGAAGGTGAAGAACCCATTAAGGACAAAAATGGAGTAAGGATGGAAAGCCTGCTATACCATGGAGTGAGGTAGGCTACCAACTCATCAAATACATCTCATGTGAGGGTAGATATAGTGTTGTCTATGGCTATCATTTCAGGATCCTTAAGAAATTAATATTTGGGGTAGAAACACCACCTCACCAAAGACTCAGCATACTATATTTCTTGTTGCAATCACTTGTAGACTCAAGCATCAAAGTGAAGGACAGGAATTCCCAACAATTAGCTCACCATGGGTTGATTAGGATCCTCATTGAATATGCTTTCCAAAACCTTAGAACCCCTATAACATGGCCAGTCTTCAGAGACTTGCTAGCAAAGGATGACATCAAAGCCCTCACTTATGATGTTAGTCCTATAGTTAGTGAAGAGGAGGTAAAACAGGAAGAGGAAGATGCAGAGCAAGATAAGGATGAGATGGATGAAGAAGGAGATGACACATAGGAACATGATGAAGCTAAAGAAGAAGAGGGAGAAGAGAAGGAGGATGATGAAGAAACAAAGGAGGAAATTAAGGACGAAACTGATAGAGATTATGAAGATCTACAAGAGGAAGAAGACAAAAAAAATAGAGGAAGAAGGCAATAAAATAGAGGGGAAAGAACACAAGGATGAGTCACATAGGGTGTCTCCAGAGGCGATGCCACTGAGAGAGAGGCAACAACTGCCCTCACTGTTCTCAGCACCCCAGTCAAGAAAAAAGGAAAAAACAGAGGCATACCCCACTATATTTCAGAACAAGAAAGAGCACAAGAATAAAATAGGGGAAGCCACAAATATCAACAAAAATTCCTATTGAGATTGAAGATTCCCCTATAAAAAAAGACAAAATGCCTTCCCATAAGTCCCCTATCACCTATGTAAGGAGGCCTACTACTAGATAAACTTCCTCGAAGGGTAAGACAATCCTAAAGGATCCACAACAAAATCTACAGGAAGCAAAAACAGTCCTACAAGATACTCTGCTGAATCTACAGGAAGCATAGAAATTGGAAAGAAAGGTAGGGGAGTAGTAAGAAGCTAAAGAGGAAGACCCAGAGACAAAGGAACCCAGCCCCAACCTAACCTAGACTCCTATTACTAGTTTATTGAAGGAGGCAGGGTAATACCTCAAAATTTTTCCATCGCATTGTTCTTTGAGCTTGAGAAGGAGAGGGCCAAAACCCATCGATGGGGATCAAAAAATCAAAGGGGGTGGAATACATTGGGCACATGGAAGAGAAACTCAAATCAATGGGCAGAGAGCTAAGTGGCTTAAGGAACAGAGAAGCTATAATGAGAAATCAACTTGAGACAGAAAATGCATGGCTAAGGGGACAACTGCAGGAAAGAGGGAACCAATTAGCATGTATGGCCAACCTCTCCTTGGAGGAAATCTAGTGTCGGATGCCAGCTAAATCCTATGCTCTTTACCTCAAAGAACAATGGTTGTAGTTTCAGATTAAGACACTTGCACAGAGGGGAACCATGCAATTTCAGGACTACAGGCAGTTTATTGATCTTTGTGATCAAAGTACACTAGAGGATAGAGCCAAAATGGGTGAGTTTTATTTGCACAACATGGCCCTCACAGACATGAATGTTTGGGACCCTAATGCCAAGCTAGGAGATCTACAATTAATGGCTTAGAAATCATGGATGAACCATGAGGAGTCAAGAGTTGCAGAGATGAAAAGGATATTGGCCAGAGAGCAAACTGAACCTATTTTGATTAGAGCTGAACAATTAAATACCATGGCCCTCATCAATACCCATAATTTGATTGAAAATGATCCTCAGCTGGCACCTAGATATCTTGCTGCCCAAGAGAAAGAAATTTCACATCTTGAGGACATGTTTAGGCTGCTAGGAGATGATAGTATACATGCTTTCCTAAGGAGATGGAACACACTGCCACACAGCTTAAAGATAAGAGAATATCACTCCCCTCAAAGGTTGAGAGAGGCACTCAACATGAAACCTATGTATAAGAAATCTATGCAAAGGTTGAATGTTAGTTGGATAGGCCTAAAACTCAGTCCACCACTACTCTTAGGGATGCTAGAAGGGAGAAAAGAAGAAGAAGAAAAGGGGTAGTGGGAAGAAGTAGAAAATAAAGCAGGCTTCTATGAACAAGAAGAGGAGACCATAACAGAGGTATGGGATGTTAGAGAGGCTATTAGAGCCATGAAGGATAAGGATATTGACTAAGTTGCGTAGAGGATGAGCAACACTTTCATTAGGGGGTGATGATGAGCCTCATCATTGGGTAATTATATGGGCCTTAATTCACCTCCTAGCTTAATCAAACCAACTATTCTCATAACTTATTGCATACTTTTGATTATATTTTGTTTATGATATGAGTTAGAGTTGGATATTATGCTTTGTGGTCTAATGTGCATTTAATGCAGGATTAAAGGATAAAAGCAAGGAATTTTGGCAAATACCAAGGTCAAAAATCAAATGGGACAAGGGAGAGGGATTATAGGAGGTAAATCCTCCTCATTTACTACCCCTCCATTCAAATATTCCTCCATCAGGTCAGAGTGAAAACAACCAAATCATGAGGACTAGAAGGTAGCCGAGTAAGCGAAAGACAAAGCACTAGTTTATCTCGAGTTTGGGAGCCGAGCCTCCCTAATTTTAAGGAAGTCGTTGGAGACTTCAGAGGTATTAGTAAAGAGGCCTAAGACCTCAGTAGGATTTGGATTTTTTATTCTAAAACTCTACTCTATTTTCGAGCTGCAAGACTTGTGACAGTTTTTGATGTAATCCATTGTTTTGGTAATAAGAATGAGTTTTTTTTTGAGCCAACACTGGGTTAACTCAGAGGGCTGAAGCTCTTGGGTTAGGGCCCAACCCTAGTAGCCAAGGCTCCTCTTTATTGTACATGTATGTGAGTATAGATTGTTCATTTACTTAGTAGATGCATTTCCATTATAGCAGTATAGATTAGATTGGTTGTGTGATAGTTTGCTTCCATTTGTGCCTTCTTTCAAGTAGCAGGTTGGCAAGGAGAAAAAGGATCACCACAGGGTTGTCAGTAGGTGTCTCAGCCTCACTTCCTCCCCCTGGGACCTTGACTTGAGGAAGGGACTGTTCAATAGCCCCAAGAACATAGGTTTCTAGTTCTTGTATGAGATTTGGAGTTTGTTGTCTTTGATTCAGTATTTGGTTCATGTTTTAAGGCAGATTTCATTGTCATCTTTTTCCATCTCCATTTTTGCAATAAGATCTCACTCATGATTTCATTCGCTTCAGCAACTTTCTTCATGCATAATATAGGCAATTGATTCATGTTTTTCTAGTTTATGAAAATGTATCATGTTGCATAGTTCTTGGAAGAAACACATGTTTTAAGAAGAGCAGGTACTTTAGGAGGAGACCTAGACTTCATCACCAACAACCACCTTCCACTTCATCCACCTTACCCATCTCTTGTTTCACCATCACCTTCACTAGTTTTTCATCATTTTTCATTGAAATTCTCCTAGATAGATTGAGCGAATCTAGCCATCTCTTATCTTGGATATTGACTCTTGAGTGATCCTAGACCTTCTAACACCCCATTCCACTCATCGCACACCTTTCCCAAGATTTCTAACACCTGAAACACCTCCAACACCTCACACTTAGCTCTCGGCTATCTCTTGTAGGTTTCCTGTAATTCCTACAGGATCATCCTGTAGGTTTCTAGTACATCATGTGGGTTTTCTTGAAACAACCTGTTTTGAGGCCGAATTGATGGGAAACCTCTAAGAAGTCACAAAAATCCTCCTAGGACCCCTCCACACCATCCGACTATTTCATAAACCTTATAGCCATCCTCAAACACCTTCCATCCACCTGTCACATCCACAAGAACAATTAGTTTGCATACTTGATTTTGCCTAAAAAAACCCAAAAAAGTGAAAACAGATTTAGGTTAGTTTTTTGTTTGCACATTAGTATGGTTTGATGATTTTTACTTCTCCAACTTAGATAGTAGCATTTTTTTAGTGTTGATTTAGCAATTCTTCTTAGCATAGCTGCTTAAATAGTTAATTAGGGTATGGTGTGATTTAGCATTACATGTTGTTTTTTCATCACCGCAGTAGAGTAGCTCTCTTAGAGTAGATTTTCCCTTCTTCCATTAAGGAATAAAGCTTCTTCTGAATCTATAGAAGTCTAGCTTGGAACCCCAGTGGTCTCTCGCTGGCTGAACAGTGACAAAAGGCAAGACCATCACTTTTACTTGTGCATACAACACTGTCACCTCCAAGTTTGTATGAACCCCGGGTTGATAAGTAAGGCTGGTAGCCTAAGAGTTGCAGCATCCTTGCTGCAATACTGGTGGTCATCAAAACACTAGTAGAGTCTAACATGTAAATTATGAAAATTTTTGAAACCTTAGATGTACAATACTATGATTGAATTTTCATTGATGATATCTAAGGCTTTGTGTCTCGAAGATGGAGTCTAAGGTTTATGACAAAACCATAGCAAGAAGTTGAAGTCTAGTATGTAAAAACATGTGTGTCTTATGAACCTAAATAAGTTTAGGTGTTTTATATCCAAAATCTAAATGCTTCCATTATAGTCACAAGATTTTGACATAGTTAACTTCATATGTATTTATTTGGTTGTACTTGTTATTAAAGTTTTGCAGGTACATAATCTTCAAGATGATGAATATGTTCATATGGTAATAGTAAGCATGTTGAAGGAAGTTATATAAATAATGATGATCAAGATGACTTTGATGTCGTAAGAAAGAAATGAAGCCTTGAAGGAATAAAATGTCTCTAACGTCATGAAGCTATTAATCTCCCCAAGTTGAGAGGGAGCCTGGATAGAAGAAAGGGTATGTCTCCCCAGTTGAGAGGAAGGGAATATTATAATAGTGAATACGATGAAGTAAGAATGGAATTAAATGAATGAAAATATTAGAGATGAAGGTTTGTGATTCATGAAGACTTGAGAAGTTCCGAGGATGTATTTGGTGTTTCTAAAGAAGTGAAAGAATAAAGCTTCTGACAAAATGTATTTGGATAACTTAATGATGATAATAGAAGCTTTCAAATGATTGATGACCACGAAGGTTTGTGTTTACTTGTATATATATTTGAAATTTTATTACTGATTGGGGTTGGGTTTGTGTAGGTAAATCTATCCATAAGAAGGTTGAACACTCTAGAATCATGCTTGAACAAATGGATATATCTGATTTAGTTTGATAGGGATAGATGAAGCATCTAAGGACAAGATGCTTGGGAGGACATATGGTCAGCCTATGTGTTGATGTCTAGATACCAAAGAGGGAGGGTGGCGTTGGTCATGGAGCTCTGACCTTGGATACACAACTAGATCCTTAGGTTGATGGTTAGCAAGTAAGCCTAACGGTACCTAGAGTGGCTGAAAGCTTGAGTCCATCTTAGTCCCACCTAGATATATTACCCTCGTTAAGTATCTAGTCTGCAACACAAAGTGTGCTAGGAATCTTCACATATAATTTTTGAGATCTTCCATGTACATATTATATATATATATCTAAATATATATATATATGAATACCTCCCTAGTTAAGATGGAGAGTTGAAGAAGGTATTCATAATTATATTTGAGTGATGATGTAATCTATTTGTCAAAAGAAAGAATTTAAGAAAAAAATATTATTGACTTATTAAAGCATGAGTTTCATGCTTGGGTCAAACTTTAGCCTCCATTGAAGGCTTCTAGGGGTTATGTTGAGTATCCTTGTCCATGTCATAATGTAAAAGACCCTTCTTGGGCTCTATTTGTCAAAAAATAAATTTATTTTATTATCAAATAGGTCAATTAGGCCTCCTCCACCAAGTCAATCTCAAAGAAGGACAAGTCAGCTTAAACCGAGGGTAGAAACACCTATATAAAAGTAGCAACTTGACCTCATTCGTTACACTCACACATCAAGTTTGATTTGCAACTTCTAGGGCCAGAAAAACCGTGAATTTCAAGGAAAGAAGAGGAAAGGGCTAGCGAAGAGGAAGGGGTACTTTATCTACTTAAGGAAGTCAATTTTTTGTCTCTCCTATCCCACACATGCGAAGTTCTGGAGTGTTACAAGAGGTTGAAATTATGCAATAGCTCGAGGGCCAAAATTTTGGAGATGCTTGGGTTAAAATTCTGATGTAGTAAGGTTAAAATTTGTCCTTAATGCAATATTGATGTGATATTGAAGCAATGTTCATGCAATATTGATGCAGTCGATCTTTGAAGATTGGAGGAATAGTCTAAGGGCTAACTTGGTGGAGGAGGAAGGTCTTTGGGTATTGTGTCTTGGTCTATCTCATTTTGAATCTACTGGAGGAATATTTCTTTGACTAGGTTTTCCACTATATAAGGGTTTTATCCCTAGTTGAGTGCCTACATATGGTGTCAATGATCTTCATGTTTTTGTCTAGATAATTTCTTGATGAGAAGAACATTAAGGAAGAACATAAATAAGTTTAGAAGAATGGAATAATATCACAAATAATTATCAACATAATAACATATTTCTTCTTTTCTAATTTTCTAACACATTATGCTTACATAGAGAGTCTTCATAAAAGTGAAAACTATGAGTCCTTTGGAAATGATGGAAGATCCAATAATAGAGGATAGGCATAATGATACCATTCAACAATTTGCAGCATCATATTTTCTTGGTGATAATAATATTCTTGCTAATATGGTTGAGAACTTGCAAAATTTTGTTGCCAATGTGTGAATTAACATTTCTTAACACAACTTTATAGGTTGTAGAGAACCCATGCACACTTACTCTATTGGGCCAATGCAGGTGCTTCAAGTAAACATCTTTTCATAGGCTTTATGCATTTTAATGTTTTGTATTTATTATTTTATGCTTCTTTTATTTTATCCTTTTTTGTAGAACAATATTGCTATGAATATTGGTGAAGAAATGCATATGTTTTATGTATTTCATTTAATGATCAATTGAAGAATTTAAATTGTATTTTTTTATGTGTGTGATTTAACATTGTCATTTTTCTTTTGTAAGCAGAACATAGTGAGAGGCAACCGATTTAGAGGAGTGCATTCCCATGATTTGATGGGAACAAATGTTCAAAGTTATGTTGCCATTAGACAAGGTGTTGCACATCATTCTCAACCTAGAGTGTTGGTTGTTAGAGAAAAAGAAAGTACTTTCCTTCATTTTAGCAAAGAGATGATTGAAGTTCATAAAAACATTCGGTCCATGATTAATAACCTGTCTATTGTGCAAATGTGCCAAGTATGTAATAAATTTCATCCTGGTATACAAGTTCTTATATTTCAGGAAGGGACAATTTGTAAAAGATTTAAGAGTGAGAGAGGCTCCTACCATTTCTCTCATTTCAACAACATGGACCCTGGTGAGCAGCTCGATACTCTAAGAGTTCTAACCGAGGTTGAAGAGATGTTAATAGCATAAGTTAATCCAATATTGCAGGTGACACATGCTCGTGGTGGACAGTATAATTACAATGGGCATACCATTAGTTTCCCCAAGGTATATCTTTGATTGCTAATAAGCTTCCACAGTGTGTTAAACAACTAGATTTTGTAATTATGAGGAGATGTGGTGTAGACTCAAAATATTATGAATGTTATGTCAAAAGATAGTGTGTGATGGATGCATTGCTTTATAAAATTTAGATGGATAAATATTACAATGATGTTGAACTATATATAGATTCAGTTACTTCTCTTCTAGAAAGACCAAAATATGTTTATGGAAGGCTGCAATATGTTGATAGTGATATCAATGAAATAGGGAGAGCTAATGAAGATATTGAAAGCTTTCCACATAATAGTTTTCATTGTCATCCATCATGCTTTGTTTATTGCTTTCCTAATGAATCGAGAGAGGTGGATTGAATAAGAAGATTCATTGAAAATGGAGATTCCACAGTTGATGAAGCATTGGATTGGCCAGATATTGGTTCATCTCCTATTAACAAATATAATACTGAAGGGTTGTTAGACATGACATTCCCCACTCTATTTCCAACTGGTGATGTTGATTGGTTGGATCCACGCATTTCTGATGTAGAAATGCATGAATATG
The DNA here is from genome assembly GCA_000404065.3 of Pinus taeda. NCBI lineage: Eukaryota > Viridiplantae > Streptophyta > Pinopsida > Pinales > Pinaceae > Pinus > Pinus taeda. Next base: position 247,696 of record APFE030632136.1, on the reverse strand, counting down.
GATTACATCTACTTAGATATTTTGATCAAATATTTGGAATCCATCCTTAGTTTCGATATTTTTTTTTTGAACATGATTATGCAACATCACAACCAAGGAACATCTTTGTTCTTTTTAAAAAAGAGTATTCATGAAAATGCACCTACAACTATACAAGATCTGTACCAAAAACTAAGCGATTTACTTGACAATAAATTAGCTGAGAAATTGATGCATTTTGGTTCTTCTCTTAGGGCTATAAAGGCATATTAGACAAACTTTCTTTCTAAACTCACTGGCATGATTACTCAATTGGGTTTCCCAAGTTTTTTTTAACCTTGAGTGTAGCTGACACAAAGTGGCCTGACTTACATAGTCTTATGCCTTCAAACACACATTTCCATCCATAAAATTAACACACAAAAAAATTGAAAACGTTATTCAAAATCCACATATAGTTACTATGTATATTCACCAAAGATTCAATATATATTGTAAATTGGTTCTTCATAAATTTCTTGGAGCTAAATAATTTTAGTACAGGTTTTTTCTTATGCCTTTTCTGCCATTCTTTATGGATTTGAAACAAGATTTTATTGTTTTGATTGATCTATATATCTTAACAACATATTTATTTTTGTTAGGTATGAGTGGAAGCACAGAGTTTCAATGCACATTCATGGTTTCTTGTGGTTTCCAGGTGCTCCAGATATGGAAGCATTAGATTGGTCCAACCCTTTGTATGTTCATGTAGCAGAGTGCTACTTTGATAAATATGTTAGAGCTTGGAATCTACATGACATTCCATCGAAATGTGATGGTTCCTTGAAGTCTAAATGATGATCCATGCCTTTTGAACACTTCAAATATTTTTTCTTGCAATCCTCATGAATATTATGAGCATTTGGTGCACAGAGTCCAAAGACGTAAAAAATGTGGTGTTGATTATTGTTTACGAAAAAAAGGGCATGTCCTTTCATGTCGCTACTCCATGGCATGTTTGTGAGGGTCTATATTGTTCGTCGATGAGAAAAGGAAAAAATATGAACTAGCATGTAATGATGACTGTTTTAATGTTCACAATGATGATCTATTAACAATGAGGTGAGCAAATGTTGATTGTCAACCAATTGTTTCTCACCATGCAATTTTGAAATATATTATAAAATATTATTCAAAGGAAGAAATAAGATATAAAAGTTACCACGAGATGTTGATAAGGGTTGTTAATGAAAGTGAGCATGAAGGTCCAACATTGTCTGCGTATAGAAGGTTTATTACAGAAACACTTATTGATCGGGACATTGGAGCACAAGAAACCTACCACATGTTACTAAAGCTACCTTTTGTTGTGTGTAGTCACAATTTTTTTCCATTGAATGTTGGGAAGAAAGTATCCCAAAGAGTATCGGTTCATTTAGATGAAATTTCTTGCCAAAACAGTTTTGTTCAAATTTATCAAACTCGTCCTCATTTTCTAGAACATTTGTTTTTAATAGAAACAATAATATCATGGACATTTGATGCTAATGGTAAGAAATAGCCATGGAGACCATGACATGTGCATGCCATTATTCGAGTGTGGCCATGGTTTTATGTTATTCCTAGTGAGGATTTAGAAGAGTTTGAGACATTTCTAGATGAGTTGCTTTTGTACAAACCATTTCATGACATTCGTTCAAATATCAGGCTTTTAAATGAGAGTACCATTGAGAATTGGAGAAATGTAGGTTTTAACCCTGTACGAAAATTACCTGCATACGAATTCTAAAACACAGAAAATAAAAAAAGCGAGAGCATAACACATAGAACACATATACATAGATATTTTCCTTGAATCTTAGAATCGGGATGACCAACTTGATTTTTCATTATGTTCCTTTCAATGTTACAATAAATATTTATACATGCCGAAGCATCCAATACCATGGACAGAAAACCACGCGTCCAAAACAATGTGCAAAAACCATGCACAAAACCATAGGTAGGTCCACCCAACCTAATATAGGGTCCCAAAAAATTTTCCCTGAGGCGCTGCCCCTGACCCCGTAGAGGGGGCCTACTTGGCCCACTCAAACCCCCTGTGAACCCCTCGCTACGCAATTGGCACAACGAAGGGGGCTTTGGCACCCCCCCCCCCCCCCCCCCCCCTCTAACCCCCTGGTTAACTAGGGGAGGTAGTCATGGAAAGAATATAACACAACCCAACATTATCCCACTTGTTTTTTTCTTTCCATCGGGGGCCACAGGAGAGCTTAGTATTTATCCAACCCTGCAATGCCCATTGTTTCTCTACACCAAGAGAACTTCTTAGAGCTCACAAATTTTGTTAATGCATCTGCAGTATTCTTCAAAGTGTCTACCTTTACTATCAACACCTTTTTTCCTTCTATCATATCCCTCACAAAGTGATATTGAACATCAATGTGCTTTGTCTTTGAATGATAAGCAAGGTTCTTTGACAAGAAAATTTCACTTTGGCTGTCATAGTATATCCTTATAGCTCCTTGTACTAACCCCATATGTGAACACAATCTCTACAACCAAACTTCTTCCTTCCTTGCATGAGTGATTGTCATGTATTTTGCCTCTGTAGTTGATAGTGCCACTATAGATTATTTCTTACTCATCTAACTGACTGCACCTCCAAATAGGTTAAACACATACCCACTTGTAGATCTTCTCTGATCCAGATCTCTAGCCCAGTCTGCATCAACAAATCCATGAATATCCAACACTCTGTCCAATCCTGGTCTTCCTTGGTAGCACAAACCATAATCACTAGTGCCAAGCAAATACCTAAAAACCCACTTCACTGATGTCCAATGCTCCTTCCTTGGTTTTGACATAAACCTGCTCAATACTCCCACTTCATGTGCAATGTCTGGTCTAGTACATACCATTACATACATCAAGCTACTGATTACACATGCATATGGAACACGGGACATGTCCTCTTCCTCTTCTTGTGTCTTGAGACATTGTTTAGTAGATAACTTCACACCTACAGGAATAGGAACCTTCACTGGTTTACTATCCTGCATATTAAACCTCTATAGTATTGTCTTGACATACTTCCTCTGGTTTAACCAATGCTTCCTATTTGCTCGATCTCTTTTAATTTCCATGCCAAAAATACAGTTTACAGCACCAAGATCTTTCATGTTGAATTTGGAGGACAATTGGGTCTTCAAATCGTGGATAATTTCTTTGTCATTTCCAACCAACAACATATCATCCACATACAAGACCAGATAAATAACACGGTCACCAATTAATTTAAAATACACATATTTATCCGCGTTGCTTCTGGTGAAGCCAAGTCCCCGTATAAATGTATCAAATTTCTGATACCACATCCTTGGTGACTGTTTTAACCCATACATAGACTTTTTTATCTTGCATATCAGTTCTTTCTTACCCTTCACCACAAATTCTTTAGGTTGCTTCATGTAGATCTCCTCTTCCATATCCCCGTGAAGAAATGTTGTCTTCACATCCATTTGTTCTACCTCAAAATCAAAAGCAATAGCAATAGATAAAAGTAATCTAATAGAAGCTACCTTGGCAACAGGAGAAAAAATATCACCAAAATCAATTCCCGGCACCTGGGAATAACCTTTTGCTACCAACCGAGCTTTGTATTTCTCCACCTTCCCTTCTGCATTTGTCTTCTTCTTGAACACCCATTTGCTGCCTATGGGTTTCCTTCCATCCGGCAACTCCATCAGATCCCAAGCCTCATTTTTGTTCAAAGATGCCATTTCATCAACCATGGCCTCTTTCCAGAGTTTGCCATCCTTTGAATCCACTGCTTACTTCACAGTTCTCGGATCGTCATCAGTAATAGACAAAGAAAAATTTGAACAGAAAGCAGATGGACTATACCTTTCTGGCTATCTTCTTTCTCGAACTGATCTTCTCGCAATCGAAGTTTGTGGCTCTTAATCTTCTCATTCATCTTCTACTGTAGAGTATGATTCTTCCTCCTTTAGCTCAAACTCTATCTTCTCAGGTTCCTTTGATGGGACTTCATGTTTAATAACATCTTTCACCTCTCTAAATACCACATCTCGACTGTACACAACCTTCCTTGTTATTGGGTTCCAAAGCTTATAACCCTTTAAACCATCCTTATACCCAATAAAGATGCACTTTTCAGATTTACTATCCAACTTGGTTCGTTTCTCCTTTGGAACTTGTACATATGCATCACATCCAAATACCTTTAGATGTGAAAGAGAGGGTTTGTTACTAGTCCATACTTCTTGTGGAGTCTTATCCTCCAACGCTGATGAAGGTGATCTGTTGACCAAGTAACATGCAGTATCCACCGCCTCTGCCCAAAATTCAGGTCCTAACCCAGCACCACTGAGCATGCTCCTTGCCCTTTCCATCAACGTCTTGTTCATTCTTTCTGCAACTCCATTTTGCTCAGGTGTGTATGGAGTAGTCTTCTGCCGTGCTATACCACACTTCTTATAGAATTCTTCAAATTCCTTATTGAAAAAATCTCCACCATTATTTGTCCTCAACACCTTTATCTTCTTCTCTATCTGGTTTTCCACGAGAGCTTTAAATTCTTTAAACTTGTCAACGACTTCAGATTTACTCTTAAGGAAATATATCCATGTATTCCTTGAGAAGTCATATATAAATGATACATAGTACACTGACTTGCCCAGTGATGGAACCTTCAAAGGTCCAAACACATCACTTTGCACAAGCTCAAATATTTATTTCGCCCTCTTACCCCAGAGGGAAAATTCACACGATTTTGCTTCCCATATACACAATTTTTACAGAAATCAAAATCCAGAGAGATATTACTCATACCTTCTACCATACCTTTACCATGAAGTATTTGAAGGCCCTTCTCTCCAATATGTCCAAGCCTTTGATGCAATAACATCGTTTTCTCTCAAGAGACGACTAGATTTTCTGCTCCACTTTCAGGAACCACAAAATTGTTTCACCCATCAACAATAGTGCTACCTTGCGGCTCGTACAAAGTTCCAATCTGAACTCCCTGCATCACAACCATTTCTCCCTAAAACATCTTGCAAGTATCCTTCTCGAACATTGTTTTTACACTTGCATCATCCAACTTGCTTACGAAATCAGATTTCTGGCCAATGTAGGAATATGCAGAACACCCGGAAGTGTTCTAAGCCTTCCACCTTGCAACTTCAACTTTACTTTTCCGCGACCAACGATTCTAGCCTTCCTATCATCCCTTAAGAAGACATCACCACCATCATATTTATCATACTTTCAGAACCACTCTCTATGGGGAGTGAAGTGAAAGGATGCACCTGAGTCAATCAACCATGCCCCATGATCTACATGTGTACTTGAAGAGGCCAAGTACACATCTCCACCTTCATATGAGGTGGTTTTCACCTCTGCAGAAGGAGCATCATCAAAATCCTTTCCTTTTTCAAGAGCTTTAGATTTATAGTCCCTTTTGTAGTGCCCTTCCTTTCCACATTTCCAGCACACCACCTTTACAGGTTTCCTAGAGATTTAGATCTCCCTCTAGATTTAGATCTCCCACTCGATGACTTATTTTTGTTTCTGTTCTGGGTCCTCGTACAGACAAGGCATCACCATTTTGGCTCTCCATATTTTTGCACTTCATCTCCTCCATCAACAAGGATGAGACTAATTCATCAAACTGCAAGGTAGTTGCATTGCTACCTATTGCAATAACCAAACTTTCCCACGAATCTTGTAGAGAACATAACAAATTGATGCACTTATCTTCATATGAAATTTTAATATCAACAGATAATAATTGACTTACCACAATATTAAATGCGTTCAGATGTTCTGTCACCAAGTCTCCATATTTCATCCTCAGGTTATACAAATTTTTCCATAGGAAAATTTTAATCACCAGAGACTTAGATTGGTACAAAGTCCCTAACTTGTCCCACAAAGCCTTCACTGTATCTTCCCCTGATACATTCAACAATACTGAATCTGAGACACACAATCGTATTGTGCTCTTTGTCTTTCGATCCAACTTCCATTCTTCATCAGCCACTCCCATTGGTTTACTGGGATCTACTGTGATCCACTGATATTTATCCACCAACAAATCCTCCATCTTAAGTTTCCACAACTCAAAACTCTGACCATTAAATTTCTCGATCTCTATCTTTCCACTTCTCGCCATCTTCTTTCACCACTAGAATCGATCCCGTAGATCTCCCACTGAACAAGGTCTATCATAGGCTCGAGTGAAACCCCTCAACAATAAAGGTGTTCCCTTGAAGCCAAAACAACTCTGATACCAAATGTAGGTTTTAACTCCATATAGAAATTACCTGCATACGAATTCTAAAACACAGAAAATAAACAAAGGGAGAATAACACATAAAACACATAGACACAAAGATTTTCCCCTGGATCCCAAAACTGGGACTACCAACTTGATTTTTCATTATGTTCCTTTCAATGTTACAATGCATATTTATACATGCCGAAGCATCCAATCCCATGGACCAAAAACCATCGCGTCCAAAACCATGTGCGAAAACCAAAACCATGTGTGAAAACCATGCATAAAACCATAGGTAGGTCTGCCCAACCTAATATAGGGTCCAAAAGAAATTTCCCCGAGGCACTTCCCTGAACCCCGTAGAGGGGGCCTACCTGCCCCCTCAAACCCCCTGTGACCCCCCCGCTACACAATTGGTGCAACGAAGGTGGGGATTTTCCCTCTCGCTCCCTTATTAACTAGGGGAGGTAGTCATGGAAAGAATATAGCACAACCGAACAATTCCTAATGAGGATTTAGAAGAGTTTGAGACATATTTCTAGATTGACTTGCTTTTGTACAAACCATTTCATGCCATTCGTTCAAATATCAGGCTTTCAAGTGAAATTACCATTGAGAATTGGAGAAATTTAAGATATCGTTCATGGCATGTTGAGCAAGCTCCTCTGTCATAAGAAACAAATGAAGAAGATCTTGAATCTCTCATTCATGAAGATACTGTTGATCAATATTTTGAAGAGTGACAACTTCTTTCAGAGATAATTCCTCCAAACAATGTTAACATTTCTAACCTTGATAATATTGGTTGAAGGGACTTTGATATTCATTATAATTGGAAGGAAACAATGGTGATATTCATTATAATTGGAAGGAAACAATGGTGTTAGATGATATTGTAGAGCAGGTTTTCCATTTTATAAAAGATTCCCAATCTGCAGGTGTTGTTAATGATAGCTCAAATGGGGAGACAATTCTTTCACCATCCTCTTTATCGAAGAAGCAATCAATTATTTTTTATATTTTTTTACAACGCTCTACTGAAATGGAGACAATGATCCTCTAAAAATGATTGTTCAAGGAACAACTAGAATTGGGCAGTTTTCTCTTATTAATTGTATTTCTCATGCTATTTATTCCTATGCAAAGAATGGTAAAATCTCATTGTTATTGTTGGCTCCAATTGGTATATCTTCTTTTAATATACATGGAAAAAAATACACTCTACTTTGAAGATTCCTATCAAAAATAGAAAGCTACTGAGTGGCCAAGTTCTAGCAATATTTCAAGAATAAATTAGGCACATTCGATATATCTTGATTGATGAAATGATCTTTATAGGTCCAAGGTTATTCATACAAATAGATTTTGATTTGTGAGAAACCTTCCCTGAAAACAAGTCTTCTCCTTTTGGTGGTAGGTCCATGATTCTTGTTGGTGACCTTGGGCAACTACCTCCTGTTAAGGATAAACCTTTGTATGCAAGTAATACAACATGAAAATTATTGTGGGAAGTTTTTGACATTGCTTTGACTCTAGATAAATTTTAGAGGCAACAAGGAGATGATCTAAGACAATTTTTTTTTGCAATCTTTTAACTAATATTGTAAAGGCAGAACCGTTTTTGCAATATTGGGACCTTCTTATGCCATGTGTTGACAGTTGCTTATGTCTAATGGAAAAGAGATTATTTGATTCTTCAGTCCATTTGTTTGCAATGAATAATTTGATTAGTCTACACAACTGGAAAATGCTAAAATAACTGAATTCTCCAATTGTAAGATGTGTTGTAGAATGCACAAGAAGAACAAAAATAGTTGACAATTATGTTGATGTCTTGGAACAGGAGGTCTTATTATGTCGTGGACAACTTGTGATGTTGAAATGTAATTTGTGGGTTGAAGTTGGGCTGGTTAATGTTGCACTTGGATATATTGAAGATATCTTCTATATTCTTGGTTCCAATCCCCCTCAAATTCCACTATTCACTACATTTATTTTTGAAAAGTACATAGGTGTTCCATTTGACAGAGATTGTCCAAACATTGTGCCTATAACACTTGTTGTAAGAGGGAATCTTAAACAAATACCTTTGAAAATGGCATGGGATATCACTATACACAAATCACAGGGAATGAATTTACAATGAGACACTATAGATATTGGAGATAGAGAAAGGGAGGGTTTGACATTTACAACTATATCAAGAGTCAATTCCATAGATGGTTTCCAGATTTCTCCACCTTTTTCTTTTTAGCATTATACAAAAATGAAGAAAAATGCATATATTACATCTAGGAAGAAAAAAGAACAAAGATTGAACTCTAACATATTTATGTTTAGTATATTTTTGTGGTTTTTCATCATTTTTAAATTAATATGAATACTTCTTTATGTTTTTTTGTTGTCACTTCCAATATTTTCTATAGATATCAATAGGTTATACATTATATTTCTCAATAATTTTAATCAATTTATCTTCGATCTTATCACATTCTTCAAAATATTTTGTTTATTCCTTTCACTTATATCCATTTCCATTTCACACATATCATGGCAATTCCATTTACTTGTTTGATTGAAAAAAATCATTTACACACTAGCAATGACAATTTCAAAATGTTTTTTTGAGACAATAAAATATTGATAAACTTGAATAATAGTAATACTAATATTGTCACGTTGAAATGTTATATGGATGCATGTAATTTTTTAGTATGTCAGTCTTCGCCAGTATCGCATATGACCTTGCAATTTATGCAATTTTATCCCCTCATTTTATTTATTCCTTTTATTTTTAAAATGATTGTATTGGGCTTTTAATGTTGATAATTCCTATGGTTTTTTGACGCATTCGGTTTATAATATTCATGCTAACAGTTTATAATAGTTATCGCAAGGGTTTATCAGGGGTTTATAATATTAACCCCTACATTTACAATATTGACCCCTTGCATTTATATTACCTTTGTTTTAGAATATTGATTGTTCATTAGGTTGATTAGTCATTTGGTTTTATTTTGTTGATTCATTGTTTTTTTTTAAATGAATGTGTTGGGTTTTTAATGTTCATATTATCTTTGGTTTGTTGTTGCATTGGGTTTATGGTATCCTTATTAACGATTTATAATAATTGTTGTAAGGGTCTATCATTTTAATTCATTTATTTTATAATCTTGCTCATTCCTTTGGTTTTTAATCTTTGGGTTTAAGCTATTTATCATAGGGTTAAATATCAATGCTTTATTTTCATATTGTTTTATTCGTTGGGTTTTTATATTGATGTTAAGTAGTTGCATCAATATATTTCTAATGTTTTAATAATTGTGCTAATGGATATCATATTTATTGTTGCAATGTTACATTTTGTTTCTATTTATTTGATTTTTCTTGGTGACATTGCTAGAATTAGGATTTATTTGGTTTTTGGGTTTATAGTATTAATCTCTTCGATTTATTAATCCTTGGGATATATAACATATTTCCCTTGTGTTTTAAATTACTTTTCTTTATAATAAAAAGTGTCGCATTGTAGTACTCTTGGAACAAGTTTTTAGTGTCATATTGAATTTCATTTAATTTTTTTATTCATAAATTTATTAAAAAATAATTTCGTTATTCTTTTATTTATTTTTAATTATAATAAATTATGTATTTACAAAAACATATATTGCTTATTTTATTATTAATTTTTTTAATCTATTATTAATATATTAATTTATTTTTTTCCATGTGTTAATATTTATTTCTAATTTATTTATACATTATTTATCAATTAATATAAAAAGATTACTTTTATATTTTATTTTTTAAGATAATAAAATAAATTATTAATGTCCTTAATTTTATTAATGTTCATTAATTACATAATATTTAATATTTAATATTTATAGTATTAATATAATTATTTCTTGAAGTTTGTTTTTATAGATTTATTATCTAATTGTGGATTATTATTATTTTAATTATTTTTTTTGGTTATTTATATTTATTATTATTTAATTTATTTTTCGAGTTTAATTTACTAATTATTATTAAAATATATATAGATTTTTTTTATAGTTTTATATTCTACAGATGATTATTTTTTATTTATTTTTTTATAATATTAAATCGATAATATATGTCATTGATATATGCTTATCGACATATATCAACCACATTAATACTTTTAATGTGGTTGTGATAGTTATATGTGAGACACTCTTGTTAAAGGGAGTACTTAACCCATTTAATTATGTGTGATGCATGGCCTTTAATAGAGATAATTTATACACTACTTAAATTTCTCTAATAAAAACTTAAATATTTGCACTATCACAACTAGGATCGAAGGCTTTGTTGCGCTAATGTTTTTTATCTAAGTGGTTTATTCTTTTAATTATTTTTAAATTATCTAATAGCAAGTTAACAAAATATTTATACTCATTTTTTATAATCTACAACATCAAAGGAATATAATAGGTTATTTAACTAATTTTCATATATGAATGTGATTGGGTGGAGAGGCTCATTCTACAACATAGTATGAAAGCAATATATGATTCCATCAATATTCAAAGTGGAGTTGACAAGTATCCTTTTAATCCATGGTATTATTTGGGTAAGTAATATGATTAATCCATGATATTATCTGGGCATATGGTATTATTAATCTATGAAGTAACTTTTTATTTTTGGGCATGTAGTATTGATAATCTATGGAGTAAATTTTTATTTTTTGGCATGTAATATTGATAAGTCATAGTATTGGCACATGGTATTGTAACAAAGCCTATTTAGAAATTAAGAATATCCATGATAAAGTCAAACAAATCTCCATACATAAAAAATTGTTCCATAATTTTCAATATATATAATATTAATAATTAATATTATAATAATAATAATAATTTAAAATAAATTTATAATTTTTATTAATTTTACATAATACCAATACAAATATCTTAAATAAAACAAATAATTTTTTTTAAAATTAAATTAATATTATATGAATAATTTTTTTCCCTTTAAAAAAATAATAAAATTATAAAACACAAGACATACCCTTTATAATTTCTATAATAATTTTAAAATCATAAATATATTTTCGTCGCACAAGAAGAATGATTGAAAAATATAACCCTAACAAACAACTAAATTATAAATTATCTATTTTTTATATTTGTGAGTATCCAGAATTTGATTGTGTATCAAGAAAGTTTCATCATATTTTTTGCCCACTCATTTTCCTCGTCATAATTAAAATTACTTTTCTTTTAAATTGAAAATACATGGATGGAGAGCGCAAACGAAAATCCCTCGTTTGTATACATTTTTATGATTTTTTTAAGTATTAAGAATATATATTTTCACTTTTTCATTGTTTTATTAAATTTTATTATCAATCAATCCAATCCTCAAACATATACTTTAAAAGTAATTCAAACCTCAAAATCATTGTACATTGATGAAATTGTTAATCTACTAATCTAATTTCAATATTATATTGATTTATAGTTAGGATTTTAAGTGGTGATAGTTCTTGAATGAAGTCTTATTAAACTGGAGATTTTTGGTTCGAACTTTGTACTACCCTCCCCTGTAGCGAGGTGAATAATGGACATGTAAACTCGAAAATCGGAGAGTCCTACCAAGCTTACGAAAAAAAATGTTATTTAAAGCATAAACACCTTACCATTCTATAGCTATTGATAGGTTTATCATGGATATGGTTTTATTTGAATGGGTAATGGGTTTTAATGGAATGGCTTTCTCCCAATGCAATAAAACTATTTTAGGAACCTTATTTGTGCATTTTTGTTACACTTCGAAGATATTAGAAAATATGATAGCCCCCAAACACATTCTTCTTATTATGAAACTTTTTTCATAAAGGGGCTTCAAAAGAAAATATTTACATGCATTTTTCCATTTAAGGAGATTTTAAGAAATATTTTGTAGTAGCTTTGGTTTGGTGCCATTAAACTCTAGGAAAGGAGAATATAAAAAAAGGAGAGTTATATCAACACTATCTCAAAATCCATGCGCATATACACCTTTAAGTGCATTATATAGCCATGTTTACTAGACACTAAATCTAGTGATCAAATTTCAAGAATATTATTTATTCTAGTCATTATTCAATGATTGAAAATAACAAGAAATCTCTTTATTTATTGTTGGAAATAATTTTTAAATTGTTGTTTAGTTGTTGTCTCAAATTTATGAGCATGCATATGGTCCACAAGGTCTTGGATAGATGGTGATCGGATACTATGTTAAGGCACTCCTTGATGTGAAGTCACTGGTTTGATTCCCCACCCCAATCGGGGTGATATACTGGACATGATGAAGATGTAGTTCTGTTAAGCTTAAAAAAATGTGAGCATGCATATGACTATTAAAGCCTTATTTTTCTTCAAATGCATAACATATATGAGCCCCTTTTTATATTTTTCAATCCATTTACTTACTTTCAAGAAAAAATATTCTTCCTTTGCTATTTAGTGAATCATAAGATCAAGCTCGCTTATTAGTGTGTTTGTTGGAATTGATTTTTTTATATCGTTGTTTGACATTTGGTTTAGATTTTTAAGCTTACTTATAAATCCTAAAGTGATGTTTGGATTCACATACACATATTCTATGAGCTTAGTATATAGTTGTGAGTTGAATCACTTAGTAATGATTTCATTCACTAATTTTCAAGTAAATTTGTTCAACCATTATCATTTAATGGATGATAAATTCAAGTTCTCTTGTTATTATGGTTATTGGAATTGGCTTTTTATAATGACATTTGGTAACAATTTTAAATTCTTACTGAATGCAATTGTTAACTTGTTATTATATAGACCACATTACATATGCATCTAACACAATTACATATACATTTAACCCCATTACATATGCATTCAGCTATATGTATAACTCCATAACTCCATAACAAAACACCATCTTTAAAAAACTTTATAGTCAAAACTTTATAGCTAAGAATTTTAAATGTAATGAAACCAAGTAATAAGAAAAAGACACATATTAATTTATAACACTAGTTAACCAAATAAATTATTTATAAGCTAATAATATCAATATCAGTACATGTATTTAAGATACATGGTTGTCACTTTCCATGTCTCAATCTAACCAAAACATAAAATATATCAATACCTACATTTTTAATAATCACAATTTTTGGATTAATTAAATTGAGAATTAAAAAAATCAACAAAAATAAAACCAAAAAAAATATAAACACAATTTTGATTAATTAAATTCAGAAATAAAAATATCAAACAAACAAAACCAAACAATAAAATATCCCCCACATAACATTTTCCAATCAAATCACAATTTTAAATAGATTAAATTTAAAAATAAAAAAAATAATCAAACCATTTTGAAATCTAATAAAATAAAATTTAATATAGGAAAAAATAGAATTCCTCCATCTTTTATCTAGTATAATCCACCCCCTTTCTCTCCAATATACCACCCCTAAATTTCCTTTTTGATATATCTTTCTTTTTAATTCAGAAAATAAATTATTAATAAATAAATTTAAAATAATTAATAAGGAGAGATTGACCCTAACCCTTTTTTTTATCTTCCTTCTCAAAATGTAAAATTATCCCTAACAATTTTCAATGTCTCTTTTATAAATTTGTGATTGAAAAAAGTCATAAAGAAAATGGAATCTCCTTTTATACGTTTGTGGTTCACATGACTTAATAAACATATGGAATCTCCTTAGAGGGAGGCCCCATTCTATCCATTTTCTAGATCTTCTTTGTCCAAAGGTAGAATTATTGGTCATCTTTCGTTCTTTCTTTCTCAATAATCAAATGGTACAATGTAACATTTATTAACACATCACATAGAACTTTAGTAATTTCTCATATTTTTAAAATAAAACTTTTACATCGACTTTGACTTTAAATAATAAAAAAACACCAACCTAATTTTTTTTTTCCAATCTGCTTCCCAAAACCCTTTTGTCTTTTTTCAGTAAATTTATATGGACCCCACTTTAAAGGACAAACCCTATCCCTTTCCCAATATTTTCCTTAGTATATTTGAATAGATTTGAAAGGTTTAGGTAAGTAAAGTCAGGGGCCTACATACATAAAGTTGGAGGCAAACTTTACCATTCTTTGTGCTTTATTAATATTTTAACTTAGCTCTTTTTCATTTAGAAATTGCATGCAGAAAATTAATAACGAGTCATATCATATTGATTTTGATTCCCAATCTTTTCCTCAATATGTTTGAATATATTTGAAATGATTTAGGTAAGTAAAGTGCACGGGCCTACATGAAGATAAAGTTGGAGGCAAACTTTACCATTCATTGTGCTTTATTAATTTTTTAACTTAGCTCTTTCTCATTTAGAAATTGCATATAGAAAATGAATTAATAATGAGTAATATCATATAGATTTTAATTACCCATCTTTTCCTTAGTATGTTTGAATAGATTTGAAATGGTTTAGGTAAGTAAACTTCACGGGCCTAGATAAAGTTGGAGGCAAACTTTACCATTCTTTGTGATTTATTAGTTATTTAACTTAGCTATTTCTCATTTAGAAATTGCAGGTAGAGAATTAAAAAAACATCAAAGCTTAACCGTCATATAGATGTAGGTTCTAGAATTCCCAGAGATGAGATGTAGAATAGAGGCAAAGACGTGCAACATATAGAGAAAGCTAAAATTTCGAGGTAAACAAATATGATTTTCATGCGAAAAATTGGGAAATACGTGGTAACAGAGACCATTATCTTCGCTTCATTGAAATTAACAATGGGCACATATTTATTCAAAGCGTTTGTCTATAAAACTATTCGTCAACAACAATGTGAGACCACCCCATAATGGGGTTTGAGAGAGTATTTGGAATGCAAAAGAGCCATTCAGCTATGGCGATGTACATATTCCAATTTTTTCACAGAACTTTTAACCATTTTAATCAATGTATTTGTTTCCATAAGGAGATTAAAAACCATCCTGCAAAACCACCCTGCAGCACAACCTTAAGCATTAAACATTGTGTACACTTTCTAAAGAGACAATCTCAAGTGGTATTTAATGCTTTTTTATAGGTCGGTTGGTCATTGCTTCTCTTCTATAGGGTGGTTGTTCATCGTTGTTAGTTTCTATTTCTTGAAGATGGTAAAGTGGATGTGAAGTAATTGGATTAAGAGTAAGTTATGCTATCAAACAAACAAGAAAATACAATCACTCAACTCCAAAGGTTGCACAAATTGGTTCCATTCAGTGGTTGTTTTAGGTCAGTCTTTCAACTTAGAAAACTTGTTGTATATTGAGTACTCGTACTCGTTGTATGACTTGTTTTCAACATTAATATGTATAAATATGCAATTTCTTGTTTAAATTCCTTTCTAGATCTGAACTAAGCGAACCCTTTCTCAGTGTATTTTTTGGCTCTTCAACAGGCCAAGATATTCATGTGTGCTATCACTATTTCTAGTCTCCAATTTTTCCCAAAGGTTACTTTTACTGAATATTGAAGGAACACTTCGATTTGGGTAGTCATGTAGTAGTCTTATTAGGTCACAACCATGAATAAGAGGCTTTTGCATGCAATATCTGGACCATATAGCATATAACATTGGTCCTTTATAATAATAAGCAAATATCTAAACTACAAAACACATAAGTGAGAACACTTTTAAAATATTTTGGCGTATTATAATAAGCACTTTCAGAGGACCCCACATGCCATATCATACTCCGCTTTAGCATATCATAGATTCCCTATCAACGTTTTTGTTATGTGACACCATGTAAAATCTCCAATCTCCTATATGCGATAAAGTCTTGCACTCCGATATTGTGATATGACAAAGGGGTAGACTATTAGTCAACGTTGTCATAGATGTCAATATGACATTGGTTGTGATGGAAAATTCTTGTGACCCATGATGTTGCCCTAATATGCCCATTTATCATAATGATGAAAGTTCTTATGAAGATGCCATATTAAAAAGATGACATATGATGAAATGGTTGGAGCCCATATGATGAGATGGAGGGTCATATGGATTGAATATATATATATATATATAGAAGAATTGGACCCAAGGAATAGTCCCAAGGAGCAAGAGGAGGAAATCCATCGGAAGCCATCAGAAAGCCAACAGAAGCCATCGGGAGCCAAAGAAAAGCCATTGGAAGTTAGGAGCAGAAGAAACAAGCCAAGGGTCCAAGAGGAGAAGTTCAAATAGAAGCCATCAGAAGTCAAGAATAGGAGCGACAAGCCAAGGAGGAGTAGATCCAAAGAGAAGAACGCATATGCATAAGAGAGAGAGCCAAAGGGTAGAAATAATGATATTGTAGAAGAAAAGAGAAACATATCAGTGAAATATCAAGAACCAAATAAGATAAATCATATCGGTGTTTTATTGTCTATCACCACTCAAACCTCCGTCTCTGATATCCGATCTCCAATCTCCAACTTCAACTCCCATCTTCGATAGACCATGTGAAGTTTTGATCTCCGAAATGCGACATGGACCTCCGATATCCGATATGCGGACCTGACTTCTTAATAATGATTTAATTACTAAATGGCATCTTCCCTTTATTAGAGCTTTTGGAATGGGACCTTCGATAATATCCTCCAATGAGGCCTAATCTCTGATTGCGATATGCTTTGCAGACCCGTTTGCCCTTATTATAATGTTTTAAAATGTAATATCGTGTTTTTGCATCACAAATTTCCTATCACAGTTTTGCAGGCCATGTCATGTTAGAACCTCCGATTGCAATACTTATGCGAACCCAACTACGCTTACCATAAATTTATAAAATATAATATCACGTCCATGCGTCGAAACTTTCCTATCACAAGTTTTGCAGGCATGTCATATTAAAACCTTTGATAGGATCCTCCAATAATTCCAAAGCTCTGGTTTTGATATGTTGCGGACCCGATTGGTTTATCAAAAACGTTTTATTGAATATTTATGTTCCAAAACAACTAACCACTTTTAACATAAAGGCTTTAGCCCTAATATTACTTTGAAATAATAAAGCCACTTTAATATTGAAGCTCGGTCTTTGGGACTATGTTAATTATTTACTAAAGTTTAAAACAAAAACATTATTTACATATACATAATAAAATTAATGTACATTTTATAGGTTTCAAATATCTAAGGAAGTGAAAAATATTCATTCTTCAATTAGGCGCCATTTTACTTACTTCCATATTCCCCATTTCTCCTATCGACGTTGCTTTGCGCCTCTTGGTGCAAATGCTAGTTAATATTATATGGTAGTGACTTTTCTAATTTATATTTGAAAATGATATCAATATTTATTAGCGTATTTGATGATGACATTGTTATAAGTTTCATTTATTTATTTGGAGTAGTTTATGTTTAATGACAAGTCAAGCGGAAAATCTTTTAAGCTTAATGAAGTTATATCATTTCAATGGAATGGATTTTGGTAAATTTTTATAATAATTTTTTTTTTTTTTGGTTTTTATAAGAAATACGGTTAACCACAATGTAACTAACGATTATGATTAAATAGGATCGGAATTGCAGTTTTTTTTTTTTTTTTTTTGTTTGCATACTCGCCGTGACAATGAGTGTGAAAAAAGGTTCAAGAATCTATTTCATAAAGGCAGAAAATCAGTTATTTTTTTGGCTTTTTTACATTGGTAGGGTGGAGTGGCACGTCCACATGGGCGTTCTTCCTGCAAAATTATTGCAGAAGGATAAATAGCTAGAGGATTTAAAAGTTATATGGCAATCAAGATTTCCAAAGTTCAGCCAAGGCTAAGTTATATATTTGGGGAAGTTTTTATCTTTTCTTCTTTTGAGGATGATATATAGAGTAAATCCTAAATTTTTTAAGATATAGGGTTTTAAGCCATTATAATGATATACTCATTAAGATTTTAAAATGTCATTTGCAAGAATTTAATTTGGGCGAGGATAGTAATCATTCATTTCAACCATCTAAATTCAATCCAATTAGAAATTTGATATTATAATTATATATATGTAATGATAGAGAAGGATGAACGATATAAAAATATATAGTTAAATAACATTTTCTTTAATGAAATAAACATTGTTGGGAATTATGGTAGATATGTATTAGAAATAATGCTTGACTAGTGCTTGTAGTGCCTTGTTCTACATTAATATAGATATTTAAATTTATTTTGACTATGAAATGATACCATGATTGTTACACTATTGTCTTAGGACATCAAATATTAATGATCCAGACATTTACTAAGTTCATTTGATAATTATTTTTGTTATGCTAAATATTGAGTACCATGATATATTGTATTGATAGGTTTGATATTAGATGTGGTACTATTGATATTGAAGAACTCGTGATACATATATTTTATAATGTTTAATCATTTTTTATCGAATGTTACTGATGATTCTCTAAGTGTGGGAGGAGACCATAATGGCATATAGACACATGATTGAGCAGGACACTGGTTTGATTATTGAGTAATGTTATTGACAAATCTGAATTACTAATGATAATTATGTTTATAGAACACTAATGACATGTATTGTGGATGTAGGCACAAGGTACATTCTTGTCAAATGAATAACATATGGGTAATGGGGTTGTACGAAGTGAATTAAATTTTCTTTGGAAGGGTGTAACATCGTCCCTAATTTCACTCACTAATACTCTAGTTGTGGCTTAGGTTGGAAAGTGTAGGGCACCTTCACCTTTAAGTTGTGCAATGCCATAAGGGTTAGATCGCAAATTTGGTTACTCATGAGGTATAACTAAGGGTGTGCATTAAGATGGGCACCTTAATACTTAGTCATTGTTAGTCTCACAACAAGTGAAACCTTAGAGTTAATGGTTATCTCTATCATTGCATTAATGTTCCCCTCAAGTAGTCATAGGTACTTCAAGGATAAGTGTTGTGGCACCCTTAGAATTACATGAGGTAATTCCTTAAGGGGACAAGTGACTTGGAACCCTTTGTATTAGACATAGAAAAGGGTAATTGGAACTTAAAACAAACAACTAAAGACACACTTCTAATATGAAAAGATGAATGTGAATCTGTTGACGGTGTTGGACCCACCAACATTTAGGGGAACTCCCTGGTATGAAGTCCCAACTAGACCTTACACCATTTGGTGTAGGAGTCCCATCTAGTACAATGGCACAATTTCCATTATCTTAGAGATTTTACTTAGCTCTTGTTGTTCAACACATGAGAGTGTTATGCTTGTAACTTCAAGAGAGTGAGGTGAGTATGCCTAGTGAGTGTGTAATGTAACTTTGTGTCTGTGTTCTCTTACTGTAAGGGAGAGGGTAAAATAACAAGGGTCTATCCAACATCCAGCGAAATAGTCCACAACGGATATAGTAGCCATTAAAACCAAAGTTCAAGGGAAAAGACATACAAAGTCTAGTAGAGTAGTCCACACAGGGGTGACCGTAATTATAACTAGGAAAACACAAAAATGGTCTGTCTAATGTCTGGAAGAGTAGTCCACACAGGTGAGACATTAGTGATAAACAATACAACACATCTTCAACAATGTAAGTACTAAAATAGCCAAAGTAGTTCAATTATCTTAGTACAGGTTAAGCAAACATGCATTAGAATTTCAAGAATAGTCTTACAAATGGATACAAAACATGCGTGAAAATGTGCTAGCCTGAGGCCGGATTATGAATTAAGAAAATGTTTCAAGACACATCAATACTAGCCCCAGTAGTGGGACAATGGAGCCATTCCTCGCTCTTCTATAGAAAAATTTATCAAGATCTAGGTTTATTTATGCTCTAGTCACAAGATTCTTCTCTCAAGGAACTATCATTCATATTCTATCAAATTTAGTCCTGATGATGGACACCCTTTGGGGTTTGAAATTCCGATAGAATGAACATGATACTGTGCATAATTCGAATCATGCTACTCCAAAAAACTACCACAGAAGCTTAAAATCTAACAAGACTACAGACTCTCAAGGCTATGTGGGAGGAGCCAAGGTGAAAATCCCTTTGCTCAACAATGAAGGGGTATATATAGCCAAGGGGGATAACTAACCCTTGTGACTCTTTGACTTCCCTCATGACTATTTGAATTCCTATGAATTTTCAACTGACGTGACTTTTCAAATTAATATGTGTGTCTCTTGGAATTTCACATTACATTACATTTGATCACAACAAGTATGGCCCATAGTAGTGATGTGGCCATGACAACTCATGAAACAACTTGACATGACACTGCTAACATGTACTATCTAATTGTGGCTTCCACGTCGAGCTGCTATTATGCTGAGTGATGGGTGTAGTCTCGATGTATCATGTCTTCACCCCTGCATGGAAAAGTGTGTGGGTTCTTTGATGGTATTGGTCTTTTCTTGATGGTGCATGTGTATGTGTCCCTTTCACTTGCTGCTTGATGTGCTTCGTATGTTCTTTCACCTGCGAGCAAGTCTTCTAGCATGTTGTCTTTCATCATCCCATTCGTTGTCGCGCCATGTTTCATCAATGTACCTGTTCTTGCAATCACTCATGACAAGAAAATCAAATCCAAAAATCTCCTAGTTTAGCATGATGCATTGTGTTCCGTTTCGGGTGCAGGTGACCAAGAGAGAGGACAAGACACTAAAATAGCTCAGAGCACAACTTAGGTTGGGATGAGAGGCTCCAGAGCACTTTTGGGAAAAGTTGTGCAAATGTCACTGGGAGGTAGATTTGCATAATCTGGGACAACAGTAAGAACTGCAAGGTTGAAACCATCTGGGCATAATTGCGCAGTTCCTGGGAGGAAGACAAGGTAGGGTGTTAGGAGAAATTATTGGGCAATTATGCACATTTTTCAGGATGGGGACTTGACAAGTCTTTCGGGGGTCCAACTAGAAATCTACGTAGTTTCTTTGAGGAAGACAGAGCGACCAAGAGGAGGCATTGTAAGACATTTCTGCGCAGGTTTCCAGAGAAGGGCTGGATTGGGTTGCGGGGAGTTGCTGGTCATAATTGCACATTTCTGAGAGACAATGTTGGGCATGGAAAATTTTAGGGGCTAATGTTCGCCCAGTGGGCTAATTTTCCATGATTTTTCCAAAAAACGATTCGCCAATTCCCAATTTTTATAAAAGATGATTCGCCCAAATTTTAGAATATAAAATTATTTTACCTTAAAA
>APFE030632136.1:113687-225908 GCA_000404065.3 Pinus taeda | reverse complement strand
CATATTAGGGATTAGTGAGATTCGCCAATGTTTCTAAACTTCAAGAAAATTTTCCATCCTTAAAATTTTCCTTGATGTTGGGAAACTAGTTGTTGCGTAGTTTTCAGGATGAGTGCATAGCGGGGTAGTAGAGAGAGTGCCAATAAAAAATGCACAATTTTCAAAGGGAGAGACAGGGAAGAAAATACGGGGGCCTGCTAATCAGATCTGCATAATTTGTTGGAACAATGCAGTGACAGGTAGCAGAGGCTTGACTCGCATGACTACATAGTTTCTACAGACAATGCAAGATGACGAGTTGGGAAACTTCTGTGTAGTTTTGGGGAGCAGTGAAACCCCTGGTCATAGTGCAGTTCAGGATTTTCAATAGACCAGAGGGAGGCTTTATGAGTGATCTTGTGGGAAGTGCAGATTGGGTCAGGCTTGGGGACAACTTCTATGCAGTTGTGGGAGACAGTCGGCTTACTCACTTCTAGGATTGTGCAGTATAGGCTTCCCCAGAGGACAACCTCAAGCTCTGCAGAGTTGTGGGAAGTAGTGCAGGGTCACTGAGAGCTAAGACTATGCAGTGCAGTTCAGTCAGGGTTTAGTTGAAGGAGGGTTGTCCAGTCGAAATATTTTAAGAAAAAAATGGCTAAGTGTGAGAGCAAGTGAACTTGTGCATACATGACATTTTGATCACACACTTAGCATTACTCGACGATAATAAAACTCAAACCAACAAGAGAAACATGTTCACAAAGTTAAAACAACTCATGCACACACAGACAAACCCTTTAAATTTCTAGAACAATGCCACACGCATGACATAACAATCAACATTTTAAAAGATGACAGGTGTTCAATCAAGAAAAAGGGTGTAAATACTTGACAAGATCTCATGGAATGAGCTCAAGTGTTTCCAACCATTAGGGGAAAACTAGGGAAGGCTCCGAAATTTGGAAGTAGGGAAAAATTTTGGAGGTGTTGCAGCTACTACAATTCTTGGCGACATACTGGTTGAATATTGGCCTCTCTATTTTAGTTCATTTTCAGCACAAGGCCTTGGTCTTTCATGGAGTATTTATTTGTTGCGCAGGTTACTTTGGCTTCCTCACTTACCCCATGTATAGACCTAGTTCACCTTGTTGCAACTCAGTCAAACACAACAAAATTTTCAGTTAGATCGCAGTGTTTCAAAATTGGGAAGGGTAGTTTGGCTCGCGATCTTAAGATTTTTAGAGTATAAGTTTTCATCTTTGGTGTTTCCCTACTGCCAGCAGGTCTGGATAGTACCCTGACAGAGTAATGTAGAAACACAAGCATTGCTCCACTTCCAACGAGCCTAGTCAGTACCCTAGTGGAGTTGCCTTCTTCACCTCTCTACATAGGAAGCCTTTCTCTTCTTTTGCTTTTGTAATTTGCTTTTGTTTTTTGAAAGAGGACTGTGCATGGGAACTTATCTGTTTTTGGGCGAAAGAGGGATCCTCACTTATTGAGAGAAAAAGAGGTTGTTCCTTCATAGAAGCATGTAAGACCTTTGATTTAGGTTTTCTCATTTAGATTTTTCCCCTTCTCCATTTCTACTATTTGGATAAGCTTGAACACATAGAGTAGAAGACTGAGTACATGCATGGGGTTTCCCAATTTGGACATAGGTTCATGGTTTGATGAGATCTCCCCTTACAGACAGGTCTTATCTTTCGTTAAGACTTCATTGACCAAATGTTACAATCAAGCATAAAGAATATGGAAGCATGCCTAGCCAAGCACTGCAGTGTCACAAGACTCTTGTACTTCAACCACATACTTATTCAAAGAAAAAATACAGTGTAGGACAACACTTATTTACAAAACGAAATGACAATAGATAAAAAAAAAATCAAAACAAAGCAAAAACAAAAAAGTAAAGCAACATAACAAGCAATGAAAATTATGTACATAGGGTGGGGTTTGGCCCTAGATCATTGAAAATTACATTTTAAATCGTGGCATTGATAGGAAGGTTGTCAGTCGTCCTGTCAAGTGATTGTAAATGATATGTTTGTTGGCCAAGTTTTTCATAAACTGTGAAAGGACCAATCCACAGGAACTGGAACTTCGTGTGTTTGCCTTTGTCTTCATGGGGTTTGATTTCATATGTTCTTCCTATAACTTGTGTAATGTGGCCATCCTACGTTGAACCAATAGACATGGCTTGCCTTGCGATTCTTGGGATAACTGGAGAGCTGATAAGTATATATTTTGTGGGATAATGGCTTCTTTTCCATATATAAGGAAGTATGGAGATGTGTTTAGAGAGGGCTTGGGTTTAACTCGGTCAGCCCAAAAATGCACCATAGTGGAATGCCAGTTTCATTGTTCAGATTAAATGGTCTTTTTTATGGTGCAAATGAGATTCTTGTTTGTATATTCGGTAAGACCATTTCCCTGTGGGTAGTAATTAGTTGAATGCTTAAGAAAAATACCATATTGTAATGCCAAAATCATAAAGTTTCAACGAGAAGTAATTTGCATTGTCAAAAATATGTGAGACAGGAATGCCAAATGTCGAAATGATGTTCTTCTAAAGGGAACTGATGGCTTCCTAGTCATTCATTTGTTTGAGCGGAACTTCTTTTGTCCACCACGTGAAGTAATATGTAGTATTCAAGGTGTAGTAGTGCTACTTTGATGAATGTGGGAAAATTTCCCCAACGATGTCTAAGCCCCACTATTGGAATGATTCGTCCACAATAAAAGGCTGCAGGGAGGCTACTGACCTTTGGATTCTGTCAATGAATTGCTCACAGACCGGGCACTTGCGGGCATAAGCATTTGCATCTTTAAACAATGTGGGCCAGTAGAAACCGACTCTCATGAATTTATGCAATGTTGTGTTACCCACGAAATGACCTTTGGCTAATCCATCATGCAGATCACGTAACACTCTCTCTAAATCCTGTGCTTCCAAGCACCTAAGCAAAATTCAATTGTCGTACTTTCTGTAAAGCACTCCGTGCACCAACTGGTAAGATAACGCTTTGAGTCAGAGTGCTCTATTATGTAGCGTGGAAAAGGGAGAGGGTATGGTGTCATGCTCAAGGTACTGGCATACTTCTTCATACCAAGAGTTTCTGTGTGAAGTGGGTGGCGCTCACTCTACATTATACATATAGATTTCTTTCTCTCATCCAGCGAGCTCTTCTTCTTCATCTTGTGCATGTATCACTTCTATTGCAAGTCTACAGAGGTCTTGACCATTGATAGTGTGAACTGGCTTCATATAAAGATCATAATCTCGTAGTCCTTTCATCCAGTTCACATGTCTTTCACCCAGCTCTTGTTGAACAAG
This sequence comes from Pinus taeda, assembly GCA_000404065.3. NCBI lineage: Eukaryota > Viridiplantae > Streptophyta > Pinopsida > Pinales > Pinaceae > Pinus > Pinus taeda. The sequence goes on along the minus strand of APFE030632136.1, from coordinate 222,595 downwards.
CAACGACCTGACTACTAGGTGCGGCACAAAGATTATGCAATGATTTTTCAGCAGGCAGGGTCTGAAATTTTTCACTGCCTTGTATACATTGTATGGTTGTTTATCCACAGTGGGATAGTTGAGCTTGGGTCCCTGCATGCTCACGCTCATGAAGGAGATGGGAGGTTGGTTGTTTAGCTTATCCTTTTGTGTGAGCACTACAACAAGTAAATTTTCAGAAGTGAATGTGTAATGCAAGAAACATTTGTTGAAATCAAGGTTGTATAGCGTAGGTTCATCTGCTATCGCCTTCTTAATATAGGTGAATGCATCCTTTTCCTTCTTTCCATAGTTGTAGATTGCATCCTTCTTGATAATATCTTGTATAGGTTTGATAATCTGTGCATAATTGGAGATGAACTTCCGCAGGAAGTTGATATTCCCCAAGAAGGACATCATAAGTTTCTTGTTTACTGGGTGAGGAATCTGTGTGATAGTTCGAAATCAGTCCTGATCAACCTTGATCCCACTTTTGGAAATGATGTGCCCAAGGAGGCTCCTCTCAGACTCTATAAAGACACTCTTCTTGGGATTCAAGGATATCCCATATTGGCAACATCGCTAAAGATATTTTTGAGATGGTGCAAGTGGTTTGACCGTTTTCTGGAAAAAATAATACATATTCAAGGGAGACCACCATGCTCTGTTCGATGAGCCCGCAGAAGGTGATGTCCATAGTGCACTAAAAGGTAGCACCTGCGTTCACCAGCCCAAATGGAATTCTTTGATAAGTGAACGTACCCCACTTAGTACAAAATGTAGTTTTAAGCCTATTAGGTTTTGCTACCAGAACCTAGTTATATCTGGAAAAAATGTGAAGTTGTGAAAACATTTCTACTCCAGATATTGTCTACAATATGTGCTCCATAGACGCCACAGGGTAATTGTCTTTGTCTGAGGCATGATTCAGATTTCGAAATTCAACGCACAGATGGACCTCTCTGGACTTCTTTCTGACAGTAACTAACTTTGAAACCCAAGTAGAATGACGAACCTTGTAACTGATCCGAGCATCCAACAACTTAGTCAATTCTTTCTGTATGAGGGGTTCAAGTGACAAATGGACTTATCTAAGCTTCTACTGAAATGGCTTGACCCCTTCTTTGATCGGAATGATGTGTTTGATTATTCACATGTCATATGTTTTCAAGTCATCGTATGTCCATGTGAATACATCACGGTATTGCCTGAATAGGAGGACAAAGGTTTGCCGCTCTTCCGATGTGCAACATGTACCAAGATTCACGAACTTCGGATCGCTGTTTGTCCCTAGATTAATCTGTTTGTGCATTAGTGTGGAACTGTGGGGTTTAGTGTTCCTGGATCCCTTGAAGTAGTTTTGCAAGTCATATAGCTTCTCGAGTGAAACCAAACCCTTGGTGATGAGGTTTCCTTTACCGTCATCAACTATGCCTTTTAGAGACTGCTTGTGCACATGTTCATCTATCAACACGTCTTTGAAGAAGTCAACGTTGGCTATGAAATGCAATATTTGTTCATCATCATAAAAAACACACATATTAGTGATTTTTTCAAGGATAGATGGCTTATACAAAATTTCAATAGTAAATCTATCCCTAAGCGGTGTCATCTTAGAAATTGCATTTGTAGCTGATTTGTGCATTCTTGGTACAAAGATGATATTGAAAGCTTGGAAATTAGAGATAAGATGTCATACCTCTTATTGGTAACTCTTAAGATGGGGTGAAACATAGTGTATAGTTTTCTGTACCAGATGTACCATAATCTCTAAATCACCTACCACTTTTAGCATAGAAAAGTTGAGGCTGAGGGCTTTATGTAAACCCAAAACGAGTGCTTCATATTCGGAAGTATTGTTTGTGCACTCGAAATCCAAGCAACTTTAGACTAAGTGTTTCCTTTGCCTTGGGTCTATCAAAACACACCCGACTCCAGAGCCATCCTATGTTTTGGATCTATAGAAATACAAGGTCCATAAGTCATATGTACAAGGACTGCTTGCTGCACTAGTACTGCTAACACTACTACTGATACTATTACAATGTATTGTACAGATTTCATTTCTGTCAATTGGGCAAGGAGAGAGACCTAGCTATGTATTTGTTGGGGTGTGGCTCGGTTGTGCAATATAACACCCCATCTGCATTTCTCGGAAATAATTGCCGAATAGAAATTCTATGAGAGAAAATGGTTCATTTTGACCATTCAAGGAAGTAACATTATGTTTCATATATCTCTCCGACAACACCTAGATCTGGTTATTGATTCCCTAGTACGGAAGCCATAAGTGTGACCAGTCTGTAGAAAAATATCCTTGCAACTTGCTATACCAGTCTCTATTGAGAAATAAGGCATATGCTTCGAGGATGTCCACGATCATAGCCTTAATGCAATGATGAACTCGCCCATCGGACGATAACTGGATGATCACATCCTGGAGTTCATGAATAGCTGGTACACATGTTCGGTCAAGTTGAATGATGTGCACAATTGTACTACTATATTGCGCATTGATTTGTTTAGCGATGGAGAGTGGCATGACATTGACTGATGCGATAGATTCAACCAAACAGTTGTGGACATTGAAGTTGAATGTTTTGAATGATAACAAAAATTATGGGAAAAGCAATTTTGCTTCTCCCATGTGAAGTGCATTGAGCACAAATGCAAGTGATCCAGGAGTCTTGCTTGGTCCCTTGCTGGAAGAGGCAATATTGTCTGTGGAGGTTTTCCTCAGTGCAAGCAAAAGAATATCCTGCTGACCCGTGAGCTTGGTTAGCTAGTACAGAGAAATGTTCGCACATGTATTTATCACATCTTCAACAATATCGTAATCCAAAGTGGGGAGACTAATCGTAATCCGATGGAGTGTTTTGGAGTTTGCTGCTCATGGACATATCTTTTGTTGTAATTGTCTTCCCTGAATTGATTTATGTTTTCTTTGTTAAGGAGGCCGGTGGATCAATTGTTATGAGAAATTTTTTAATTTTTGATCTCAGTATCTCAAATAGATTGGGATCCCCTTGACTTCTAAATTTGTATCATTTGTTCTGCTTTAGGGGCTCCTTCTTGTTGGTTGTTTTCTTCTGGGTAGCATTAAGACATTGATACATGTTAATTATGTGCCAATAACTAGGAGATTCATCAGATGTATCATCCTCTTCTTCATCTTCATCCTCTAGTTGAACCTACTCACTGGCTTCAAAATGATCATTCAACCTTGAAGCCATAGTTCTCATAACTTAGTTCCATTAAGGACAAGACTTCTTTGCATGTCTTTCTTCGTGGGTTGCGCAAAAGTTATCCTTTGCAATTTGGTCCACTTGGAACACAACATTGGAGCTCTACGCAGATTTACCTAGATGGCTATTGCTGCTACATGATATCACATTCTTCCTCTGCACAAATCTAGTAGGTCTGTTTCTCACAACTGTCTCAATCATCCGTTTCTTAAGTTCAGCTACTTCGGTTACCGAGGGCTTGAGGAGACATGTAAGGGTCTCGATTTTACTTGCTTCCTTTTCCTTTACCTTACTCCCAACAGTCTGAGACCTCTTTCCCATGTATTTGGAGTCCTTAGTTGGTTCTTCTTCTAAAATGACTCCAATCGTGCACATGTCTTTTTCCATATCAATTGTTCCTTGGAAATTTTCAAGCAGTGCTAGTTTCATAGCTCACTTGACAAACTGCGCAATACTGGTTGGAAGTGCAGATGTGTAGTAGTCAACTGCGATAGAATCATGAGGTTTAGCATTTGCAATGAACTTGTTAAAGATACAGTTAAACCTCTGGTTAAAATATTTCACTTTTTCTTTCTACTCCATCTTGATACTACTCAACTCTTTCAAAAACATGGTGGGGGTTTTGTCCTCAGCAAACTTCTCTAGGAAAATTCTCTTGAACATCTGCCAATTTTGAATGGAGTTGATAGGAAGGCTATGGTACCATATGGGTGCTCTGCCATCTAGGGTACATGGAAACAGTCTACATGAAACATCATCATAACGTACCTTGAGAGTCTATAGATGTAGGTATAACATGTCTAGATGATCTTTTGTCTTCACTGTTCTGTCAAGGTCATACTTTGTTAACAACTTCTTTGCATGTCTTGACATCTTGTGTAGGGCTCATGGGAGTGCTAATGGGACTTGTTGCATCCATTCTAGATTTTGATCAGCCATATTGTCCTCTTCTTCATCCTCCTCCTCTTCTTCTTAATCTGATGTTTCAACCTATGAATCTATTAGTTCATCGTTGCCTCCTCCACTTCCTTCCCCTCTACTGCCTCCGCTGGAACCTGAGCCCAAGAGTAAGTTGTTAACTTTTTATCCTTTTAGGAAAATAGGAGGTTCCTCTAAGTTCTCAACAACTTCTACCAGCTCTTCAAGAGTGGTGAGTATCACTTCTTCAACAGATGAGACTAACACTCCTACGGGTGTAGTCTTTTTCTTGGTCTATGAAGAGGGAAGAGTGTGTACATCTAGAATCAACCTAGTAGCCTTAGAAAACCAACGGGTGATGGGATGAACAACATGGATGTGATGATATGAAATTTCCTATCTAGGTCTTGGAGGTGAGGAGTAACTAACTTCAGAGTTGCGTGTGGGAGAGATTGAGTTTGTGTTACTGCCTTGACTAGATGATGGATAAGTGTTGTTGAGAGGACATTCAACCATAAACTACTAGAGGCCCTCCTTCTAGCACCAGAAATGTTGATGGTGCTAGACCTGCCAACATTAATGGGATCTTTCCGGTATGAATTCCCAACTAGACCTCACACCGTTTGGTGTAGGAGTCCCATCCAATATGATGGTACGGTTTCCATTATCTTAGAGATTTTCCTTAGCTCTTGTTGTTCAACACATGAGAGTGTTGTGCTTGTAACTTCAAGAAAGCGAGGTGAGTATGCTTGGTGAGTGCGTAATGTAACTTTGTTTCCGAGTTATCTTACTAAAAGGGAGAGGGTAAAAGTCAACCTCTAGATGAGAGGTAATAGTACAACCCAGGGAGAGACACATGCGAAAACAATAAGGGTCTGTCTAACATCCAACAAAATATTCCACAACGGATGTGGTAGTCATTAAAACCAAAGTTCAGGGGAAAACACATATATCGTCCAACAGAGTAGTCCACACGGGGGTGATGGTCGTTATAACCAAGAAAACACAAGAATGGTTTAGGTAATGTCTGGTGGAGTAGTCCACACAAGTGAGACAATAGTGATAAGCAATACAACACATCTTCAGAAATGTATGTACTAAACTAACCGAAGTAGTTCAACTATCTTAGTACAGGTTAAGCAAAGATAATTTTAAGGATAAATATTGTCTTAAAGTTTAGGAACCTTGGCAAAACTCACTACTCGACCACATGCAAATTATATAATGTTTGTTGATATCTTTATAAAACATTCAAATTATAATGGTTTTATATACAGTATCTATATAATTTTGGCAAATTTTAACATAAAATAATTTTATACTTTAAAATTTGGGTGAATAATTTTTAGAAAAAATGGAAATTGGAAAATTTTTTTTTTGAAAAAATATAAGAAAATTAGCCCACCTGTGAATATTAGCTGCTAAAATTTTCCACGAGTTTAAGAAAACATGCATTACAAACATTTAAATAATAGTCTTACAAATGAATACAAAACATGCATGAAAACGTGCTGGTCTAAGATAGACTTCTAAGTTAAGAAAAAGTTCCAAGACACATTTGTATGCCATACATCACTAGCCCCAATAGTGGGATGTTGGAGCCACTCCTTGCTCCTTAAAGAACAAACTAGAGACTCTCAAGCCTATGTGGGAGGAGCTAAGGTGAAAATTCTCTTTCTCATACAATGAGGGGGTATATATAGCTAAGGGGGATAACTAACCCTTATGACTCTTCGACTTCCCTCATGACTGTTTGACTTCCTATGACTTTTGCACTGACATGGCTCTTTAACTTCATATGTGTGTCTCTTAGAATTTCACATTATATTACATTTGATTACAACACGTATGACCCATAGTAGTTATGTGGTCGAGACAACTCATGACACAAGTCGACATGACACTCCTAACATGTACTGGCTAACTATGGTGTCCGTGTTGAGCTACTATGCTACTGAGTGATGGGTGTGCTCTTGTTGTATCATGTCTTCATCTCCACATGGAAAAGTGTGTGGGGTCTTCGATACTGTTGGTATTTTCTTGATGGTGCACATGTATGTGTCCCTTCCACTTGCTACTCGATGTGCTTCATACGTTCATTCACCTGTGAGCAAGTCTTCTAGCATGTGTTCCTTCTTCATCCCGTTCATCCTCATGCCATATTTCATCATGTACCTGTTCTTCTAATCACTGGTGATGAGATGAAATCGAATCCAAAAATATGCTAGTCTAGCATGATGCATTGTTTTTCGTTTCAAGTGCAAGTGACCAGGAGAAAGGACAAGGCACTGAAACTACACAGAGCATAGCTCAGGCTGGGATGAGAGGCTCCAGAGAAATGTTGGGAAAAACTGTGAGATGTCACTAGGAGGCCTATTTGTGAAATCTGGGATAGTAGTGATAGCTGTAAGGTAGAACCCAGCTGGGCAGAATTGTGTAGTTCCTTAGAGGAAGAGAAGGCAAGGTGTCGGAAGGAACTGCTGGGAAATTTTGCGCATTTTTTAGGATGGGGGTTGGGAAGGTCATCTAGGGGTCTAGGTGGGAATCTGTGCAGTTTCTCCAAGGAAGACAGAGTGGGAAATAGGAGGCACTGGCAAACATTTCTGTGCAGTTTTCAAAAGCAAGGTTGGATCAGGCTGTAGGGAGTTGTTGTTCATAACTGTGCATTTTTGGGAGATAGTGTCAGGCAGGCAGTTGCTGTGCAATTTCGAGGATGAGTACAAAGTTGGGCAACAGGGAGAGTGCCAGTCAAAACTGTGAAATTTTCAGAGGGAGAGTAGCACAAGCTAATAGGGGGGCCTGCCAGTCAGGGCTGCACAATTCCTTGGAATAGTGAAGCGAAAAGTAGTAGAGGCTTGACTCACATGAATTTGAATTTTCTACAGACAATGCAGGGCAGGCAGCTAGACAACTTCTACACAATTTTGGGGAGCAATGCAGCCCCACGTCACAGTGCAGTTCAAGTTTTCCAATAGACCAGAGGGAGGCTTGATGAGTGATCTTGCAGGATGTTATAAAATTATATAGTATAGATCAATAGAACACATAAAATATTGCAGAAATATAAACACTTTAAAGGCATAAAACAAGAGAGACATAGATATACGTCGTTCACCCAATTTTTTCTACTTTCACGAAGGAATAGATATTCCTTCCTTTATATTATCCAGCAAAATGAAGAGATATAACCTACAACAAATCTGTTGTAATTTCCCCTTCACTCTCACACAATCTCCTTTCTCTTTTTTCACTCAAAATACACATCTACATAGCCGCAATATAATTACCTCATATATAGGAAGGGGGTTTCCTTCTAGGGAAAAAAACCATAAATTAAACATAACTTCTACTGTCAGATCATCTGCCTAATTAGTGGCTCAAATTGACTCTGAAATTACAATATTTTACAAGCAAATTTTACATCTATTTTTAACTTCAAGGACACTGCCCTTGAACCCCCGTCGGGGGGGGGGGGGGCTCATAAAAATCGTCGTCGCCCCCCCCTAGCAATAAACAAATGGGCAGTGTTGCTGCCCCATTATGAACTTGGGTCCAATGTAGTGATACTTCTGAATAAAGATGATAATCAAGCTCCACACCCAACAATCTCCCACTTGGAGACTAATTATAGCAACTCCACTGCTGCTTCATTTGTTGGACAATGACTCCACTTTGGACTTGGTTGTTTCTCACCTTCATCATCATACTTGAATACCAATTGAAATCAAGAAAAATATGAGTTTATCCCTAGTTACAACTTTTGTTAACATATCTGTAGGATTCTAGCTAGTGTGTATCTTTTCCAACTTCAGCTATTCATCTTCCAACACTGAACATATGAAATGGTACTTGAACTATATATTTTTAGTCTTGGAATGAAATAAAGAGTTGTTTGCAAGATGAATGGTACTCTGGCTATCATTGTATAACCTACCCAACTGCTGCTTCTTATCCAATTCTTACCAAATAATTTCTTTACTAGCCTTTGTAGCAGCAACATCCTTTTCTTCCATTGTTGAGAGTGCAACAACACTTTGCAATTTTGAAACCCAACTGATAGTTGCTCCACCTACAATAAACACATACCCTGTGGTGCTCCTCCTATTATCTGTGAAAATTCTTACACACGAAGGAGCCCCTACTGCAGCAAATCTAAATCTACTTCACCTACTTGATTTTTAATCATCAATTTATTCTTTTGAATACTGAAGAAAATTACTTCTTCAGCCTACACTAATTAAATATTTGATCTCATGAAATAGAAAACAGAACAAAGAGAAATATACATTGGACACATTTATTTTTTGACACAATAGTCCTCGAACAAAACCAATGTGGGAAAACTGGTGTAGCAGATTTGAGGATTATTATTATTGGTAATAACTATCTAGATACAATCTAGAATGCTTATCTAGCAATCCTTTACAGAGAAAATACAGGTGGAAAATATGAGTGAGTTTTACCTCACTTCACTCGGCAGAATTCCGGCTTATCCGACACAAGACTAGCTAACCTTGCTATTTATGTGCTGGCTCTACATTAGCCCTACGTCACCTTCTCTACCCTCTACATCATCTCTCTCGATTGTTTCGGTAGTTCCAAATAATTCTAGCAGTTTCTGACAGTTCTGGCAGTTCCGACAGTTCCCAACATTCTGGCAGTTCCCAACTGTTCTAGCAGTTTCGACAGTTCCCAACAGTTTTAACAGCTTTGGATTCTACATGAAAGGAAAATTTTCTTCTCTATGCTGGCCCTTCTGGCTCTATGTCAAGACTGCGTGGGCCCAGACTGGCCCAACATCATCTCTCCTGGCTACTACGCTGCCTCTCTACAAGCTCTCTCTACCCTCTATTTTGTATTTTCGAGAAAGTACTTCTCCCACATTCTCTTTGCCCCGTAGATACAAGATCTTCCTAATCGAATTTACTCCTGAGAACTTCTCACCATAGAAAATAGATATCCTCAATCTCTCTGTGTGTATTTCCAAATGAACCGCAAGCCTCCATTTTATATTTCTCCTGTTGAATCTTCAATGACCGAGACTAAGTCTCTAATCAACGGATAAGATTAAAACATGAATTAATCCACCTTCTAGATCATTCTCACTCATATTTTGATCAATACCCATTAATATTTTAATTTCCCTAAGTTTAGACTTAGGAACTCCATTAAAATATTATTTATTTTAATAAAATACAATCGGGTGGAATTTCACCAAACGATTTTTGGATTCTTTAGAATGCATGTGCCTTAGCCTCTCCACCAACTTTGAAGTCTAGAGCACTTCCGATGTTACCAAAACATAACACTCCCTCTTAGCGAGGAAAGTGATCTAGAAACAATGTCCACCTGCATGCTACTCTATTTTCGAAGCATCCCCTTTCCGCACTACTGTTGCCACCAACACTGTGCTACTATTTCCCATAACACTACCACTGCCATTGTTGCATTTGTATTACAAATCCATCTCAAATGTTGCATCTACTATGCTACTAGCACTGCCACTACTAACACTACATTTGTACTCCAACTCAGTTGCTGAGAGAAGCAACTGAAAAACCTCCAAAATTAGCTAAACTTAACTGTGTTCAACATAATACAATGAATGTTGGAATTTGACTGCTGCTAACCCTTTGAATCTTTTGCGCTACTGCTAACTTCTGCATTGTGCCATCTGCACTACTGCCAACCTTGATCTACGTTGATCAGTCTCTAGTCCCAAACCACTGCATCTATCTTCCAAATACTCCACTGCATCATCTGAAACTAAGTCCATATCACTACTATTGAATCTTGGGCTCTTGTAGAAAGGAATTTATCTAAGAGGTGGACTCCTCAAGGATCATTCCCACATGTAGTCCTCCTGACTATAGCTCAATATCACCCCATCTCCCTCCTAGAGATGCATGGGCACTCATGGAAAACTCATCCTCATCTATCTTCGCTGAAGTAGCCTTAGGATCATGTTTCTCATCCTTGTCCTTTTTCTTCAAAGGAAATTGGGATGCATAGTGGCCCAACTCACCACAACTAAAACATTTCACCTTTGAAATGTCCTTATTTTGCTTCAACTTTTGCTATCCCTTCGATTCTAGAGCTTCTCCGGAAAGTCCTCCTCTCAGATTCTCTCTTCCCCTCAGTTATAAGATCTCCCAAATCGATTTTCCTCCTCAGAACTTCTCACCTTAGAAAATTGATTTCCTTAATCTCTCTGTGTGTATTTCCAAATGAATCCCAAGCCTCCATTTTATACTTTTCTTGTTGAGTCTTCAACGACCAAGATTAAGTCACTAATCAGTAGCTAAGACAAAAACATGACTTGATCGACCTTCTAGATCATTCTCACCCATATTTTGATTAATACCCACTAATATTTTAATTTCCCTAAGATTAGACTTAGGAACTCAATTAAAAATATTAATTATTTTAATAAAACACATCCTAGGTGGAATTTCACCAAACGGTTTCTCTGTTCTTTAGAACTCATGTGCCTTAGCCTCTCCACCAATTTTCAAGGCTAGAGCACTTCCGATGTTACCAAACACTAACGTTATCTCTATCACCTACCATATTTGCATCAAAATATCCCTATAAAAAAATGCTTGAACCACCAAAGCATAATTCTTGATACGTGGTACCTCTCAAATACCTGAGAACCCACTTCACTTTCGCCCAATGTTCTTCTCCTAGATTGTTCATGTACCTCCTTAGAAGCCCCATTGCATGTGCAATATCAGACCTTGTGTATACCATTGCATACATTAAGCTTCCAACTGCTAACGCATATGGAACTTTAGACATATAATCTGTCTTTTGAGTCTTGGGACATGTTTAATTACTTAGTTTGAAATGGCTAGACAAAGGTGTAGTAACTGGTTTTTCATTATGCATATTAAATCTTTCCAACAACTTTTGTATGTACTGACTATTAGACAATGTTAATTTGTGATTTTTCCTATCTCTAGTTATTCTCATACCAAGGATTTGTTTTCCAGCACCCAAATCCTTCATAATTTGCAAATGAATTTGCCAATTTTCCTTTGAGCACATTTATTTTCTGCATGTTAGACCCTGCAACAAGCATGCCATCTACATACAATAATAATATAATATTTCTGCCATCATTTTTCCTTTTGAGATAAACACAATGATCAGAGTGACATTTAGTATAACTTTGTTTAGACATAAACCTATCAAATTTTAGCCTTGGAACCTATTTTAAGCCATATAATCTCTTCTTCAACCTGCACACTAGTTTCACCTTCCCTTTGACCTCATATCCTTGTGGTTGCTGCATATAGATCTCTTCCACTAAATCCCCATGGAGAAAGGCCATATTTACATCTAACTGCTCAAGATGCAAATATTATGTAGCTACTAGACTTAAAATAGTTCTGATTGAAGTCATTTTAACAACAGGGGAAAATATTTCATCAAAGTCTATACCTTTATTTTGGGCAAATCCTTGCACCACAAGTCTATATTTATACCGTTTTATACCTCCATATTCTTCCTTCAACCTGTAAACCCATTTATTCTAAAATGTATTTTTACTTGCGGGCAGCCTAAATAAGTACCAAGTCTGGTTATATACCAAGGACTCCATCTTGTCTTTCATGGCTAGCTCCAACTTCTTCCTCGTTTCTACCTGCACAACTTCTTCATAACATTTTAGCTCACCAGAATCATCCAACAATACATAATATAATTAAGGAGAGTATATTTTAGGGGGTGTACTTGTCCTGGTAGATCTTTTAACACCAATTTAAGGTGTTTCAGTTGCTTGTTGTTGTTGCGGTTTCTGTTGTTGTTTTTCCTGTTGATCATTATGATTTTCAGGCACTTTTGCTTTTTCTGTGATCTCATCAAGCATTGTGTATTCTCTATTTTTTATTTCCTGTTTCTTTTCTTGCACCTATAAAAAACATTTTCATTGAGTATCGCATCTCTTCTCCTAATGAGTTTATGATTTTCATAATCATATAAGTGATAACCAAAATCATTAACACCATATCCAATAAAGGTACATTTCTTTTATTTTTCCTCAAGCTTTGTTCTATTTTCTTTATTAGTGTGAACAAAGGCTTTACAACCAAAAGTATTTAAAAATGAGTAGTTTACCTTTTTACTTGTCCATGCCTCCCCTAGAATACCTCCATCCAAGGAACTTGAAGGCCCTTTGTTTATTAGATAAAAAAAAATATCTATAGAATTTGCCAAAAATTGTAAAGGCAATCTTGCATGCAATCTCATGCACCTTGCACATTCCATGATTGTCTTGTTCATCCTTTCTGACACACCATTTTCTTGTGGTGTTCTTGGAACTATCTTCTCTCTATGAATTCCATGCTCTAAACAATACTTATCAAACTCTTTTCTACAATATTCACCTCCATTGTTTGATCTGAGACACTTCAACCTTTTTCTTGCCTCATTTTCAATCAAAGCTTTCCATTCCTTGAAAGTATCAAATATGTCAGATTTATTTTGAATACAATAAATCCAGGTTTTTCTGGTTGCATCATCAATAAAAGTAACATAATAATGAGAGCCAACGAGAGATGATACCTGAGCAAGTCCCCATACATATGTATGCACAAGCTCTAATTTTTTGCTCTTCTTTTCTTTCCCAACTCTGAGGAATCTGACTCTCCTATGTTTTCCATAAACACAATTCTCACAGAATTCCAAATCAACATGCTTCAAACCTAGCAACAAATTTCTTGGGTGAAGAGTCTTCATCCCCTTCTCACTCATGTGCTTGAGCCTATGATGCCACAATGTTTTACATGCTCCTATAAAGGTTAAATAATTAACAAAATTAGAAATACCATTTCATAAATACAATGTACCAACCTTTTCTCCTTTTGCTATTACTGGGCTCCTTTAGTGACCTTCCGGGTTTTATTTGTAAAAGTAGTTACATAGCCTTCACCTCCCAACTTCCCTGTTGAAATTATATTTTTCTTTAGATCTGGTACATGACTTACCCCCTTTAATATCCATTGGTTTAAATTCTGATGTTTTATGAAAACTTTACCCATTCGAATGATTTTAAAGGGTGTATCATCACCCAAACAACCCTGTCCAAAACATCCTTGAACATAATCATGAAAATTTTTGCTATCAGGTGTGGCCTGGAACGAGGCCCCTAATCTACCACCCATGCATCAATAATATTTTCTAATGAAAAAATCAAAGCATCTTGCAACACATCACATGTCACATACACTTCATGATTCTTTTCTTGATCCATGTATTCTTCTTTTCCCTTATGAGACTTACAATTTTTCTTCAGGTGTCCTTTCTTCCTGCATTTCTGGTACACTATCCCTGATTTGGAATTGGATCTTCCTTTCATTGACTTACTGCGATGTCATGGGATCTTTCCTCTATCCATTTTTCTTCCCCTAGTCTCTGCAGTCAAAGCATTATCTGATGTCTCAACAGAGCTTTTCTGTTGCATTTCCTCGCTAAGGTTACTACTAGCAACATCATGAAACTTTAATGTGCTAGATCCAAAGACAAAGTTATTAATGGCCATAACTAAACCATTCCAACTTTTAGGAAATGAGCATAGAAATAACAAATCCCTAACTTCATCATCAAAAGTTACCCCTATAGAACTTAATTTACTGGAAACTGTATTAAATTCATTTAAATGATCAACAACAGATCCACCTTCTGACATCTTCATATTAAATAAAATCTTCATAAGAAATGCCTTAGTTGAGGGTGAGGGTTTTTCATATAGTTTTTCCAATGCTGAAATTAAACCCTCTATTGTCATTTCCTTCGAAATATTAAAGGCTACCGACATTGCTAGGCACAACCATATTGCTCCAAGTGCCTTTCTATCGAGAATATCCCATTCTGTGTCTGTTATATTCATTGGCTTCTTTGTCTTTTCGCTCAATGGTAGGTATAGATATTTTTGATAAAGATAATCTTCCATTTGCATCTTCCACAGCTAGTAGTTTTGGCCATTAAATTTTTAGACCCTAAACCTACCATATTCCCCCATTGCTCCCACTCGAACCAGGAAATCTTCTCTCCTACAAGTTTATCAGTGAAATAGACCTTCGGTTTTGACACCAGCTGTTAGAAAATTATATATTACAGAGCAATATAACACATAAAATTTTGCATAAATATAAACATAGAAAACGCATAAAACAAGAGAGGCACAAATATAAGTCGTTCACACAATCTGGGCTATGTCCATGAAGAAAAAATGAGTCCTTCCTTTATATTATCCAGTAAAATGAAGAGATACAACTTATAATAAATCCTTGGTAATTTCCTCTTCGCTCTCACACAATCTCCTCTCTTTTTTTTCGCTGAATATAGACATCTACATAGTCGCAATACAATTCCCTCATATATAATGAGGGGTTGCCTTCTAGGGAAAAAAACCCTAAATTAAACATAACTTCTACTGTTATATCATCCACCTAATCAATGGCTTAGATTGACTACAAAATTATAGTATTTTACAAGGCAATTTTACATCTATTTTTAGCTCCGAGGACGCTGCCCGAAAACCCCTGCCAGGGGGGGGGGGGCTTATAAAATTCATCGTCACCCTCCCTGGTGGTGAACAAATGGGTGGCGTTGCCACCCCATTATGAATTAGGGTCCAATGCGATGATACCTCTGAATAAAGAAGATTATCATGATCCACACCCAACATGGGAAGCGCTGATTGGGTCGGACTTGGGGATAACTTCTACATAGTTCTAGGAGATAGCAAGCTTGCTCACTTCCAGGATTGTGTGGTGCAGGCTTCCCCTCAGGATAGCCTCAAGCTTTGCACAATTCTGGACAACAGAGCAGGGTCACTGAGAGTGTTAGGCCCCTATAATACTAGTGTATTCCATTATTATTATTTTCATTGTAGCCCCTTATTGTTATTGTTGTGCCCATGTTATCCACATATTTTATTATTGTGCCCCATAGAATCCCACTATTTTTATTGTTGTCCTCTTACATTATTATTGTTATGTCGGCTTTGACTATATTGTAACCCCTTAGACTACTATATATAGAAAGGAGGTCTTGTCATTTGTACCATCCAAGAAATTTTCATTTGTGTAATGTAAAGGAGGTTTCCCCCTCAAAGAGGATGATTTTGAAGTCATTTCTCTATCTTTTCTCTTATTTGTTGAGTTGCTTGCATAACAATTAGTATCAGAGGTTTGGATTCTAGGTTTTTGTTGCTTCAAACATGTCATCATGGAATTTTTTCTATAACTTTTTTTCTACGGTGTTTCAGAAACTAAACATAAAACCCATTTGATAATAAATCTTGATGAACCTCGAATATGAATATCCGATATTGTATCCCTATAGCTTCCTATATATGATTGATGGAAGTTAGGGTTTTTACAGGCTCCCGAATTATATATCAAACAGGTGACCTGGGGAAAATTGTCATAACGTTCTCTCTCAGCATCAAATTGAAATTTAGTAAAATGTTACAGAAAGAGGATGGACTTTTGTTTTTTGTGTATTAGTTTCAGGTCCTAAGGTTGGAACGGTGACACGTGGCACTTCGTGTAGTTCACTCTACTAAACTAGTCTATAATCAGGTCATCGTGGTAGATTTGGAATAAATATTTCTTG
This sequence comes from Pinus taeda, assembly GCA_000404065.3. Lineage (NCBI taxonomy): Eukaryota > Viridiplantae > Streptophyta > Pinopsida > Pinales > Pinaceae > Pinus > Pinus taeda. The sequence continues at coordinate 206,789 of APFE030632136.1, read as the reverse complement.
GAGAATCCAATATTGATCAGACTTGCGGGGTTGGAACGAGGACTCAGAGGGATACCACAAGATGAAATTTTGGACCTTTTACATCCATAATTACATAGATACAACCGATTCAGTATCGAGCTCCTAGAAAGCCAAAAAAAGTGTGGAGTCTTATAAAATTTTTGCATAAGCTTGGTTTGAAAAATTAGTTTGAAGGAATTCAAAGGACATAGTGAAGCATAATTATCATTAATTGATGCCCTTAAGAAAGAAAATGGAAACACATAGTAAGCAACTTGAAATATCTAGCATGAATCATGAAGAAGACGAAGAAATGCAATATGATATATCAAAATCACGAGACCAAGTGCAACAAATTTCACTCTCACAAAAAGTAATAAAATCTAAGATGTATGGTTTAAAGAAAGACATGGAAGCTAAGATGGATGATTTAAAGAATGGTGTGGAAGCTAAGATGAATGGCGTGGAATCTAATATGGATAGTGTGGAAGCTAATATGGATAGCATGGAAGCTAAGATGGATGGTATAGAAGCAAAACTTAAAGGCAACATGGAAGATTTGAAGATAGATTTGCAAAGTTCCTACAAGAAATGCTTACTAATGGTGAAAGTGTAGTAAAGGAAACTCATGATGAAAACAAAAGAAATGTTAATAATTATTTCATAGACTCTAATGTTGGATTGAAGACCCACCATGTTCCAAAGATAAATATGAGGAAGTTTGATGGCAAGGATCCCATAACATGGATACGAAAGATGGAGCAATATTTCTATCTTCATAATGTGAAAAACACACAAAATGTATCCATTGAAACTTTATATTTGGAACCCAATCAGTTTGTATGGTATCAATGGATTTTCTCTCGTAAACAAATTGTCACTTGGGCAATTTTTATGGAAGAACTGATAGCACATTATGAGGATACAAAAATAAACACTTTTTTGGCTAACTAATAAATCTCAAACAAAACGGTTCAATGGTGGAGCACATTGAGGACTTCCAAAAATTGAATATAAGGGTAAAATATATTCCATAGGAGCATATTGATGTGTTCATAGGTACATTAAAGGATAACATCCAACATGAGGTTCACATTGGGAACTTGATTCATTGGAGAATACACTCAGGTTCGTAAGAAAAATTGAAAGAAAAATTATGGCAACAAGGAAGCCTACCAATCACAACTATAAATATGGAAGTGTTGTTGGTCCTAGCCTTCCACAACCTACAAGGTTTACACCACAAAAATTGGAAGAAAAAAGAGCAAAATGGATTTGTTACAATTGTGATAGAAAATACACTAAAGGTCATAAGTGTGCTAAGAAGAAATTATTTTACATATATTGTGAAGAGGAAGAAGAAAAGGAACAAGAAACATCAAAAAAAGAGGATACACACCAGGAACAAAGCCTATATAAAGAATAAGTGAATTCGACCATATATTGTAATGCATTGGTTGGAATAACCACTCCTGAAACTATGAAGATAGAAGAACACATCAAGAAGAAAAAAGTAATAGTGTTGATTGATTCAGGAAGTACCCATAATTTTATTCATTGTAAGATAGTGGAGGAATTGAGTTTCTTCCTATATCCAATAGAAGAGTGTCAAGTGATGGTTGCAAATGGAAGAACCATAACTTTCTATGGAAATTTCCATAATATCAAGCTATCCATGGGATAATATGTATTGAATAGTTCAATGCTTTCCATTCTAATGGGTGGTGTTGATGTTGTACTAGGAGTCCAATGGCTACAATCTTTGGGTATGATAGATTTTAATTTTCAAGAACTTTTCTTCAAAAAATTTTCAGAAGGAAAGGAAGTTGAGTTAAGATTATTGTAGGGAAACTAGGAAAGTGTTGTAGCAGCTACAATCACCCTCCAAAATTTTGGCCTGCACCAATTTCAGAGCCTCCTGTGAAGAGTTTCACTTAATGATTGCACATGCTCGGGTTCAATTAATGAGCTGTGTGAGTCTTTACATTCACCTTGCTTGTTCATTGGATCCAAGTCTCTGCATGTTGATGTCCAAATCATGCTTGCGACTATGTTCTTGTTATGATCAAATTCTTTGCTTTATATGCATCTGTTGTGTTCGCCATGAAAGCATCTGTCGCACTCACACATGGAGTCAATTCACTGTTGCACAAGCGTCATCTCAATCATGAACGATCAATCACAAGTGTCACGCTTATTGCTTGCATCGTCGGTCAATCATATTGAACATGTGTATCTAGATGGTTTGTTTGTTTCGTCATCAAGTCATGCGAGCGTGTGTTCGTATGATCACTTATGCGTCTTTCGACTGTTCACACACTTAGTCATTTCGCTAAAGTTATAATTACTAGAATCCTCACTAATAGTCAGATCATCACCCTACTTTCAACTCGATCGACTGTCAACCACAAAAGCATAAAAGAACCAAGCTAGTCCTTTAAAGTTTTGCTGCTCGCAAGCAACTCAATGAACTCTCATGTTGGCCACTCGGATAGTCGGAACCGACAGTCACCCTGGGACTGACTCCTCTCAAAATTTGTGTAGAGGTCATTGATCTCACCCGTTCAACTAACTAAGGAAATTCCGCAGACAGGTTAGGCAAACACCAAGTGCTCGTCCTTGTCTCCTTCATAAAATTGTGCAGTTTCCCTAGTCAGTCATCTAGACAGTGGACCAATTTTTCATCTCAGAAAGTCCGTACTGCTCATGAGAAGGCCTTCCACTACCCATCAGTCATCTCAACTCAGAAATTGCACATAGATAATCAGCGGGCTGGCCTCCTGGCCTCATTGCAGTTTTCCCAACCAGCTGCTTCCAGCAGCACACTGCTTGTTCCATCCAAGAATTACGCAGTTTCTGCTACCAGTGACTGAGCAACCAACTACCAGTTCCCTCTGGGAATTATGCAGTTTTGTTTGGTAGTGACCACTGTAGCCAACTGGAAGTTCCCTCTAGGAATTGCGCAGTTTTAGCTACCAGTCTCGTGGGCATTTCCACAGAAAAGCTGCACAATCCTTGCCTACTGACCCTTCATGTAGCCTCGCCTGTTCCTCTGGAAAATTTCAAAAATCTAGGTTTCCAGCCTCTTCTAACTGTTCATTCTAGAAGATGCATAGAGGATGCCTACCTTTCCCTCTTACAACCCAGACTATCCCTCCCAAAATTTATGCAATTTTTCCTCCCTGTCTAGCCAGATATTACAGATAGTCACTATCAACTCAGATTGTACGTCTCCATCTCTCAGTGAATTTCACAGTTTTCATCAGTAGTTGCCCGAAGTCATCATCCCGCATCACAAGCATGCTACCTCTCCCAGTCACTTGTGTTTGAATGATCATGTGTCATGGTAGACTAGGAGGTTTTGGATTTGATGTCATCTCATCATGAGTGACTGTAGGTACAGGTATACCAACAAACATGTCAAGATGATGAACGGGATGAATGAAGGGAGCAGATGCAGATGGATAAGTTCACCAACGGATGAATGAACAAAGCATGCAAAGAAAGCGAATGTGACGAACATGCACCTTCACGAACAAGTAAGCCTACCAAGCCTTCCAACATGAAAGCAGGGAACAACATGCTAAAGCTTCATCAAGTGAACCAAGGACCATCAAAGACTTTGTGCACTTCACCATGCGGAGGTGAAGCTATGATACACCATGAAGACATCCATCACTCAACAACACTGTAGCTCGACATGAACTCCAGTAGTGCGAATGTACCAGCATTTTCATGTCAAGTCATGCCGAGTCAAGTCATGAGTCATGTTGCCCACATCTCCACTATGGGCTTGTTGTGAAAAAATGTGATGTAACATGGGAGTCCAAGAGACCTACTTATTGAACTCAGAGTCATGTAAGTTGAAAAGTCAGGGAAGTCAAACAGTCATGAGGGTAGTCGAATAACCACAAGGGTCAGTTTCACCCTTTTCTATAAATATCCCCCTCATTTGTACATGAAAGAACTTTTCACCTCAGCTCCTCCCACATAGACAAGAGAGTTTGTAATCTTTTCTTTGAGGAGTAAGCAGTGGCTCCAACACCCCGCTGATGGGGTTAGTGATGTATGGTGTAACAATGTGTCTTCGAACTTTCACTTAATTTAGAAGTCTGTTAACAAGCCAGCATGTTTTCACACATGTATTCTATTTGTTGTAAGACTGATATTTAACACTTGAAATGCATGTTGCTTTAACCCGTGTTCTACATTTGAACTGATTAATTTGTTGTAATGCATAATCTATTAATGGAAATGTGTTGTATATGTTGTTAATGTTGTCCCATTCGTGACTACTACTTTTTTGGACATCAAACATACCTTTCACATGAACCTTGTTGTAACAACTGTTGCACTTGTTTGGACTGTTCTGTGAGTGTTGTATGTGTTATCTTACCTTGTATGTTGTGACTTCCGCATTTGAGTGAATTTCTCCGCCGGAAGCTATGTATGTCCTTTGTGTTGTGTTTTCCTAGCCGAGTTAGGATTGATCCATTTCAACCTAGAACTCACCATCACCGTCTTCCCCTCATAGTGAAAGAACCATTGACACAAGTACACTTACACTCACTAAGCATGCAAACCTCACTTCTTGAAGACAAAGCCAACCACTCTCTTGTGCTGACAAGCAAGAGTTGAGGTAGATCCATAAGACAATGGAAACCAAGCCATCATACTGGATGGGAGTCCCACACCAAACGGTGTGAGGTCTAGTTGGGACTTCATACCGAGGTGATCCCCTGACTGTTGGCGGGTCCAACACCATCAAAATTTATGGTGCTAGAAGGAGGGCAACCAATTGTACATGGTTGAAATTCCCCTCACACTCACTCATCAACCATCCGGTCAAGGCATTAACTCACACTCCCTCTCTCACGACTCAACAGTTGGTTACTCCTCACCTCCCAGAATTGAACATGAGATTTCATATCAACACCTTCACTCTGTCTGTTCCATCACTGGCTAGTTCGTGAAAGCAATTGGACTAATCCCAGGAATACAATATCTTCCATATGCATCTAAGAAGCCAAAAGCCACTTCCGTAGGGGTTGTTGTATCATTGGTGGAAGAAGCAGTCCTTTCTACTCTTGAAGGTTTGGAATAAGCTATTGAAAATAGAGAGGAACCTCCAATATTATTTGAATATGAACAAGGCACTTTTGTGGTCTTGGGATCAAACTCCAGTATAGGAGGCAGAGGGGAAGGCAGTGGAGGAAGTGGATGCAGAGATGAATTGATAGACTCATATCCAGAACCATCAGATTGTGAAGGAGAGGAAGAAGACGACAAGGATGAAGAGATGGCTGACCCAAATCTTGAATGAATGACTCAGGGACCATTGGCTCTCCTGGCTATTTAGCACAAGATGCTGAAGCGAGCAAAGAGAATGGGCATCAAGTTCAATGCTAACAGTGTGGTGAAGGAAGAATACCATTTGGGAAACTTCTACCTACAGCTATAGACCCTTGAGGTACATTATGATGACGTAGCATGTATGTTCTTTCCATGTACCTTGGATGGCTGCATAACTACTTGGTATCATGGCCATCCACCCAACTCCATACAAAACTAGGATTCTTTCAAATGTATGTTCCTTGAAAATTTTTCTGATGATAAGACCCCAACAATGCTACTTAAATAATTGGGAAGCCTCAAGATGGAGGGAAAAGAGAAAGTGAAGGATTTCAATCAAAGGTTTATGAATATTTCAAACAAGTTTGCAACAGACACCAAACCGCATGACTCCATCATTGTCGACTATTACACATCTGCACTTTCAACCACCATTTCGAAGTTCATCAAGAGAACTACGAAGCCAACACTTTAGAAAGCTGTAATGAGGTTGTTGTTGTTGAGAAAGACTTGCACACCATTGGAGTCATCAAGGATGACGAATCAATGAAAGACTCCAAGGATGCGAGCAAAAAGCCCCAAGCAATGGCGAACAAGGGAAAAGACAAGGAAGCAACTAATATTGAGACCCTCACTCGCCTTGTCAAGAACTTGACCACCAAAGTGTCTGAAATCAAGCAAAAAAAGACGGACACATTTGCGGGTAGTCATATGCCCAGACGAAGATAGGCAAGAAGTTCATCAACCGGCTCATCGAGAAACCACTAGTTAAGTTCCAAATTTGCACATAAGCTTATATTCCAACTTGATCAATGCGCGGATCCTAAGTTATGTTCCTTCCATGAAGAATTTCACCCCAAAAACTCTTGTTCAGATTGGAAGCGAGTTGTTACCTCTATCTGTACTCATACACTCGACACAGAAGGCAACATATAGGAGTAGTTGAAAGACATTGATGATAACAAAGAGGTTTCACTTGATGAAGCACCAAGTTCTGGGCATGTGGTGGATGCATACCAATGCTCACAAGTAGTCTCAAAGATGAACACCGAGAAGCAACCCTAAAAGAAAAAATGATCATTACCATCTTAGGAGTAAAGGGGTTCCCCCTACACTTGAGGAGATGTAAGAGAAGGTGAGACAACTGATAGAGAAGGCCAACCCACTCACTACCTCAAAGAAACAAACACAAAGCAAGTCTAGGAAGATAGTAGCAGATAAGAGTACATCTATAGGCAAAAATTTGCAAAACACTCCGCTAGGCAACATGAACATCCATTCCACACCGAACACCTCGGTGAGTCTACCACTTCTGGATTACAACATAGTTGATTACATGAAGAAAACTCGAGTGAACATCAATTTGTTCAAGCTAGCCAAAGTCCAGAGTCAGTGAGATACCCTACTGCGTGCATTGGGACAAACAACAATAGACAACATGACCTCCACAGCAAGGGTGAAAGCACACCTCTCGGATCACTATCCAATGTGATCAATACACTCCAGATGGAAGAAGAAAACTCAGGTTGCCCCCCATTCTTACTTTCATTTGAAGTTTCAACTACAATGTTCACAACTTGGTTGATTTTGGCACGGCATCCAATGTCATGCCGCTCTCCATTACTAAGAAGATCGATGCACGATGGAGTGAAACATCCACCAAAATCATCCAACTCGATAGGACATTAGTACCATCCATTGGTGAACTATGAGACGTGATCACATGACTATCCCATGACAGTCAAGTCCACCAATGCATTAATAATAGTTGTTGTGGACATACCAAAAGCATATGTCCTGCTACTCAACAAAGACTGGTCTAGCAACCTACATGGATATTTTTCTACAAACTGGTCTCACATGTGGCTTTTGTACAAGGGTATATGCAACCAAATCCAAGTATTATTCGAGAAGTATATGAAACATAATGTCACTCCCCTTAATGGTGAGAATGAACCACTGGATTTCACAGAACTTATGTTTGGCAACTGCCTCCTTGAAAAGGCATTGGAGTCTCATCTCGTACAGCCTACTCCAACCTCATCAGGAAAGTAGTTGGGACTCTTTCCTTGCCCAACTGATGATAATGAAACTTGTGCAATTTGTTTTTCTGATAGTAGCAGTAGTAGCAACAACGGTAGTAGCAGTAATACCAGCATGCCAAAAGGTCCATGTATAGACAATCTGTGGGCCATGAATCTTGACAAATTAGGAACACATGATGGCTCAAGGACCGAGTGCATCTTAGTCATCCAAAACAATGAACCGTGCATGATTTCAAGTTTTTTGAAGTTTGAAGTCACAAACTATGATGCTGAAGAACTTGTGATGAACACATGAAGGACCAACACTATGAACGAATAGAGAAACCTGGGAATCCTCCATGATTTGAAGATGGCCAATCTCAGTGCAAGTTTGACATTGCAGCAGCAACCAATTGTTGACTACTTGGTCAAACAGTACCGAGATGGGTATGCACAAGTAGATGATGACTTGAGTGCCCATTTCACGCGAGCAATGCAACATGAGTTTCCGGGTAAAGGAGGAGACAAGCCATTGCAACAAAGAACAGGTAGCACATACATGTTATTTTTCCTCCTTTTGCTAAAAATATTGACTAACATTTTAAGTTTTTGGATTACTTGCAAAGTTCGTCATCATACTTAGTTTTATGATTTAAATCCTGTAGGTAAGAAATCTAGGAAGATCCACTTATGCATTGACTTCTGAAACTTGAACCCTTCCTAGAGTAAAAGAAACTACCCCATGCCATCATATGAGCCGATGTTGCACATAGTACCTAAAATAGTGGTGTTGTCTTCACTTGAAGGTCTTCTGGAATGCCACCAGGTTCCGGTAGCGGAGCTCGGTGGACTAGCACTGGTCCACGAGAAACTCAGCTCACACGCATATCATTTGCAATCACTTGATGGTAGGATTGATAATCTTCCTGTCAATGGCCAAGTCCTCAAACACTAGTTTCAGTAGGTTGGACCGCGCTTTTGGCATGTACATAGTTTGCTTGTTGTTTATTATTTCATTCGCTTTTTTTTCTTATTATCTTTTATTTCACATTGTTTGATTTTGCTTACTATTTTTGTTCATGTTCATTTTTTTTGTTTGATATATTACTATTTTTGTTTCTGGAAATAACTTCTGCCAATTACTACGTTCTGGCTTTTGAATGGAGTATGTGGCTGAAATTTGAAGAGACTTGTGACATTGCAACATTTGGCCCATCTTGTGTCAATTTTCTCTATGCTTGGCTACAACCTTCGGCTAGTGAAGAATTGACATAAAATATGAAAAGTCTGTAAGGGAAGCTTTGGTCCAACCGTAAACCTGTGTCCACACTAGGAAGCCCCATGTCTGTACTCACTTTCTACTCTGAGTGTTTAAGCTAATCCAACTAGTAGAAACGGAGAAGGGGAAAATCTAAATGAGAAAACCTATGTCAGAGGTCTTACATGCTTCTCTGAAGGAACAAACTCTTCTTCTCTCAATAAGTCAGGATCCCTCTTTCGCCCCAAAAATAAATAAGTGCCTATGCATAGTTCTCTTAAAAAAATACAAAGGTGAAAGAAGAGAAAGGCTTCTTGCGCAGAGAGGTGAAGCATGCAACTCCACTGGGGTACTAACAGGCTTGCTGAAAGTGGAGCAATGTCTGTGTTCCTGCATGACTCTATCAGGGTACTGTCCAGGCCTACTAGTAATGGAGAAACACCAGAGATGAAAACTTACTCTGAAAATCTTCAACTCATGAACTAAACTACCCTTCACGGATTCGAAACATTGAGATCTAAGCTAAGGGTGAATGAGTTGGCAAAGGGTGAACCATGTATGTCCATTGGCTAAGTGGTGAAACTGAAGTAACCTGCATAGCAATTCAATACTCCCCGAAAGACCAAGGCCCTATGCTAGCAATGAACCAAAACAGACAAGCTGGAGTTCTACCAATGTGTCTCCTAAGTGTTGTAGCGGCTACAACCACCCTCCAAAATTTTGGCCTGCACAATTTCGGAAACTTCCCTGAAGAGTTTCACTTGATGATTGCACACACTCGGGTTCATTCCATGAGCTTGTGTGAGTATTTACATTCGCCTTGCTTGTTCATTGCATCCAAGTATCTACATGCTGATGTCCAAATCATGCTTGCGACCGTGTTCTAGTTATGCTCAAAGTCTTTGCTTCGTATGTGTCTGTTGTGCTCACCATGAAAGCATATTTCGCACTCACGAATGGAGTTACATTCACTGTCGCACAAGCATCGTATCGATCATGAACGATCAATCATGAGTGTCGCGATTTTCACTTGCACCATCAGTTAGTCATGTTGAACATGTGTATCTAGATGGTTTGGTCATTTCGTTGTCAAGTCATGTGAGTGTGTGTTCATATGATCACCTATGCATCTTTCGACTATTCACACACGTAGTCATTTTGCAGAAGTTCTGAGGACCAGACTCCTCACTAGCAGCAATACCACCACCCTACTTTCGACTCGGTCGACTGTCAACCAGAAAAGTGTAGAAGCACCAAGCTAGTCCTTTCAAGCTGTGTTGCTTGCAAGCAACTCAATCAACTCTCATGCTGGCCACCTAGAGAGTCGGACTCAGCAGTCATCCCCAAACTGAATCCCATCAAAATTTTCGTAGAGGCCTTTGATCTCACCCATTCAACTGACTAAGGAAATTTCATAGACATGTTGGACAGACACCAAGTTCCCGTCTGTGTCTCCTTCATAAAATTGTGTAGTTTTCCTAGTTAGTCATCTGGATAATCAACCAAATGTTCATCTCAGAAATTACACAGTGCTCATGAGAAATCCTTCCACTTTCCATCAGTAAGATCAGATCAGAAATTGTGTAGAGATGATCAACAGACCAGCCTCCCAGCCTCAGTGCAGTTTTCCCAGCCAACAACTCCCAGCAACAGACTACCTGTTCCCTCCAAGAATTGCATAGTTTCTACTGCTAGTGGCTGAGCAACCAACTACCAGTTCCCTTTAGGAATTGCATAGTTTTGACTGTCAATGACCCCAGTAGCCAACTAGCAGTTCCCTCCGAGAATTCTGCAGTTCTGGCTGCCAGTCTCTGGGGTAGTTTCCAAGAAAAGTTGTGCAATCCCTCCTCGCTGGCCCTTCATGCAGCCCAACTCGTTCCTCTAGAAATTTTTGAAAATTTTATTGTCCAGCTCTTGTTGATTGTTCATTCTGGAAAATTTGCAGAGCATGCCTACCTTTACCTCCTACAGCCTGAACTGTCCCTCCCAAAATTTGCACAATTTTGTCTCCCAGCCGAGCCAGACCTTGTAGATAGTCACTGTTGACTTAGATTGTCCCTCTCCATCTCTTAGTGACTCTTGCATAGTTTTCATCAGCATTTTCCTAGATCCATCATCCCACATCACAGGCCTACTACCTCTACCTATCACCTAGATTCGAATGATCATGTTTCATGGTAGACTAGGAGGTTTGGGATTTGATGTCGTCTTGCCATGAGTGATTGCAGGTACAGGTACACCAACAAAGATGTCAAGTCGACGAACGAGATGAATGAAGGGAGCACATGCAGATGGACAGGTTCACCAACAGATGAATGAACGAAGCATGTGAAGCGAACAAACGCGATGGATATGTACCTTCGCAAACAAGTGAGCTTGTTAAGCATTCTAGCATGAAAGCAAGGAACAACATGCTAAAGCTTCATCAAGAGAACCAAGGACCATCGAAGACTCTGCACACTTTGCCATGCGGAAGTGAAGATGTGATACACCATGAATACATGCATCACTTAGCAACACTGTAGCTCCACACGTACTCCAGTAGCAATACAAATGTACCAGCATTGTCATGTCAATTCATGTTGAGTCAAGTCATGAGTCATGTTTCCCACAACTCCACTATGGGCTTGTTTTCAATCAATGTGATGTAACATGGAATTCTAAGAGATCCACTTGCTTAACATAGAGTCATGTAAGTCGAATGGTCATGAGGGTAGTCGAACAACCACAAGGCCAGTTCCACCCTTGGCTATAAATAACCCCCTCATTTGTACATGAAAGGAATTTTCACCTCAACTCCTCCCACATAGCCAAGAGAGTTTGTAATCTTTTCTTTGAAGAGTAAGTAGTGGCTTCAACACCCCATTGACGAGGTTAGTGATATATGGTGTAATGATGTGTCTTGGAACTTTCTCTTAATTCAAAAGCTTGTTAACAGGCCAACACATTTTCACACATTTATTGTATTTGTTGTAAGACTGATCTTAAACACTTGTAATGCATCTTTCTTTAACCTTTGTTCTACATCTGAACTGATTCATTTGTTTTAATGTGTAACCTATTAATGGAAATGTGTTGTATATGTTGTTAATGACGTCCCGTCCATGTCGACTGCTATGCCAGACATCAGACATACCTTTTACATGAACCTTGCTATAACGACCATTGCACTCGTTCAGACTGTTCCGTGAGTGCTGTATGTGTTATCTTATCTTGTATGTTGTGACTGTCGCATCCAAGTGGACTGGTTTTCCAGAAGCTTTGTATGTCGTTTGTGTTGTGTGTTCTTAGCTCAGTTCGGACTGATCCCTTTCAACCTAGAACTCACCTTCACCTTCTTCCCCTCACAATGAAAGAACTATTGACACAAGTACACTTAGACTCACCAGGCATGCAAACCTCACTTCTCGAAGACAAATCGAACCACTCTCCTGTGCTGACAAGCAAGAGTTGAGGAAGCTCCTTAAGACAATGGCAACCAGACCATCATACTGGACGAGACCCCCACACCAAACAGTGTGATGTCTAGTTGGGACTTCATATCGGGGTGATCCTGTGAATTGTGGTGGGTCCAACACCGTCAATAGAAAGATAGTTAGCTCTAATGACATGACAAATGTTCTAAAGAAAGAACAACATGGTGTAATTGAACAGTTATGTTTGCTAGAGGTTCCCACGTCGAAATCATCTATTTCTCCATATCTCTAAAAAGTCTTGGACAATCATTCCAAGGTATTTGAGATTCCCAAAGGCCTCCCACCTATTCATGATCATTATCATGCTATTCATTTGATTCCAGGAAGTGTTCCTCCAAACACCAGGCCTTACAAATATCCCTATGCCCAAAAGAGTGAAATTGAACGTATGGTTGCAGAAAAGCTAGAGGCTGCTATAATTCAACATAGTCAAAGTTCTTTCTCTGCTCTAATAGTATTGGTGCACAAGAACGATGGATCACGGCACGTGTGTCCGAATTATAGGGAGCTCAACAATCTCACTATTAAAGATAAATTTCCCGTTCCTACCATTGATGAATTATTGGATGAATTGCATGGAGAAATGTACTTCACCAAGTTGGACCTTCGTTTAGGATATAATCAAACCAGAATGAAGACTGAGAAAATTTCGAAAACAACATTTAGAACTTATGAGGGTCATTATGAATTTTTGGTCATGCCTTTTGGCCTTATCAATGCACCTTCTACATTTCAAGGTTTGATGAATTCCATTTTCAAACCCTTCCTTAGAAAATTTGTGTTAATATTTTTTGATGATATACTAATCTACAACAAGTCTTGGAAGGATCATGTTCACCATGTAGATGGAGTGCTCAAATTATTGGAGGAGAAACAATTATATGCAAAAACCTCCACATGTTTCTTTAGAGTACAAGAGGTGGAATATTTGGGTCATATTGTATCTCATGAATGTGTTAAGGTAGACCCTAGAAAAATTAAAGCCATTAAGGAATTGAAAATACCCACATCCATAAATCATTTGTGAGGATTTCTAGGGTTGACAGGGTATTATCACAAGTTTGTTAAGAATTATGGGAGAATAACAACACCTCTAACAACATTACTGAAGAAAGCTGCATTTTCTTGGACTCCAGAAGCAACAAAATCCTTTGAACATCTTAAAGAGGCAATGTGCCAAGCACCTATCTTAGCTACGCATTACTTCACAAAAACCTTTATTGTGGAGTGTGATGCTTTAGAAAATGGAATTGATGTTGTTTTAATGCAAGAAGAAAGACCTATTTCTTTTGAAAGTCATCTAATAAAAGGAAAGTGTTTACACAAAGCTATTTATGAGAAGGAAATGTTGGCAATACTACATGCACTTAAGAAAAGGAGACCTTACCTAATGGGAAGGCATTTCAAGGTAAAAACAGATCATGATAGTCTTAAATACTTTTTAGAACAAAGATTATCTTTAGAAGGGCAACAAAAATGGGTTACAAAGATGTTTGGCTATGACTTTGAAATCATCTACAAAAAAGGGAAGAAAAATGTTGTCGCAGATGCACTCTCAAGGAAGGATGAGGATGTGGAAGTATTGCTTTGTGCCATTTTTATTATCCAATCAGATTGGCACAAGGGATGAATGGAAGAATGACGAAGAAGTGTGGGAACTCATTCAAAAATTACAACAAGATCCGAGTACATCTGATACATTTAGCTAGACAAAGGATTTGTTATGGTACAAAGATTGCTTATACCTCTGTACATATTCCCAACTCAAACAAAATATTCTTTTGGAATTGTACACCTCTCCCTTAGGAGGGAACTCAGGATTTTTAAAAACTTACCACATGGTTAAGAAGGAATTTTTTTGGGATGGCCTTAAATTTGATATTCAAAAGTTTGTGGTGGAATGTTTGGTTTTACAACAAAATAAAGTTGAAACTATTAAGACCCCAGGTCTATTACAACCTTTATCCATTCCAATTCAACGTTGGGAGGACGTTTCAATGGATTTTAACACAGGTTTACCCAGGTCTGGAGGAAAGAGTGTCATCATGGTGGTAGTTGATAGACTTACCAAGTATGCACACTGTTAGGTTCCTATACCAATAGGAGTCATAATTTTTGAATGGTTGAGGTCAAATATGTAATATGTACATACCTTTTCTTTCTGCAAATGTTTTCCATGTTCAAAAAATTAAAAAATGTAAAGAGGGTATGTCCTAAATGAAAAATCAAAGGACAAAAAGAGTAAAAAAACGTCAAAAAAGATGAAAATATGAACCCCAAGAAAATAAAATACCATGAAAGTGTGAAAGTCGAAATGCCACTACTATTTACTTTTGATGCAAAATAATTAATTGCGTGCAGCTTGTTATCCTTGCCACAATCCATGAATAGTCAAAACGTTTAAACTTGACTATTTCAAGTTTTCAATTTCATGCTTATAGATAGAGAATAAAATCTGATCAAACTATTTAACATTGGAAAATAAGTAGATAGGTAGAGTAAATAGAAGGAGCTCAACTGTTTAATCTGAACCCTTGGATGTAATAAGGTTAGACTTAGATAGATTGCTTTTGTAAAAGAAAAGAAAATGTTTTGATAAGGGTTTTCTAGCTTAAGTGCACCCTAATAAAGAGAAGTAAAAATGGTAGGATGAGTGGATGGGTAAGTAGAACAATAGTTGCAGAATTCTGATGATTGATTAGATAAGATCATATTATTCACCTTCATCATCAAAGTTCTAAGTATGGACGAAAATTGAGCATTTATCAAAGTACACAAAGTCAATTGATTAACCTCCCTCATCCATTACATTTTCCACTTAACTAATTCCCTTGAAAAATCTTAAAGTACCCAAAACCTTCAGTTAAAGGGGATCAGAACATTTCTCTGACTTCTGGAGGGACTAGACCCTCGGCCTAATAAATTATAGGTCCTAAGTACTAAAAGTCTCCTAATGAACATTTACCCCTTCAAATTCACTCATATTCCCAAATAAATCCCTTCCCTCATGAAAAACATCAATTTCCTAGGGAAACTCACTTTCCCCTAATAAGCCCCTTTTCTAAGGATACAACCTTAGAAAAAGTAATCACCCCCCATAGGAAAACCCATTTTCTTCACAAAACCCAAAAGAACACTTGAATCCTAAGTATAAAGTGTTATTCCAAAAAACAAACAAATAAACAAAACACACTATACTTAGCGCTTTATTCATTTTCCGCCAACATCAATACTAATTTCTAACTTTATATATATTAAATCCCAAAAAAGCAATAAAACATTCCCGTATGGTTATATAATAAAAACCCTTATATTAATATCCTGCCCTGAAAAGTTTGAAACATAAACTTTATAAACCCTATCCAAATAAAATAAATTAATTAACCGATCTGTGGTTAATTAATAATCAACCCCGACAATGAAATTGCCCCCGACACCCTAACCACACCATAATCCCTAATTAACTTAATCTTGCCGCTTTTAAAACTCCACTGAGCCCCTTCGTTTAACCTTGGGAGGAAACCCCCACCCCGATCACCATGCGATCTGCCCCCTTTCGATCTGACGGTTGACGATCATATCGGGCAGCCTCTAAAGGTCTAACTTTACCCGCCCGATATGGGTGGTTTCACTTTAGGCCATGATGCTACATGTCACCCGATAAATGGCATTAGGCGTCCTCCCGCCGAAACCACCCCTGCCCAAAAGTGTTCCAATTAAAACTTGCTTATTGCCTCTGGCTAGACAACAAAAACATCTCGTCTCCTACTAAAATCCAATTGTACCTGTCCCCCGTGTACCCGCCAAAACAGTTGACTTTACCAATAAAACTCTAAAACTCATTTTTTTTGTTTTATCGTGAAAAAGACGCTCAGACCTCCATGTAAGCGACAGAGTACCTGTAACCATCAACCCACGTCCAACTGCCAACTTTCTGAAGCTATTGAACTTCCATTCCACTCTTTAGTCACCTACACCTCCTGCACCTGTACTCAGTCATCCATCGACCCATTCAGGGAAAAAACAGGTATTTATCTGAATTCACCGAGAAGCCATGTTTAATTCCCAAACCTGTTACTCAATTTCTTTAAGTTATTAAGTAATTAAGTAAAACAATTTCCTAGCAACCCCAAACGACTCTGAATTGAACCAATTTGCCCCCAATTTAACTGAAAACCCTTCTCCCCATTCTTGAATCCACAAGAACCAAAGAGGTTTCTCCAGTTGCAATGAATGTCCAGCCAATTACCACTCCCCACCGGGACTTCAACCATCTCCCTTTGGCAGAAAAAGACTTTCAAATTAAAGACACCTATATCCAAGAACCCCATTGAAATTATACTGCAAGTACAGAGACCAGTACTTAAACAAGGTAGACAAAATAGGTCTTTGGGAATCAAATTTTCTCAAGTACCAGTTCCCTAGAGTTCATATCTTCCCCGACATTGTCCACTATTGCCATATGAATTACAGTCCCACCAAGAGGGAAATGATGTCCCTTGACCATACTGTACTTTTTATTATCACTACTAAATCCATCAATGAAATACTGCAGTTGCAACCGAGGAAAAACCTGACCCCCATTTCTGTTAGAGATTTGCTTAACAAATTCCCTAGAATCACCTCCATCAAACTTGCTCAATTATTCTAGACCTTCATTATGGAAGAGAAAAGCATTCCAAAGTACCCTCCCCCATACATGTGGACCATATTCTCTGAACTTGGCTGAGACATTATATCAATGATATCTAGTGTTTTAGGCTATACTATCAGTGAGTATGTTGATGATATTATTATAGCATTCATGTCCATTTACACTCCTGGACAACCCCCTGCCATCATGTTTGATTATGCCAAATTCATTGCAGATAAAATTCATGATCAATTCATGAGAATGGAAAATGAAAGAGTATTTAAATACTCAGTAGTTTTATATCATCTTTTCCTATACTATCAAGCTTATAAATTCCCATTCACACTTCAAAAGCTTGATACTAGAGGCAACCCTAGATTAGTAATCTTCTGGACCCCATTAATCCACCAATATGACTCTCCATAAACTTATACAGATTTCAAAGATCTTTTTGTGCACCCAGTGGCAACCATGTTGTTAGGAAGTCCTCCCCCAAGGATCATTGCAGATATCAGGAGGGTCCTATAGTTATCCAAACAACAAAAAGTGGGAGATTGGTACTTGTACCAAAATCACACTAAGATCAGAATATATGGCTGTGAGTTAGCACCCTACAAACTACCAAGATACCTCCCCATGGGATTGTTTTCTCTGGAGTATTACAGGCAAATAATTAATTCAAATGAGGTACATTTTGTAAAGGCCAAGAAGAAAGCTCAACTCAGAATAAAAGACTAGCTTGGTCCCTTTATATGCAACAATAGAGAAGCTCAAAGAGAAGCATAAGAAATCCTTCAAAGGCTCAAGCTGAAGCAAAGATTCATATGGACATATGACCCCTTTGAATTCATCTGCAATAGAAGACAAAATAACAAATTGTCTCCTTATATCCACCACATAATTCCTGAGATAGAGCAATATGCAAATCAATTAGAATGGGTGGAGAACACTTTAGTAGACAGAGATAACACAGAAGTTGTTGTCGATAATGTGTTGATTGATTTAGAAAGGAGACTTGATGAAGATTCCTTTGTACAAGTACCGGGAGAATCACAATCCCAAAGGGAAACACAAGAACACAGTGAGCAAAAAGAAAAAGAAGGACCTCAAGAGCAAGAAGAATCAAAGCAACCAGACATATCAGAGGAGTTGGCTCAACTAGAACACATCATGAGTACTCCTCCTATTCCACAGACTACTCTAAATGAGGAGAAGAATCCCAAAACAGACAAGGAAGAGATCACTCCTTCTGGCAGACCTATTACATAGACTTATGTCAAAAGGAATAGGTTAAATCCTTTTTTAGATCAAGAGTTCACAGAGGAAACAGATGGAACCATAGGTACAGAAAGGGCAGAGAGCACGCAGGCCACTCCCTTTGGAGGAACACAAGAACCTTCCACTACACAGTGTCAAATGTTGGAAAGACAACAAGGCATGGAAGTATCCTCATTCAGGGCTCCAACTGGCCAGGACCAGGACATTAGAGAGAAATACAAAGAGATAAAAGCCAGAAATGAAAGGTTTAAAGCTCAGAGTTATGCACAATACCTTAAAATGGCTTCCACTAATCAAACAAGGCTAATGTCAACCTTCGATGTAAAAGAAGGTAAGATGTAAATGACTTTCATTAAGCCTACCATACAGTAGCCCAGGCCTATAGTATATTATCTGAAGACAGATTTTGAGGTGTTGGCGAAGGATATACATCCTATCAACCAAATAGAATTGCACAAACAGATCGGAGAAATGGTCTATTCCACATTGACCAGCAAGGCCATTGCAGCACATCAACTACAAAATTCGTTGAATAATATATTAGTATAATTTCAACTAGAAAAGGCCACTTCAAAGGCCAAGGATACTAGGATAAATTCATTAGAGGACTTAATGATAGAGTTGGGGCATGATCCCAAGGATGTAAAGGCTACATAAAGACTAATCAAAAAGAAAAATGATGACATAGTTGCCTTAAAAAAGAAACTCCAAATCGCTCATCTGCATTATCCACAAACAACTGAAGTACTAGAAATCCAGAAGGAACAGGAAGAGCTTATGGACTTAGTCCTTAAGCTAAATGAAAAATTAAAAGAAACAAAGAAAGAGCTAGACAAATTGATTCAGTCTAAATAGAGTGAGTTGGCCACCACTCCACAAACTGTCATTCCTACAGTATCTACAATAGTGCCCTCTACATTGGTTGCTTCCTTGGCACCAACAGTTCCACCAGCTACATCCATGCCAGTCACGGGTACATATACAAGTGCAGGTACATCTACAGAGAAGACAATTGAATTAGTAAAAGCCATGGAGGAAATGACCATCTAGGCTACAGAGCTTAAAATGCTTAGAGAAAAAGTGTCAAGCTTGGAAACTGACTGCAAACTTGCACAAATACAACATAAATAAGAAGCTCAAAAGAGTCAAAGAATGGGTGAAAGGATAAAATTCCTTGGAAAGGACTTAACATTACAACAACCACTAGGAAAAATAAAGGAAATTCTCTGGGCCAACATCATTGACTCTGTCAATGATGTTTGGCCATCAATTCAAGTATTTTTTGAGCAAACTGAACTAGTGAAAGTGGCCACTGAAGCAATTCAAAAGACAAGAGGAGATCTGATAGACAAGCCTGAGGAGGGAAACCAACTGATAAAACTATTGAACAACAAGAATAGGTATCATCTGGATGAAGTGGGCATAGATGATAGGACAAGAACCATCATAGAAATCAAGAAGGTTCTTACTAAAAGGAACCTTATGCTCAATCTTGAGAAGAAATGCCAAAGCATGCAAGTTGATATTGATAGATTCATGACAAAATTTGAAATTTTGAGGGAAGAAGGCCTTCCCAGTCCTATGGTTATACATGATAAGCTTATGACCCAAGAGGACTAAGTTGAAATACTAAACAATTTGGCCAACGACCAAGCTAGCACTTCAGGGGTTAAAGCTCTATCCATAGGAAAGGTATTGTATGACAATCTAGAAAATATGTTCTTCCTAGAGCAT
Source organism: Pinus taeda (assembly GCA_000404065.3). Lineage (NCBI taxonomy): Eukaryota > Viridiplantae > Streptophyta > Pinopsida > Pinales > Pinaceae > Pinus > Pinus taeda. The sequence continues at coordinate 187,034 of APFE030632136.1, read as the reverse complement.
GAGGTAAAGCACCTGTTTGTCAACAGGCCAAATTTTATTAAGTACACTGAAGCTGATGAGATATATAGAAAAATGCTGAAGATAAAATTACCTGAAGATGAATGGTGGGTAAAATTAACATATTTACTATAAAGTTACTGTAGTAAATCTGATGGAGGCAGCATAAAATAGGTGAAACGAGGTCAAAGTGTAACAGGAAAATAGTATCAGTAGGTTGAAGACATAAAGTGATTCCAGCACACATATATCAATCAACTGAAAGAACTAAATTAGAACCACAACAACCAGCACAATCACAATAAAAGGGACAACAAGAAGTAATTTTCCATCTATCTCTATCTTCATTCTTGAAGATATTTTTGATTTCCTAGAATAATTCTCAAATTTTTAATAGATATTTTGTAGTATTTTTTGTATATATACTTCACATTTCAATATAATTAGGGTGGATTCAAAGGCATTTCTATATAAATTTCTTAACAAGTTAAGGAGCTATTGTAATCAAGACTGGATTGGCTTGCTGGATCATGAAATAAAGTTAAAGACATTTCAGAGGATTCTTGTGCATAGTGGAAATCAAATAAGTATTATCTCTTCATGTTTATTATTGTTCTCTTCATGTATATAAATATTCACATGTGTTTCTATGAAGTCTGAAGGGTAAACAAGGAATGATATTTCAAAATTAGCTTTAATGCTCTCTGTCTTAACTGTTTACTTTCTCATTGTTTTCTACTAAACTATCTTAGTCTGGGAATTTTTAATTGCTCCCTTACTTCCGTAGTTTCCCCCCTTAGGTCCATAGTAAATGATTATTAGTTTCCCTTTGCTACTGGTCTCCTTCTGTTCTTCATCTTGATCCCGGTTTAAGGATTTTTCATTGCCCTTTCACCCTGGTCAGGACTACCTCATCCATTTGAACCTACAGATTTGCTTTTTTGCTGTGCTAGCCTTCCCTGTGAACTCCTCCTTTAATAATTGATCTGATCCAATTAAGCCACTCTTTGATTGACTCCATAGACCAATGGCTTGAAGGCCTGCTCTGTCCATATGTTCCTAGAATTCCACCACCCAACCACATTCAACACCTTATGAACACTAAGAACTAGCCTAAAATCCCACCCAAAACAAAGTTAAATTATAAAGAGAGAGACCTCTATAGACTTAGGTTGGCTAGAACCCGAGTCTAAAAGATTAGGTTTGTGGTTACCTCATTTTATTCCTTCTTTTGATAATTTCTAGGGAAGACTCCTAAGTGATAACATAGTGGTGACCATATTGGGGAATCAAACCCTCAGTTTTAATAAACCTTTGAGAAATTTCAAATTTTTATTTTCAAGCTTCTTAAAGGGTTTATTAGAAGTTATTTATAAAATTTCATAAAAAAGAAATAATTAGAAAAAGCTTGAAATCTGGCTTCGAGGATAACTCATTATACAAGGGCAAACCCTGATCCAAATCCTCCCCCTGTATTTGACAATCCCAACCGTATTTCGAGAATAGCCAAAAGACAGGAAAGTTCAGTAAGCCCAAGACCTCTGATCAAAGTAGATGCTTGTCCTGATGAGTGACTCTTTTTAGAAGACCTCCCTTTTGACGAGTCATTTGACCTCTCCCTATTCAGAACCAAGTCTGAAAGTGCACTTTATGGCCTAGTTCTAGCTCCAGAATTCATTAAAAATCTTGAGGTCCAAAGGGAAAACTAGTCAGTTGATTAGTACCTTATAAATCCCCCTCATTCATCCCTTACTACTGTTTGGATCCCTGAACTTTCTAAAAAAACTTCAACTTCCTTTACTTCACCATCATTTCCTCACATTATTGAAGTTCATTCCACACCTCCATTCGTACCTTCGCTTCCCCATCAACCTATCACTACCCAACAAACACCTAGTACCCCCAGTTCCTCAGCAACTTCTGAAACACCCCTTGTTACCCCAAATCCCCCTGTTACCTCAACTCCTATTCTCAGTCCTACCTAACTCAGAGCTATGGCAAACATATATGCCCCTCTTGTGATGCCTACTCCTCAAGGTGCCATGCCTCAAGACTACCAGAGTAAAATTGTCCTATTTGATGGCACTGGATCTTACACAACACAACAACACACAAGAAAAATGGTAGATTATTTTGAACTACATGAAATTGACATAGGGGATGTCCAAATGAGAAATTTTGCCCAAACTCTAGCTGGAGAAGTGAGAACATGGTTTAGATCTCCGTGTAATAATAGTATAGATAGTTTAGAAATTTTTTACCAACAATTTTTAAATAGGTGGGAGAAGAAAAAAAACCATGTTGAAATTCTTTCTGAATATGAAAACACCAAGAGGGGACCAAATGAAACCATCCAGGACTATTCTACTAGATTTAACAATGTATATAACACAATACCACTTGACCTTAGACCTCTGCCTGAATTAGCCCTGATAAAGTTTCTAGACAGCTTTGAAACTGACATGGCTTTCCAACTGAGAGAAAGGAATCCCCAAATCCTAGAATATATGCAGAGTGTAGTAGTTAGTGTAGAAGCTAATCTGCTAGCAAAAAGATCTAGGGCTACAAATGAAAGGAGAGCACCCTTGAAAAATGAAACTTCACCCTTTGATAAAAAAATGGATGCTTTAGCCAAAGGAATGGAAAAATTGATGGATAAGATAGAAATCATTGAAAGGAAACCTCACTAGGATAACCAACAGGCACCTCCAGTGAGGAATCCAAACTTTAGGAAGAACCAGAACCAAAATATTGGTAAAAATGGCCCTGATCAGAATATTAGACCTCCTTTCCAAGATAACTATGCTGAAACTTCCCATTCCGAAGACCTTGAGCAAGATAGCCATATTAACTTAATGGGAATAGATGATGAGGAAACTGTGTTTCTGATTCAAGATGATTATGAATTACACATGATTTAGCAGTTCTAGACCCAAACTAGAGAATCATTCGACTACAAGCAAGGGTATGATTTTTCTATCTTCGAAGTGCATAAAAAATATAATTTAAGGAGAAAAAGGAACACTGATGCTTCATACCAAAACAAAAAAGCAATACCTAATCAGCCTAAGAAAGTTAAGGTACCTCCAGTTATAAAAACACTCCAAATCCTTTCTAGATCAAATCAGATACCTCCCACTCCCACCATTGAAGATGTAACCAATGACCAACCTTCCACTTCAGTTCCCTCCAAGGAAACTGTGGAACAATCTCCAGAAATCATATTAGAAAATCCAATAAAAAAGACTCCAAACACTGAAAAAGAAGAAGAAACTACTCCAAACCCTGTTAGTAAGATTTCAAATGTTAAAACAGACAAATCCCCTTTCCCTTGCAATTTGGGAGCAGAGGTGGCCAAACTTAAAATCTCAGTTCCTTTAACAGAAATGATTAAACATGAAACTTACAAATCTCAAATAAGAAAATCTTTAAACTTAGTTGAGAATGAAGACTCTATTAAATTATTTGATGATCAACTTGAGTTAATTTTCGGTCCTGATGTTAATGGAAAACTAGTGGAAGGAGGGATACCACCCTTCTACATCAGCCTTAACACCCATGATAAAATCCTACATAATTCCATGCTAGACTCTGGGGCTTCACACAATCTTATGCCTAAATTTGTTATGGAGAAGCTAAACTTGGATATCACTAGGCCTTACAAGGACCTATTTTCATTTGATTCAAGTCAAGTTAAGTGCCTAGGACTTATAAAAGACCTGTGTGTTTCCCTAGAGCAGTACCCTGCTAAGACCATTCTTATGGACATAGTTGTTGTTGATATACCACCTAAATATGGCATGCTATTTTCTAGATTGTGGGGTGCCAAACTCCAAGGATCTCTGCAACTTGACATGTCGTATGCTACCATATCAGTCTTTGGACATCCTAAAAAACTATATAGAGAGACTTTGATGAAGTATGTAGTTAGTACCTAGGAGAGACCTCAAAACTTTCCTATATATTTAATGCATTCTAATATTGATTCCTTCATTCATTACAATGCTTAGTCGAACCAAGAAAATACTTCAAACTACATTATTTTAGAACCAAAAGAAATTGCAGTAGCAAAAGAAAATCAAAGTGTCCAAATTCAAGAGATTTCAGATAATAAAGATGACCTAGATACCTCAGTCAAAGAAGATTTTGTTCCCCCACACAGTAAGAATTATGAACATGAAATTCTATGGCATCTTGAATTCGATGGGTCAGTAAACAAACTAGGTGCAGGAGCAAGAATATGGATTTACAACTTAGAAAATGATCATTCAGAGGGTCATGCCTATAGATTGAACTTTTAATGTACAAACAACATGGGCTAGTATGCAACACTTCTTTTAGGTCTCAAATTGGTCAAAAGGTTAGGAGCCATAAGAGTCTCTATTATGGGAGATTCTAAGTTGGTAAAACAAATCAACATTGTTTATATGACTAGGGGTCCGATGTTAGGATTTTACAGAGGAACAATTGTAGAAATACTAAATACCTTTTTAGAAACAAAGCTTGTTGTTATTCCAAGAAAACACAATATGCAAGCTCACAATTTAGCTATGTTTGCTACTACTTGCAAGTTGCCATTTCAGCCTAACCATCAATACACTACTGAGGTTAGGCACATACCTGCTATTCCTGACAACTTAAGGAACTGACAAGTATTCAATAACGATCAATAAAATAACAATTTTCTTACTTTAGATGAAGAATTTGTGAATAGCAACATAGATACTAACATAACATTAGATTTTGGTTACATTGATAAAATAGAAATTAATAAAGTAGAGGATGAAAAGATAGATAGATTCCATCCCACAAAGTTTACAATATTAGATATTCAAAACCTAAAACAAATTGAAATTGATGAGGCAAACGACGAAGAATCTGAAATCATCAATCTTAAAGACAAGTTTTTTCCCAAAGGATTAACTCCTTTGGAGGGCTTGTTTGATTCAAATGATGTCCCCAGAAAGCCAAAGGTGGAACCCTTAAAATCAGACATAGAGGAGTGTAACATGGGCTCTAAAGAAGATCCCAAACTAATAAAATGTTCAAAGTCTTTACCTCCTAATGAAAAAGTGAAATACATAGAACTATTAAAGGAATTCCAAGATGTTTTTGCTTGGATTTATGAGGACCTTAAGTCCTATGATATCAACATAATACAACACACCATTCCCTTAAAATAAAACCAGAAGCCTTTTAGACAGAAGATTAGAAGGATTAACCCCATTCTATTGCCTTCTACTGAAAAGGAAATCAAAAGAATGTACGAAACCAAGATCATTACACCAATTAGATTCTCAGATTGGGTTTCTAATTTAGTACCTACAAGAAAGAAAACTGGTGAAATCAGACCATGTGTTGACCTTAGGAATCTAAATAAAGTTTCACTCAAGGATAACTACCCAATTCTCAAAATGGATTACATATTACATAGGATAGTAGGTTCAAATAGAATCTCATTGTTAGATGGGTTCTCTGTTATAACTAGATTTTAGTCCACCCAGATGACCAAGCAAAGACTGCATTCACCACTCCTTGGGGAACTTTCATGTATGTGAAAATTCCTTTTGGGTTAAAGAATGCAAGGGCCACCTTCCAAAGAGCTATGGATATACCTTTTGCTAAGGAAATCCATGACTTGTAATATATGTAGATGATATCACTATATTCTCCAAATCTGATCAACAACACCTGGATCATCTAGGGCAGGTATTTACCAAGTGTAGGAAGTATGGAATTTCTCTGAATCCTAAAAAGTCTTTATTTGGGTTGGAAGAGGGAAGATTATTAGGCCACATAATATCCAAAGAAGGTATCCAGATTGACCCAGCAAGCATTGAAGCCATTTTACAGATACCACATCCTAAGAGCATCAGAGAACTACAAGCCTTTTTAGGTAAAATAAACTTTTTGAGAAGATTTATCTCTAACTTAGCTAAACTGATTAGATTATTAAACAACATGTTAATGAAATATTCGATTATTAAATGGACACTTGAGGCTAAAATGTCTTTTGAAGATATAAAGCTAGCCTTAAAACAAACATCAGTTCTCATCAATCCAATGTTTGATAAGGATTTCATCATATTTTCTTTCGCCTCAGAACATACCATTGCTGCAGTCCTATTGCAGAAAAATGATCAAAGTTTTCAACAACCAATAGCATTCTTTAGCAAAGCCTTGAGAGATGCACATTTAAAGTATAGTATAATGGAAAATTAAGCTTTTTCTCTAGTCAAAGCCATTAAAGACTTCATAGTTTATATCCTATATTCTCATATAATAGCTTATGTTCCCAATGCTGTATTCAAAGGCATCCTAACACAATATGGTCCAGATGGAAAGAGAGGGAAGTGGATAGCTACCATATTAGAATATGACCTAGAAATTAAACCTACAAAATTGATCAAAGACCAAGGTTTAGCCAAGCTCATGGCTGAATCGAATTTTCATGCCCTAGACATAAATTTCATTACAAAATTGGATAATGAAGAGGAGATGGTGAATCCACAAATCAGCCAGGCCTTTACTGACTCACCATGGTATGTTGACATTATATACGTTCTACAAAATCTTCAAGCTCCTCCTAAGTTATTCATGACTAAAAGTAGGTTCTTAAAAATGAAATCTTTGAATTTTTTCATAATTGACAATGCTTTATTTTGGAAAAATCATGAAAGCATCCTTCTTAATTGTTTGTTAAAGGAAGAATCTGACAAAATATTACAAGTGTTTCATGTGGGTGACTATGGGGGACATCTTTACTAGAAAACCATAGATGACAAGATCTTAAGAGCTAGTGTTTACTGGCCTACTCTATTTTCTGATATAAAGAAATATGTAACCTCATGTCACAAATGTCAGATTTTTGAAGGAAAAAGAAAACTATTACCATTACCTTCGAAACCAATATCTATCGAAGCACCATTTCAACAATGGGGTCTTGACTTCATTGGTGAAATTCACCCCCCCTCTTCTACACAACATAGATGGATCTTGATTGCCACAGATTATTTTACAAAGTGGATAGAAGCCATAACCTCAAGATAGGCTACTGATACTATCATAATAGGTTTTCTCGAGGCCAAAATTTTGTCCAGATTCAGTTACCCAACCAAAATCATCACAGACAATGCATTAGTTTTCAAATCAAAGAGGATGATTGATTTCTGGAATAGATATCATATAACCCCGGGTGACTCCACAACCTACTATCCATAAGGAAATAGACTAGAAGAGTCTTCCAACAAGAGCTTAGTGAATATCATCAATTTTTTTTTGGAAGATAACAAGAAAACCCGGAACAAGAAGTTAGTAAATACCTTGTGGGCAAATAGGCTGACCACAAAGAAATACATCGGTACCAGTCCTTATCAGCTAGTCTATGGAATGGAAGTTGTTTTCCCATCTTCGTTGGGGACACCAGTGATGAAGTTGCTCCAAGAAGTATAGGCTGAGCCAAATGATATTCAAAGGAGGATCAACCAGACAATTCACTTACAACAGACCAGGGAAGAAGTGTATATCAGATCCCAAGTTGTACATGAGAAAATCAAGAAAGATTTTGACAAAAGGACCAGGGCAGAAGATTTCTATTTAGGAGATAAGATTTTAAAATGGGACTCAAGAAGGGAGGATAATGGTAAACATGGGAAGTTTGACTTCCTATGGAAAGGCCCTTATATCATTTATGCTTTCAAGGGTAATAATGCTTTTTTCCTCAAAGAATTGGATGGTTCATAGGTAGAAGGAGGACCAGCTAATAGTCCAATGCTTAAGAACTACATAGATCTTAGTCACTGATTTCACTAAACACTTGTACATATTCTACTTTTCAAAGTTTAAGTGTTGATTGGATGGTAATTTTTGAATTGAAGCCCGGAGAGAAGTCCTTAAGCTTCAAAAGTTTCACTGTCATAAATAGTAATAATGCAGTAAAGGAAAAGGAAAAAGTTACAGAAGTTAAATCACAGCTATTTAGAAGGCCATTGATCTACTAGTTCTTGACATTTCACCAGGAAATGCTATCCCCAATTGGAGCCACTGTTAGGTTCCTATACCAATAGGAGTCATAATTTTTGAATGGATGAGGTCAAATCTATAATACGTACATACCTTTTCTTTCTGCAAATGTTTTCCATATTCAAAAAATAAAAAAATGTAAAGAGGGTATGTCCTAAAAGAAAAATCAAAGGACAAAAAGAATAAAAAAGGTAAAAAACAACGAAAATATGAACCCCAAGAAAAGAAAAGACCATGAAAGCGTGCAAGTCAAAATGCCACTACTATTTACTTTTGATGTAGAATAATTGATTGTGTGCAACTTGTTATCCTTGCCACAATCCATAAATATTGAAAATGTTTAAACTTAACTATTTCATGTTTTCGAATTCATGCTTATAGATAGAGAATAAAATCTAACCAAACTGTTTAATCTTGGTAGATAAGTAGATAGGTAGAGTAAATAAAAGGAGCTCAACCATTTAATCTGATCCCTTGGATGTAATAAGGTTAGACTTAGATAGATTACTTTTGTAAAACAAAAGAAAATGTTTTGATAAGGGTTTTCCAGCTTAAGTGCACCCTAATAAAGAGAAGTAAAAATGGTAGGATGAGTGGATGGGTAAGTAGAAGAATGGTTGCAGAATTGTGATGATTGATTAGATAAGATCATATTATTAACATTCATCATCAAAGTTCTAAGTATGGATGAAAATTGAGCATTTATCAAAGTACACAAAGTCAATTGATTAACCTCCCTCATTCAATACTTTTTCCACTTAACTAATTCCCAAGAAAAGTCTTAAAGTACCTAAAAGCTTAAGTTAAAGGGGCTCAGAGCATTTCTCTGACTTCTGGAGGGACCAGACCCTCAACCCAATAACTTATAGGTCCTAAGTACTAAAAGTATCCTCATGAACATTCACCCCCTTCAAATTCACTCATGTTCCCAAATAAATCCCTTCCCTTATGAAAAACATCAATTTCCTAGTGAAACTCAATTTCCCCTAATAAACCCCTTTTTCTAAGGATAAAACCTTAGAAAAAGTAATCACCCCCCATAGGAGAACCCATTTTCTTCACAAAACCCAAAAGAACACTTGAAGCCTACGTATAAAGTGTTATGTCAAAAAACAAACAAATAAACAAAACACACTATACTTAGTGCTTTATTCATTTCCCACTAGCATCAATACTAATTTCTAAATTTATATATATTAAATCCCAAAAAATAAATAAAACCTTCACATATGGTTATATAATAAAAACCCTTATATTAATATCCCGCCCTGAAAAGTTTGAAACATAAACTTTATAAAACTTATCCAAATATAAGAAATTAATTAACCAATCTGCGATTAATAAATAATCAACCCTGCCAATGAAATCACCGCCAACGCCCTAACCACATCATAATCTTTGATTAACTTAATCTTGATGCTTTTAAGACTCCAACGAGCCCCTTCGTTTAACCTCGAGATGAAACCCCCACCTTGATCACCGTGTGATCTACCCCCTTTCAATCTGATAGTTGACGATCATATCGGGCGGCCTTCGAAGGTCTAACTTTACCCGCCCGATATGGGTGGTTTCACTTTGGGCCTCGATGCTATGTGTCGCCTGATAAATGGCATCGGGCGACCTCCCCCTAAAAGCACCCTAGCCCAAAAGAATTCTGATCAAAACCCGCTTACCGCCTCCCAGTAGACGATAAAACCGTCTCGTCTCCCGCTAAAATCCAATTGTACCTGTCCCCCGTGTGCCTGCCAACATAGTTGATTTTACCAATAAAACTAAAAAAAATCATTGTTTTTTGTTTTATTGTGAAAAATATGCTCAGACCTCCATGCAAGCGACTGAGTACATATAATCGTCAACCCATGTCGAATTGCCAACTTGCTTAAGCTACTGAACTTCCAGTCCACTCTTCAGTCACCTACACCTCCTGCACCTGTACTCAACCGTCCATCGACCCATTCAGGGAAAAAACCAGGTATTTATCAGAATTCACTGAGAAACCTTGTTTAATTCCCAAACTTGTTACTCAATTGCTTTAAATTATTAAGTAACTAAGTAAAAGAATTGCCCAGCAACCCCAAACCACTCTGAATTGAACCAATTTTTCCCTAATTTAACTGAAAACCCTTCTCCTCATTCTTGAATCCACAAGAACCAAGGATAGTTGCTCCAGTTGCAATGAATGTTCGGCCAATTACCACTCCCCACTGGGAGTTAGACCATCTCCCTTTGACAGACAAAGACTTTCAAAGTAAAGACACCTCTGTCCAAGAATCCCCATTGAAATGATACTGTAGGTCCAGAGACCAGTACTTAGACCACACAGACAAAATAGGTATTTGGGAATCAAATTTGCTCAAGTACCAATTCCCTAGAGTTCATATCTTCCCCGACATTGTCCACTATTTCCATATGAATTATAGTCCCACCCAGAGAGCACTGATGTCCCTTGACCATACTATACTTTTTACTATCACTATTGAATACATCAATGAAATACTGTAGTTGCAACCAGGGCAAAGCCTGACCCCCATTTCTGTTGGAGACCTACTTGACAGATTCCATAGAATCACCTCCATCAAACTTGCTCAATTATTCTAGACCTTCATTATGGAAGAGAAAAGCATTCCAAAGGACCCTCCCCCATACATGTGGACCATATTCTTTGAACTTGGTCGAGACATTATATCAATGATATCTAGTGTTTTAGGCTATACTACCAGTGAGTATATTGATGAGATTATTATAGCCTTCATGTCCATCTACACTCCTGGACAACCCCATGCCATCACATTTGATTATTCCAAATTCATTGCAGATAAAATGCATGATCAATTCATGAGAATGGAAAATGAAAGAGTATTTAAGTACTCATCAATTTTATGTCATCTTTTCCTATACTATCAAGCTGATAAATTCCCATTCTCACTTCAAAAGCTTGTTACTAGAGGCAACCATAGATCAGTAATCTGTTGGACCCGATTAATCCACCAATATGACTCTCCATATACTTATACAAATTTCATAGATCTTTTTGTGCACCCAGTGGCAACCATGTTGTTAGGAAGTTCTCCCCTAAGGATCGGTGTAGATATCAGGACGATCCTACAGTTATCTAAACAACAAAAAGTGGGAGATTGGTACTTGTACCAAAATCACACTGAAATCTGAATATATGGCTATGAGTTAGCACCCTACAAACTACCAAGATACCTCCCCATGAGATTGTTTGCTCTGGAGTACTACAGGAAAATAATTAATTCAGATGAATTACATTTTGCAAAGGTCAAGAAGAAAGCTCAACTCAGAATAAAAGACTAGCTTGGCCCCTTTATATGCAACAATAGAGAAGCTCAAAGAGAAGCAGAAGAAATCCTTCAAAGGCTCAAACTGAAACAAAGCTTCATATGGACATATGACCCCTTTGACTTCATCTGCAATAGAAGACAAAAGAACAAATTGTCTCCTTATATCCACCACAGAATTCCTGAGATAGAGCAATATGAAAATCAACAAGAATGGGTGGAGAACACTTTAATAGATAGAGATAGCACAGAAGTTGCTGTCGATAATGTGTTGATTGATCTAGAAAGGAGACTTGATGAAGATTCCTTTATACAGGTACCAGGAGAATCACAATCCCAAAGGAAAACATACGAACACAGTGAGCAACAAGTATAATAAGGACCTCAAGAGCAAGAAGAATCGGAGCAAGCAGACATCTCAGAGGAGCTGGCTCAACCAGAACACATCATGAGTACTCCTCCTATTGTTCAAACTCCTCTAAATGAGGAGAATAATCCCAAAAGAGATAGGGAAGACATCACTCCTTCTGGAAAAACCTATTGCACAAATTGATGTCAAAAGGCAAAGGTTAAATCATTTTCCAGAACAAGAGTTCATAGAAGAAACAAATGGAACCATAGGTATAGAAAGCGCAAAGAGCAGGTAGGCCACTCCCTCTGGAGGAACATAAGAACCTTCCACTACATAGGCTCAAATTTTGGAAAGACAGCAGAGCGTGGAAGTATCCTCATTCAAGGCTCCAATTGGTAGAGGCCAGGACATTAGAGAGAAATACAAAGAGATAAAAGCCAGAAATTAAAGGTTGAAAGCTCAGAGTTGTGCACAATACCTTAAAATGGCTCCCACTAATCAAACAATGTTAATGTCAGCCTTCGTTGCAAAAGAAGGTAAGATGCAAATGACTTTCATGAAGCCTACCATACAACAGCCTAGGTCTATAGAAGATTACTTGAAGATAGATTTTGAGGTGCTAGTGAATGATATACATCTTATCGACCAAATAGAATTGCACAAATAGACCAGAGAAATGGTCTATTCCACATTGACTAGCAAGGCCATTGCAGCACATCAACTATAAATTTCACTGAATAATATATCAGCGCAATTCCAACTAGAAAAGGCCTCTTCACAGGCCAAGGATACTAGGATAAAGTCCTTAGAGGACTTAATCATAGAGTTGGGGCATGATCCCAAGGATATAAAGGTTGCATAAAGACTAATCAAAAAGAAAAATGATGACATAGCTGCCTTGAAAAAGTAGCTCAAAATCCCTCATCTGTATCATCCGCAAACAACTAAAATACTAGAAACCCAGAAGGAATGGGATGAGCTTATGGACTTAGTCCTTAACCTAAATGAACAATTAAAAGAAACAGAGAAAGAGCTAGACAAATTGATTCAGTCTAAACAGAGTGAGTTGGCCACCACTCCACAGACTGTCATTCCTATAGTCTCTATAGCAATTCCCTCTATATTGGCTACTTCCTTATCACCAATACTTCCACCAGCTATAGCCATGCCAGTCATGGGTACGTCTACAAGTGCAGGTACATCTACAGAGAAGACAATAAATTAGTAAAATCCATAGAGGAAATGACCATGCAGGCTACAGAGCTTAAAAGGCTTAGAGAAAAAGTGTCAAGCTTGGAAACTAACTGCAAGCTTTCACAAATACAATAGAAAGAAGAAGCTCAAAAGAGTGAAAGAATGGGTGCAAGGACAAAATTCCTTGAAAAGGACTTAACATTACAACAATCACTAGGAAAAAAAAAGGAAATGCTTTGGGCCAACATCATTGACTCTGTCAGTGATGTTTGGCCATCAATTCAAGTATTTTTTGAGCATACTAAATTGGTGAAAGTGGCCACCGAAGCAATTCAAAAGACAAGAGAAGATCTGAGAGACAAGCCTGAGGAGGCCAACCAACTAATAAAACTCTTGAACAACAAGAATAGGTGTCAGCTGGATGAACTGGGCATAGAACATAGGATATGAACCATCATAGAAATCAATAAGGTTCTTACTAAAAGGAACCTTATGCTCAATCTTGAGAAGAAATGCCAAAGCATGCAAGCTGATATTGATAGATTCATGACAAAATTTGAAATTTTGAGGGAAAAAGGCCTTCCTAGTCCTATGGTTATACATGATAAGCTTATGACCCAAGAGTACTAAGTTGAAAGACTAAACAAGTTGGCCATTGACTACGCTAGCACTTCAGGGGTTAAAGCTCTGGCCACAGGAAAGGTATTGTATGATAATTTGGAAAATCTATTCTTCCTGGAGCATGAGGTAAAGCACCTGTTTGTCAACAGGCCAAATTTTTCCAAGTACATCGAAGTTGATGAGATATATAGAAAGATGTTGAAGATAAAATTACCTAAAGATGAATGGTGGGTAAAATTAACAGATTTACTATAAAGTTACAGTAGTAAATCTGATGGAGGCAGGATAAAATAAGTGAAATAGGGTCAAAGTGTAACAGGTAAAGAGTATCAGTAGGTTGAAGACAAAGTGATTCCTACACACATATACCAATCAACTGAAAGAGCCAAATTCGAAGTACAACAACCATCACAATCACAATAAAAGGGACAACAAGAAGCAATTTTCCATCTGTATCTATCTTCATGCTTGAAGATATTTTTGATTTCCTAGAATAATTTTGAAATTGTTATTAGATATTTTGTAATATGTTTTGTATAAATACTTCACAATTCGAAGTAATTAGGGTGGATTCAAAGAAATTTCTATAGACATATCATATCAAGTTCAGGAGATATTGTAATCAAGACTGGATTGGTTTGCTAGATCATGGAATAAAGTTAAAGACATTTCACAGGATTCTTGTGCAGAATGGAAATCAAATAAGTATTATCTCTTCATGTTTATTACTATTTTCTCTTCATGTTTATAAATATTCACATGTCTTTCTATGAAATATGAATGGTAAACAAGGAATGATATTTCATAATTAGATTTAATTCTCTTTATCTTGATTGTTTACCTTCTCACTATTTTCTGCTAAACTATCTTAGTCTAGGAATTCTTAATTGCTCCCTTACTTCCGTAGTTCCCCCCCTTAGGTCCATAGTAAAGGATTCTTACTTGCCCTTTGTTACTGATCACCTTATGTTCTTCATCCTGATCCCAGTTTAAGGATTCTTCATTGCACTTTCACCCTGGTCAGGACTACCTCATCCATTTAAACCTATAGATTTGCCTTTTTGCTGTGCTAGCCTGCAGTGTGAACTCCTCCTTTAGTAATTGATCTGATCCAGTTAAGCCACTCTTTGATTGAATCTAGAGGCCAATGGCTTGAAGGCCTACTCTGTCCATCTGTTCCTAGAATTCCACCACCCAACCAAATTCAACACCTTATGAACACTAAGAACTAACCTAAAATCCCACCCAAAGAAAGTTAAATTATAAAGAGAGAGCCCTCTCTGGACTTAGGTTGGCTACAACCCGAGTCTAAAAGATTAGGTTTGTGGTTACCTCGGATTATTCCTTCTTTTGATAACTTCTACGGAATACTCCTGATTGATAACACATGCTTTTGTGCATTATCTCATCCCTTTAAAGCCAATATAGTTTCTATTGCATTTATGGAAACAATTCAAAAGCTACATGGAAACCCAAAGATTATTGTAAGTGACAAATATCACATTTTGACTGGAAAATTTTGGAAAAAGTTATTTTCTTGTCTTGGTACTCAGTTAGCTCATAACTCATCATATCATCCTCAATCTGATGGGAAAACCGAGATAGTGAACAAATGTTTGGAAGGATACCTTTATTGCTTTGTATCTGATAAGTAGACACAATGGGTCAAATGGTTGCCTCTAGCTGAATTGTGGTATATCACTTCCTTCCATACTGCAGCAAAGACGACCCCATTTATGGAAATTTTTGGATATCATCCACCATCCATCACATCATATTTAAGAGAAAATACTAAGGTTCAAGCAGTGGAATATCACATCGAGCATCAACAAAAAATTCTCCAACTCTTAAATGATAACCTCACTCTGGCACAAAATAGAATGAAACAATAGGCAGATCAAGATCACAACGAAAGAAGTTTTGATGTAGGTGACTTGATATTTCTACGGCTACAACCATACTAACAAATGTCCCTCAAGCAAAGCTAAGAAGGATAATAAATTATCACCAAAGTATTATGGTCCGTACAAGGTGTTGCAAAGGATTGGCACTATCGCATACAAATTGGAGCTTCCTATAGCTTGTCGAGTGCAGCCGGTTTTCAATGTTTCATGCTTAAAGAAGGTTATAGGTGACAATTTCTCAGTTCAAACAATATTTACAGAACTTGAAGAGGAAGGAAAAGTCATATTGGAACTTGAAGCAGTCACAGAAACAATAACTCGACTTGATAAAAGATGGTTTATGTGATTTCGCTGAAAACTCTCTAAACATTGTTATGGATCACAGAAGTCTAAATTCCTTAACTACAAAATCAATCAATTTAAGAGTATCTCGTCAAGTGGAAGAACTTAACCACTAAACATTCCACACGGGAGGATGAGAATTTTATGCAGAAGCATCCAAAGCTACTCAAGCGTTGAGGAAAAAACTTTTCTGAAGGAGAGGGGCATGTTAGGCCCCTATAATACTAGTATATTCCCTTATTATTATTGTTATTGTAGCCCCTTATTGTTATTTTTGTTCCCATGTTTTCCCCATATTGTTATTATTGTGCCCCATAGAAGCCCACTATTGCTATTGTTGTGCCCTTACATTATTATTGTTATGTTGGCTTTGACTATATTGTGACCCCTTAGAATCCTATATATAGAAAGGAGGTCTTGTCATTTGTATCATCCAAGAATTGTTCATTTGTGTAATGTAAAGGAGGTTTCCACCTCGAAGAGGATGCTTTTGAAGTCATCGCCCTATCTTTCTTCTATTTTGTGAGCTGGTTGCATAACAGAGAGTTGAGACTTCATAGTGCAGCTCAGTTGGGGTTCGATTGAAGGATGGTTGTCTAGTTGAAAGATTTTTAGAAGAAAAAAAAAAGGCTAAGTGTGAGAGAAAGTGAAATCGTGCATATATGACATTGTGATCACACATTTAGCATGGATCGATGACAAGAAAACTCAAATCAACAAGAAAAATATGTGCTCAGCAAGACTGACTTATAGGTTAAGAGCAACAAGTGCGACACTTGAGATAGATCTTGGAATGACTGACGACACTTTTGTGACAGTGCTTGCAACTTTGTTTTTGAGTAAGACCAATGTTCACAGAGCGAAAACAAAACAAGCACACAAATACAAACCCTCAAAATTGTTAGAACAAGACCGCAAGCACGATATAGCAATCAACATGCCAAAAGACGACTAGTGGTCGATCAAGCAATAGGGTGTAAATACTTGACAAGAGCTCATGGAATGAGCTCGAATGTTTCCAACCATTAGGGTAAAACTAAGGAAGGCTTCAAAATTTGGAAGAAAGCCAAAATTTTGGAGGGTGTTGCATCCACTACTACAGAACCTTACTTAAAATCTTGTTAAATTAATAATTCTAGAAAACTTAGGAAGAATGGATTATGGAGTAGAATAATAATTAAAATTTAAAGAACTTGATTGATATATAAAAAATAATTTAAATTTTCTATTATATATAATATATATATATTATATTATATATATATATTATATATATATATATATTATATTCTCTCTCTCTCTCTCTCTCTCTCTTATATAATATATATATATTATATATATATATATATATATATATATATATATTATTTATATAATATATATATATTTATTATATATATTATATATATATTATATTATATATTATATATTATATATATATATTATTATTATATATTATTATAATAACAAATATGGAGGACATCCTATTTAAATTAAAATGTAATAAAACTCTTGGACTAGATATTAAATCTTAAGAAGAAGAGTGCTTTAAATAAATAGAATCTAGTTAAAAATGGGAAAAATAATATTCATGCAAACTCTCCATGTGGAAGAAACATAGAACTAGAATCTCGACCAAAATTTGAATTTTAAGAAAAAGAAGTGAAATTAGGAACATAAATTGACACCTAAATGTGTTAGACTATGAGTCCCTAGACAATCACAAAGTTCGAGACCACATAGACATGAGTAGCATGTTAAATTGTAGCAAGAAAAGGCTTCATTTGGCTTGTGCCTTAGTAAAATGGAGAAATTCAATTTTCCACATCAACAGGATGAATTGGATTGCATTTAACTGGAGTGACATGGCTTTGCCTCCTAGTTGAATCAGTAAATTTGAGTTTGTGGGCAAGAAGTATGAGTTGTGCTTGAGTTGATTGTTAAGATCTAGCAATCTAGTGGAGTTATAGTTAGTGAAACTCGGTTATATGAGCTCTAACCACGAATAGAGCATGAGTTAAGTTGAGTAGTCGTAATTGTTGTTAACTCAGTGTTCTCTTAGTTAACTAGTCAATTTACTAAAAGTATCCATAATCATGCATGGAATTATAATTCCATAGTTGAGTGGGCGAAAAATTCATCAATGTATTTATTATTGTATATTAGACAATGTATATAGTTTCTATGCAGTAGGTGAGGCTTTCCTCTTGGGAATTGTGCAAGAAAATAGGGGCTTCTCCTATTCTTTAGGAGCCAATTCCTCGGGAATTGCACAAGGAAATAGGAGGAGTAGGAGGCCAATAATTCTCTAAGTACTTTGTAGAGTAGAAACAAGTGGAAGAGATTAGTATTGTAGTGCAAGTTATGCTTCAGGATTAAAGATATCATTGTAATAGATCATTTTTTCTCATATGATATAATACAAATAGGGGAGGGGTTTTCCCAGTTGGGTTCCCTAGTAAAATCATTGTGTTTTTGATGATTGAATGGTTGCATGTAATTTCATGTGTTTCTATTATGTGTTTTCCTTTCCATAGATTGAGTAAAATAAATTTGTGTCTATTGTTTTTAGTTCGAGTTCATTAGAAACTAAAAATTTATTTCCATTTATACATGGTACCAAAGAGACAAAAGACTACATAGAAACCATGTTCTTGATCGATCTCTCAAGAAATTTCAAATGGCAGATTTGTGGTGTAGGAAATTTCTTCAGTGAAGGAACAATGTCCTTCTATGGATTGAGGCTTGAGTATGCATTGGAGGGCACTTTGAATTTCATATCTTGGAAAGGTAGGATGGAAGTTGTTTTGGATGAAAATGGCTTACTAGAATACACAAAAGCGAATATTCCAAAACCAACAACATTTGATGCACAAGCACTTGCTCAGTGGAAGAAAGACATAGAAAAATCCAGGCGAATTATTTTGGAGAGTGTTAGAGATCACGTGGTTTAGAACTTGCATGGAAAGGAGACTCCTTTTATAATGTGAAAAACTCTCACATATCTATTCCAAAGTAACAATGATGCTAGAAAATTAGCATTGATAGATAAACTCAAGAGCATTCGAATGCAGAAAAATGAAACCATTCCTTAATACCTATCCATATTCACTCAAGTTCGAGATGAACTTAGAGGAGTAGGAGAAAATATGCCATCATCTAAACTTGTGAGCTTAGCACTCCTTGGCCTTCTGAAATCCTGGAATAACTATTAGGATTTAGTTAATGGAAGAGTCAAGCTACCAAATTAGTAGAGACTTTGGTTTTCCTTGGTGTAGGAAGATATCAGAAGAAACACTAGAGAGGGTGTCACGTCCATATCTGATGAGGAAGAAGAATGTGATATAGTTGGTAAAGGAAATAATTCCAAAGGAAAGAAGGCCCAAGGCAATGTATAATCCATCCAAATCCATGGAAAGAATAAATGCCTCAGAAAAATTAAATTCTTTCACTACCATGAGTATGGACACTGTGCAACCAACTGTCCACACAAGAAATCTAGTAAGAAACCTGTAGTAGGAGCAAGAATAGATTCTCTTGCATCACAATTAGAGTTTAATTTCACCATCATTGCTTGCATGGAAATCATAGCAAGAGGGAGTGAGTGGTACCTAGACGATGGCGCTTCATTTGATATGACAGGAAATAAGGTGTTCTTCAGCAGGTTAGAGGAGAAGGACCTACAATTACCCATAGAGCTTGGAGATGATGGGAAATATAGTACCAAAGGTATTGGCATTATCACCTTTAAGAGGGATTTGGGATCTCATATTCACGTAAAGCATGTAATGTATGTTCTTGGTCTTAATAAAAAATTAGTTTCTATAGCTTTACTTGAAGATTATGGATGTGATGTGGTGTTTAGTAAGGGGAAATATTATCTAAATAATGTTGCTACTAGACAAATAAAAAAAATATGTGTTTGAGTTAAAAATATCTACAAGCTTGAGGTAGATATCACCATGTGTGCAACTATAACTCCAGGGGTGAGGTGGGTAATATAGAGCCTTATTCCTTGAGTTGTAAAGATTTAGGTAGGGTCCATAGGAGAGCAATAGAAGTTATGGTGTGCTCTTCTCATGGATCATTACCCTTTCTACATGGGCCTGCAGTATTTAGTAGTAGAAGGATTAGTGTTAGTTGATGCAGTCATATCTTGAGTCATAATGTAGAGGCTAGTAGCATTTAGAGACTCGAGAGATAGTTGTATCTCGGAGACATAGTTGATTCAATATTTTGGATGCTTCTTGGTTGCAGTTGTTTTAGTAGGAACAAAAACAATGAGAGGGAGGGTTAATTGTGTTAGAGTACATTTCACTAGAGTAGGATTGGGATTTTGCATAATCATTTTCTTGCGGGAGTGTTAAATTATACCAAGAAAAGGCTTCATTTGACTTGTGGCTTAGTCAAAAGGAGAAATTTGATTTTCCACACCATCCGGATGACTTGGATTGTAGTTAGCTAGAGTAAGATGGCTTTATCTCCTAGTTAAATTTGTAAATTCAAGTTTGTGGGCTAGAAGTAGATTTGTGCATGAGTCAACTACTAAGATATAGCAATTTAGTGGACTTATAGTTAGTAAAACTCACTTAGCTGAGCTCTAGTCATGAAGAGAGTCAGTATGAGTTCAATTGAGTAGTTGTAATTGTTGTTAATTCACTGATTTCTCAGTTAACTAGTCAATTTACTAAAAATAACCCTAGTCATGCATGGAATTTAAATTCTCTATTTGAGTGCAAGAAAAAGGAATCAATGTATTTAGTATTATATACTAGAGAGTGTATATAGTTTGTATGCAACACGTGAAGCTTTCATCTTGAGAATTGTGCAAGAAAATAGGCGCTTCTCCTATTCTTTATGACCAAATTTAGGAATTGTGCAAGGAAATAAGAGCAGTAGGAGGCCAAGAATTGGTTAAGTATTTTGCAGAGTAGCAACAGGAGGAAGAGATTAATATTATAATGTAGGTTGTCCTTCAGGATTGAAGCTATCATTGTAATATATCACTTTTTCTCATTTGATATATTATAAAGAGAGGATGGGTTTTTCCTTCTTGGTTTCCCTAGTAAGACCATTGTGTTCTTGATGACTGAATAGTTCCATGTAATTGCATCTGTTTATGTTGTGTTTTTTCATTTCTGTGGATTGTGTAGAAGAAATTTTTATTTATTATTTTCAGTTCGAATTCATTAGTAGCTACAATTTTATTGCCATTTCTACATAGTCAGCCTTATCCTTGATGATGTGTTTTCATAATCAACTGATGACTCGTATGTGAGATCTACATCTAGAGTGGTCCAATTGATTTATTATAAACTCATATCTTGATATTAATTTCATGTATTGAAACAATGTCTTAAGGCATTTTCCACCACTTTGTTTTTCTTTTATTTCTCGCCTAATTCTTAACATGGTATAAGAACAAAGTTATGAAAGATGACGAAAATATCAAAGCCTTAGCCTAGGTTAAATTAATTTGCCAAGTATCTCATTCATGGTGATAATCCACGGAAGGTGAGGTGTGAGATGAGCATGAAGCATACATATTTGCATTGACGTAATACAAAATATAAATATAATACAAAGTGATTCCTTTAAAGTTCCTAGTTTCTTTGACTCCAACCATTGCTTCACAAATTCTCTCTTTTATTTTCACTAGAACCAACGATCCACTAAACCTATAAGTCCTTTATGGTTTTTTGAAGCCACTCTTCCACCTTAAAACTTTTCCTCTTCAAATATAGAAATAAAAAAACTTTAGCAACAATAAATTAACCCATCTTCAATACATTAGCATCCATATTGGGTTCAACGATAAATCATGGGGCATTTGTGACCACCCTTCCATCCCCAACTCCTTTTTATTTGCATATTGGACACTATCTTGGATGCTTTTACCCTAGATATAACAATAGGAAATGGATTTAGAAATATGCAGCCATCCAAGGTAGGGCTAACCTCCCAATTGATCAGTGACAATAGATTAAAGGTATATATTTTGGGTCCTAAATATTTCATAGGGATAGAGATCCAAGTACCCAAGTATCATGGTGATCTCAAATGAAATTTTTTAGATTATTATATCCACTTATTTCAAGATTATTTTCAAGTTTCTCATTTATTGATGGAGGAATAATATGTATGAATCATTGGAAATCATTTTACATAACACGCCCAATACTGGTGGTTTTTTACCATGACTCTAGTTGCTCCCAACCCTACTTACCACTGTAATGCATTCTACAATCCTTTTGAAAAAAATATATATCTAACTGGATATCTCCACAATCTGAAATTATTATGATTCCAACATCATCAACAACCCAAACAATCCATTCAATAGTGAATTTCCATATTCATTAAGCTTAGAATTCAATTATGTGCTCAAGAGTCTAGCCATATCTTGTTCCAATAAGCATGTTCTCATATGTAGCAGACATTATGTGGTTGTAGCGAAATAAGTGTAAGCATTGAAGTTGATTCACCAAAATATTATTTTGGTGGAGAAATCATATTAACGAGATTTGTTCCACCTAAA
The DNA here is from genome assembly GCA_000404065.3 of Pinus taeda. Classification (NCBI taxonomy): domain Eukaryota; kingdom Viridiplantae; phylum Streptophyta; class Pinopsida; order Pinales; family Pinaceae; genus Pinus; species Pinus taeda. The sequence goes on along the minus strand of APFE030632136.1, from coordinate 164,762 downwards.
ATTTTTATTTTCTCATGTTTTATACTATTTTCCCCTTGAGCCTATTCTTTTAATTCTGTGTTATTAGTGTCAATATCTTCCTCACTAAAAATGTTATGCGTTTTTTGTATTGTCAATTGTTTTAATTTGTTTCAGTTCTCAACTTTTTCTATCACTTTATATACATTGGTGGCACAAGATCTATTGTTGAGGAGCAGTGCAAAAATCAGATTTTGCATTTCTAGATTGAAGATCACCAACAATAGATCTATTTACATTGCAATATATTTGGCATATTCTTTTGGTATTTAGTGGTATTACCACTACATGAAAGTGGTTGATATGTTATTATTATTTCATTTGTAAATATTTTTCTAAGGAAAGAGAAAATATACTTTTATAGAGGAGATATTTTTCCTCCTCATACTTAGTGAAGGAGAAAAGAAAAGTTTTCTACTTATTGTAAAGAAGGAGAAAATAAAATATTTTATCATTAAATATGAAAAATACACTTGATCTCCTCATTGAAGATTAAATTGTGATCTAAAAAATGATACCATATTAAAATTGAAAATTTTACTACTTCCTTAGACCTATCCTGAAATTTAATAAGGGGTCTTGCATGTATGCTTTTTGGATGCATGGCACTATATTGCGTTTAGTTCTTGCATTTACTTGCAATTTATTACAACACACATGGAGAAATAAGGTATTGAAATCATATTAATTGTTCACAATAAAAGGGACAATAGAAGTTGCTTGGTGATTATTATCAAAATCATAAAAACAAAAAACTTTTGAAGCATTGAAATGTAAAAGTTTAAGGATATATTGGTGAATCTCAACATTGAATTATGCTAAGAGTAAAGATGTAAAATCTTTAAAGGAAATAAAGTGTTTTTCTTTAAACTAAATATCAATAGTGATCTACCTAAAATTGAGTAAGGTGGTAAAAAATCAAGTCATTGTAATGACACTTTAGGGTGACTAGTAGTACCCTACACCCTAATGTGGCATAAAATAAATGAAGTGTGACACATAAGCATATAATCAAGTGAGAAATTGCAAGCAAACATGGAAATTGAGCATGACAAAAATTTGTAGAGGAGGAAAGTATTGACAAAATGCATCTCAAGGAATCAAGGATTTGCAATAGTACAAGCATGGACTGTAAAAAAATATTAAAGCACTTGAGTGGGACTTTCAACATAAAAAACAACATCATCACATGGTTGACGCACTACGCTCAACAAATAATCTTCAAGGTGATATAGATATGAAAGATCTATTGATTGATGCACTTGAGATAAAATTAAGAGAATGGAAAGATGAAATTGATGATATAACATCTATAACTAAGTTAAATTAAATTTGTGACACAATGGAAATCATACAAAAAGATAATGAAATTTTCAATATAGACGAACTCATCCAAAATGTTGACCCAAGTTGTGACAAATAGAAGCTAGTAGAGAAGATTCATGTAGTGTATAATACATAATATTTTGTCGAAAAGTTTTAATGTGGTGTGTGAAACAAGTGAAATATTGTAAAGGGTTCATGCTTGTTGTGATAAAAAGGACTTGTTTGAATCATACAGTGAATTGAGGAAGACAACAATGAATCAAGATAAGTCACAAGCACAAAATGAAGATAATAGTATTAGCAAAATAAAATGTCAATAAGTAAAAGAACAACATCAAGAGCCTTCCATGATGTTTGTCTCATGTGAATATTAGGAGTGTTTATAGTCTAAGTTCAGATGTATAAGTCATAAACCCATATTTTATGTAAAAGAGAACGTGATAGATATGCAATGGATGGATTAAAACCTAATTAAATTTGACTCTATCAACATGACACATTATAAGAAGGTAATAGGAAGAGAGTGAAGGTTAAGAATGAGAGGTACAAAAATTGACCTCATTGCATGTAATGATTATTCTTAATAGAATCCTTCTTCTCCAATTCTCTCTCTCTCTCTCTCTCTCTCTCTCTCTCTCTCTCTCTCTCTCTCTCTCTCTCTCTCTCTCTCTCTCTCTCTCTCTCTCTCTCTCTCTCTGTTTATATTTTTATGATGTATTCAATTCTTTCATTTTTATTAATGTTCTTGTGATTAGTTTCCTGGAAGACCTATATGTTTTCTCTCCTCCTCTATCAAAATTCAATCCTTCTATATCCTAGCCCCCAAGATTTGTGTCATTGGTATCAAAGCAAGTTACCACTCAATGGGAATCAAGGTTTGAAGCATATTTCAGTTTCAAAGTTTAGCAACAATTTCCAACCTCCTTTTAGCACCTTTGGATTCCATTTTCAAGGCCATACATTGTAAGTATCAAAGTTTGTGCATAAACATGAAAAGGTTTTCTACCCTTGCATCTTTGCTTACCATTGCAGAAGCATTCTTACATGTATTCACTATATCCATTGGCTTACAAAATTTTATATATTTGTGTGGTTCCAATTGTTATAGACATATTTGGGCACATCAACCCCAAACTTATATGTTGATGTATTAGGGCTCATCAACCCCTAAAAGAGTTTTTTCATACCCAAAAAGAACATAGTCATCTGAATACATCATTCCCCAAAAGTTCCATCTGAGAAACCATCCAGAAATTGCCTAAATTGAACCATACTAGCTGCCTCACTGGCAAAGTGTGATGCATACTGAGTGGTACACTGCCAGGTGAGATGCATAATATTTAGGCCTTCTATAGGGTGCGATGGGTGAGGATGGATCTAATAAAATCTCCAATTCCTTCTCTTATGGAACCCATTGTAACAAGTGGAATGACACTAATAAAACCCCATGGATGACTCACACCCTTGCAAACATCTATAAATGGATCCCTCATCCAAGAGATCCAGAGGTTGAAATATTGTGAATTGGAAGGAAGTGCTGATAGTTTGAGAAGAGAGTATTCTATCCTTGTTGGAGTGATATTGCTATTTCATGAGGTGAAGAAGGATTGAAGCTTGGAGGATGATGCTGGATCAGACAACTGGGTTGTAATTCTCCCTTCTATTAATCAATCTCTCCAAGTTTTCTTCCATATGATTGTGCAATTGTGAATATTATCATTTGTGAATGCTATCATCTGTTCATTATATATCTGATTTTGTAATGTTTATGTTGTAATAGATCATGATACTTTGACGATTCTTTGTTGCTGTACTTGTGCAGGTACTCTCCAAGCGTGTTAAGTATAGGGAGGAGTTGCAGGATCTGTGAAAGGGGAGAGAGATCAAGCAAGTGATTAAGTGGAAGTTCCAAGTTGGTTCCATTATCTTTCTCTTATCTGTTACACATAGAAGAAATCATTGAATTGCTTTAGACTATTGTTTCTAGGGTAGCTGCCAAATCTAGAGGGCTAGCATTCTTTAGGAATACTAGTTTTCCTAGAAACAAATTGGGGACTCTGCTGGGGAACTGAATAGATGTTTGTTTTTTGTTATTATTTGTTCTATTATCAATTTGATAAACTATAGATAGAGTTTGAAGTCAGCTAGGTAGCCTTTGAACTGCCCTTGCTCTGTAATTGCATAGTAGATGAATGTTGCTTCAGTCGATCTCTGGTTTAGTTTATGAATTGAACATTTGACTTGCAAGCACATCTAGATGCCCTTTTGGTAGCTCAGTAATATCTCAAGACATTCCATCATACTTTTCTCATCATTTTTCATCAAAACCCACCTTAACTCATTGAAAACAACTCCACATTTAAGCCAAAACCTATTTCAGTTGCGCTCCCTAGACCATTGCACTGTCTTCCACTGTGACTCAGTATGAATCGCACCTCCTGAGTGCAGTAAGTGCGAAGCATCTCATTTTTTGTGAAACCTAGGTGTGATGATTGACTGAACTTTTTTTCCATCTAGAAATTGAGGGTTTTTTACCTTGTTTTCAGTTTTGTTTGGTTGTTTTGCTGCAAATGAACAATGCCTCTTTACTGAAACTTACTTGCATCACTTGGATTAGCCTCAATTACATTAGGATTAGTGAATTTTTTTTGTGTATTTTTTCATCATTTACAATCCTTTATCGAAAATTTGTTTTAATCGATTTGTCGCTTTGGTACAAAAAGTGTCGTAATGGTCTTTTTTGTTGAAAAGAGAAGTGTTGTAAATTCTTCCTTCACTAGATAATTGATGAAACTTTTCTTGATGCATTTGATTTGATTTTTTTATATTTGAAGTGTCGAACACATTTTTGTTAAAGTTTCGTTTTGAGTCTTCCTTTCTCTTTTGAAAAGAAATTGTCGAAATTGTCATTTTGAGTGAAATATTTCAGATCTTTGCTGCATTTAGTTTTCCGTTTGGCATTTTTCACATTAAGGAAAGTGAAAACAAATACCTGCATTTGCATTTAGTATTTTTTGATTTGTGTGCGAAAAATTGATTTATGGAAATTCACTAGTGTGTGCTCTTTGCTCTTTGCTTAAAAGCACAGTTATATTCTTTCCCTAGTAGCTAGGATTTTCATTGCTCAAATAAACAAAGATTGTTTATCATTGTAGATTGCATTTTAGGAATTTCATATCATCATCACGTGGTGAACCATTGAAAGGAAAAATCTAAGCAATATCAACTTTAAAATGAATTTCAATGAACCTAACAATGCTTTGGAACTTAACACAACATATCTAGAGGTCTAGGCTAGTGACGTGTTCCGGCGTCGTTAAAACTAGTGGCTATCATTTTCATTGAAGGTTGGGTGATTCCTCCTACTTGATATGACAAGTGCTTGCATGGACTTGTGCTCCCCATATCATTGATATATTAGGAGACCACAATAGGCTTAAATCCTTTATCCATAGGAAACTGAGTCTGTCGCCTTATTGATCGTGATGCACTAAACACAACATTCGGGAAAATTGGCTACCATACATAAGTCCTTGGTAATTTCTTTTTAATTTATCACCAAGGTGTATATTCTCATTTTTTGATTGGTTTGGTAATCCCTCTGTCTAGATTCTCAAGAATAGTCACTTTCATTCCTTTGTGACTCTTTAAAAGAAAAGGTCCATCTGAGCACTTGTCCTTTCAAGCTCATTAAAAATCGCAGGAGACTAGAGTCATCTTTAGCTTTTCCTCGACTCTTAAAAACTGAAAAAGCAAAGTTGTGTCCGAAGCGTCGTTAAAATTAATTGACTACAAATAACATCCCTATCCCTTAGTTGATCTTAGGTTGAGACATATGGTGAAAAATCTGGAGTCCATTGATCAAGGAATCCCTTTTGATGGGAATCCTAGTCCTTTTCCTTCTTTCAGAAATATTGGTGCTCCTTATATGGCTACATTGCCCCTTTCGGGACTTACCATTGGCCTGCCAGTATGGCTATTTTCAACCTCTTTGGTTCAAAATGTCATGATTTCTCCATAATCGAGTACACCTTCAACTGGACAAAATCAACCTCCAGTTGATCTTGAAGTTGACCCTTTGCATTCTTCCTCGTTTGTTTCTTCCTCCCCTTCTTCCTCTTTTCTTGATGAAAGTATTGATACTAGTAACCAGGTGGCTAAGAAGAAGAAGAAAGGGAAGGAGAAGAAGAAGAAGCCAATTTAGCAAGGGGGAAACCAAGCAACCATTGCTCTGAATTCATCAACTGATGAAAATCCATCCATTAAGCCTCACAAAGTCAAATATCCATGCACAATTTGTGTGGAAGACCATTTTCATCGAGATTGTCCTTACTTTGCTCATATCTTGAAAGAATGGTCTTCCCATTGTTGGTAACAAATCATCAACTAGTGATAGTAAAGTTCATGGACAGAAGGGAAAAGTGAGGATTCCATGTAGGTTATGTGAAGGAAATCATTCCTTTCACCTTTGTCCCTTTTTGGATGAAGCCAAAAGAGTGTTGGATAACCATCCTGCTTCACCGCAGAGACTTCCATTTGGTTATAGGAAACTCTCCCTAAATCCTTCACTAGTTGAAGAACCGACTGGCCAAAATCAACCATTGGTCGAAACAACTCTCTTTGAAAGTGAATCATATGAGTCTACACCCGACCAAAATCAATAGGTCGAGGTAACAGTTGACCCTATTTCACCTTTAGCTAATCCTACCTTTCCCAAAGAGAGTGAAATTGATACCACTCAAGTTCTTTTTGTTACTTCGGATTCTAATGAGCTTGGGACCAATCCACTTGTACCATCAAGACAGGACGAAAATCCTCCAGTTCTCATAACTCAAGGGGTTAATTCTCCCATTTCCGCAGTACCCTCTCCAGGTAGTCTGGTCACTTCCTTTGATTGGAATCGAGTGGCAGGATCCCGCCTTCCTTCTTATGTTCCTTTCCAGATCATAGTACAGGTTTGTAAAATGATTGTATCTGGCACTATTATAGATGAAGGTGCATCATTGAGCATCCTTTCTTCAACTGCTTGGAAAGCACTTGGTTTTCCACCGCTTGTGCTTGATACATAGAATTTGTTGGGCTTTAACAGAGGAACCAATCGACCATTAGGGATCCTTCCTAAGTTACCTATTACTTTGGGAGGAAATACCATTTATCTGAACATGATGGTAGTCCCAGGACCCTTAGACTACAATTTACTTCTTGGGCGTGCCTATGTTTATTACATGGAAGCTATTGTTTCAACACTCTTCCAAGTGATGTGTTTCCCGCATGAAGGCAAGATTGTCACCGTTGACTAGCTTTCATTTCTCGAACCAAACATAACTCCAAGTCAATAATCGTCCCTAAGTGGTCCATCTATATTGACGATATCATCCCCACCATGGGTTAATTATGTGGCAATCTGTTCCATACCTACATCAATTGGTTATCAATTCAGTGATGTTGTACATCATGTACTGGGGGCATTGGAACTTGATTTCTCCTTCATGACCTCTTACGAGTCATGATCGAGAGCTCAGAGGATAGTTCGTTGTCATGTGTCAACCTTGTTAAAAAATGAAACCAAGGATGTAAGCATAATTCCTTATCGTGTGTCAAGCTCATTTAAAAAAAAAATGAAACAAGGACCCCTGGAGAAACGTTCAAAGTAGAGTCTTTGATTAGATCTCATAAAAGAACCTTCATCCCAGCCACCTAATAACCATTAGTAGTCTACTTAGGTGAATGTAATGAAGCTTGGGAGTCATGCACCTAGTGGAAAAATAAGTTTTCCTGTACGTTACGTGAAGCCATTCACTTTTGTCTATCTAAATAAAGCCAAAGAGGTGTTGGATAACTGTCCTGCTTCACCGCAGTGACTTCCATCTGGTTATAGGAGTCTCTCCTTTTCATCATGCCGGGGGCATGTAAACAAATTAAAGCATATTTTTCCATTTTAAGCTTGTGTAAAAAAAAAACTGAAGCCAAGCATAGTTTGTTCATTTCAAGCTTTTGTAAACATGAAACTGAATCCAAGCATAGTTCACCACAGTTCAAGCTTGTCTAAAAATGAACCCATTTTCAATTTTTAACCCTTGTGATTGCCATTATGTCAGTTTTTTGAGCCTTTTTTATTTAAATCACATCACCAACATCTCTTTGGCCAATAATATGCTTTCACTTGGTTGTTTTACCCGTTTTGAGGAACAGTTGCAATGAGTGGTCTTATTAGCCAAACTCTTCATATAAATCAACACTTTTTGAGAAGTTCCAACATCACCGGAACTAGTTGCTACCCTAGACACCACTCGTTCCTCAAAATAGAGTCCTCTTTAAATGCTTTTCAGACTCATTAAATATGAAAAGATTGTCAAGCGCTTGTCTTTTCTAGCTCGTTAAAGTATTGGAAATGTCATCCCTCTTGTATTATTTTATCCTTTTTCGGACCCAAGGGATTACTTTACGAAAAAGATCTTATGGAGTTTTCTTTTCATCTCTTTCCAAACTCTCTAAACATGAAAAGGACCGAGTTATCCTTGTCGTTAAACTCGTTAAAACAATAGCGATAAACTTGTCCATCTAGAGGAGACCTAGTTTCATTGTCTCTAGACTCGTTAAAACATTAAATAACAACAAGTTTGCCCGAAGGGAAAATTATAGAACAAGCATATGTTATCCTCCTCAAGCTTAACAAGAATAATGAGGTACTGGTCAATAATGATTGGCGAAAAAGGGAAAAAACTTGAAGAATTTATGGTAGCAAGTCGCTCTTGAACATGACACTTTCACTTCATCTCCATTATTGAGTTGGGTTGGGTTATTCCATTCACCAGTCATCATACCATTGGTCTTTCATACCATCCATCTTTTGGGGTTAACGCTACCAATTCATCTCAGTGTCACCAACATGTTTAAGAGAAGTCATTCAGTTGAGAAACCACCATCCAATTAATGTCTCATACACTGCAATACCTCCAACCTTCATTTTTTCATGACTACCATTCATGAACCTTGTGTCATCAGTTCATTTTTCACCTCCAGAAATCATTTTCTTCGTTTAGTGTCGTAGATGTGGGATACATCAAGGCCCTCCTATGACGAGTTGCTTCTTGTTGACATTAGCTCATTATCCAAGAAGTTGACTTAGAAACAACCCTTTCAGTGCTTTGAAGCTTGCATACATCAATGGCAAGTTTCTCACTTTCGACAACAGGTTGACATCAATGGCCTTCAACCGAAAGAATTTGCGTGGTGTTTGACATCAGATCATGTATTCACACCATGTGAATTGTACTGTAGTACCTTGAGGATCATTATCATTGTCGGTGATTCCTCTCGCGTCTGTTAACAGCTCACATCATTGGCTGGTAATCAGGCAATGTCTTTCCATTTTCGACTTCAGAACATCTCTTCACATGGTTTGACTTGTACATTGGGTGAAGATTGAACGAGTTTTAAGACCCTAGATCTAGTTTCATCCATCTGGTCTATGATATATTCAAGGGTATAAAAACATCAAATGTACAAAGGCTCTACAATAGATGGCCATCCTAACCATGGATTACGACTGTATATTTGTAGAATCACGAGTTTATATCTGCAGATAACTATCTGATCTATGTACATGAAATGAAATTTATAAAGCTGAGCATGGGAATGCCTCCCTCAGCTAGATCATGAAAAATTATATTATGATGATGTATTGTATTTTAACTTATGAAAATCACCTTCCAGTTCGAAACTTTGGATCCTCATGATAAAGCATTTCACCCGACATGAATATTTACGACCTCATGGTTTGGGGGGCAACTGTTATAAACGTATTTGGGCACATCAACCCAAAAATTATATGTCGATGTATTAGGGCTCATCAGCCTCTAAAAGAGTTGTTTCATACCCCAAAATAACATAGTCATCTAAATACATCATTCCCCAAAAGTTCCATCTGAGAAACCATCCAGAAATTGCCTAAATTAAACCATACTAATTGCTCCACTGGCAAACTGCGATGCATACTAAGTGGTACACTGCCAGGGTGCAATGCATACTGTTTAGGCCTTCTATAGGGTGTGATGGGCGAGGATGGACAAATGTCTGGGACATTTGTCAGTTGATTGCTCATGGAATCTTCTAGAACTTTCTCCTATGCCACTTGCCTCTCTAAATTCGCCCAAGGATGAATAAGGGATCTAAGAAAATCTCCAATCCCTTCTCTTATGGAACCCATTGTAACAAGTGGAATGACACTAATCAAACCCCATGGATGACTCACACCCTTGCAAACATCTATAAATGGATCCCTCATCCAAGAGATCCAGAGACTAGAATATTGTGAATTGCAAGGAAGTGCTGATAGTTTGAGAAGAGAGTATTGTATTCTTGTTGGAGTGATCTTGCTATTTCATGAGGTGAAGAAGGATTGAAGCTGGGAGGATGATGCTAGATCAGACAACTGGGTTGTATTTCTCCCTTCTATTAATAAAGCTCTTCAAGTTTTCTTCCATATGATTGTGCAATTGTGAATGTTATCATTTGTGAATGCTATCATTTGTTCATTATATATCTGATTCTGTAATGCTTATGTTGTAATAGATCATGATGCGTTGTCAGTTATTTGTTGCTGTACTTGTCCAGGTACTCTCCAAGCTTGTTAAGTATAGGGAGGAGTTGCAGGATCTATCAAAGGGGAGAGAGATCAAGCAAGGGATTAAGTCATTCACTTTTGTGTATCTGGATAAAGCCAAAGAGGTGTTGGATAACCATCTTGCTTCACTGTAGTGACTTCCATTTGGTTACAAGAGTATCTCCTTTTCATCATGCTTGGGGCATGTAAACAAATTCAAGCATATTTTTCCATTTTAATCTTGTGTAGAAAAGAAACTGAAGGAAAGCATAGTTTGTTCATTTCAAGCTTGTGTAAACATGAAACCGAATCCAAGCATAGTTCCCCATGGTTCAAGCTTGTTTAAAAATGAACCCATTTTCAATTTTTAACCCTTATGATTGCCATTTTGTCAGATTTTTGAGCCTTGGTTGTTTTCATCTCATCACCACCATCTCTTTGGCTGATCATACACTTTCACTTCGTTGTTTTACCTGTTTTGAGGAACAGTTGCAATGAGTGGTCTTATCAGCCAGTCTCTTCATATAAATCAACACGTTTTGAGAAGTTCCAACATCATCAGAACTAGTTGCTACCCTAGACACCACTCGTTCCTCAAAATAGAGTCCTCTTTCAACCCTTTTCAGACTCGTTGAATATGAAAAGATTGTCGAGCGCTTGTCTTTTCCAGCTCATTAAAATATTGGAAATGTCATCCCTCCTATATTATTTTATCCTTTTTCAGACGCAAGGGATTACTTTACAAAAAAGAACTTTTGGAGTTTTTTTTTCATCCATTTTCAAAGTCTCTAAACATGAAAAGGACCGAGTTATCCTTGTCGTTAAACTCATTAAAACAATAGCAACAAACTTGTCCATCTAGATGAGACCCAATTTCACTATCACTAGACTCGTTAAAAGATTAAATAGCGACAGGTTTTCTTGAAGGGAAAATTATAGAACAAGCATATGTTATCCTCCTTAAGCTTGAAAAAAATAAAGAGGTACTGGTTAGCAATGACTGGGGAAAAAGGGAAAAAACTTCAATAATTTATGGTAACAAGCCGCTCTTGAACATGACACTTTCACTTCATCTCCATTATTGAGTTGGGTTGGGTTATTCCGTTCATTGGTCATCATCCCATTGGTCTTTCATACCATCCATCTTTTGCGATTAACACTACCAATTCATCTCAGTGTCGTCGACATGTTCAAGAGAAGTCATTCAGTTGACAAACCACCATCTAGTTAACATCTCATACACTGCAATACCCCCAACCTTCATTTTTTCATGACCACCATTCTTGAACCTTGTGGCATCAGTTCATTTTTCACCTCTAGAAATCATTTGCTTCGTTTTGAGTCGTAAATGTGGGATACATCAAGGCCCTCCTACTACGAGTCACTTCTTGTCGACATCAGCTCATTATCCAAGAAGTCAACTTAGAAATAACCCTTTCATTGCTTTGAAGCTTGAATACATCAATGGAAAGCTTCTCACTTCCAGCGACAGGTTGACATCAATGGCCTTCGACCAAAAGATTTTGCGTGGTGTTCAACATCGGATCATGTATTCACACCACGTGAATTGTACTTTAGTGCCTTGAGGATCATTATCATTATCGGTGATTCCTCTCATGGCTGTTAAGAGCTCACATCATTGGTTGGTAATCAGGCAATGCCTTTCCATGCTCGACTTCAGAACATCTCTTCGCATGGTTTGACTTGTACATCGGGCAAAGATTGAACAAGTTTGAAGACCCCGGATCTAGTTTCATCCATCCTGGCTTTGATATATTTAGGGATATAAAAACATCAAATGTACAAGGGCTCTACAATAGATGGTCATCCTAACCATGGATTGCAATTGTATATCTCTAGAATCACGAGTCTGTATCTGCAGACGACTATATGATCTATATACATGAAATGAAATTTATAAAGCTGGGCATGGGAATGCCTCCCTCAGCTAGATCATCAAAAATTATATTATGATGATGTATTATATTGTAACTTATGTAGGTCACTTTCCAGTTTGAAACTTCGGATCCTCATGATAAAGCATTTCACCCGACATGAATATTTACGACCTATGCTTTAGGGGGCAACTATTACAGACATATTTGGGCACATCAACCCCAAAATTATATGTCGATGTATTAGGGCTCATCAACCTCTAAAATATTTGTTTCATACCCCAAAAAACATAGTCATCTGAATACATCATTCCCCAAAAGTTCCATCTGAGAAACCATATAGAAATTGCCTAAATTGAACCATATTGACTACTTCACTGGCAAAGTGTGATGCATACTGAGTGGTACACTGCCAGGGTGCGATGCATACTATTTAGGCCTTCTATAGGGTGCGATGGGTGAGGATGGACAAATGTCTGGGACATTTGTCAGTTGATTGCTCATGGAATCTTCTAGAAATTTCTTCTATGCCACTTGCCTCTCTGAATTCGCCCAAGGATGAATGAGGGATCTAAGAAAATCTCCAATCCCTTCTCTTATGGAACCCATTCTAACAAGTGGAATGACACTAATCAAACCCCATGGATGACTCACACCCTTGTAAACATCTATAAATGGATCCCTCATCCAAGAGATCCAAAGGCTGGAATATTGTGAATTGCAAGGAAGTGATAATAGTTTGAGAAGAGAGTATTGTATTCTTGTTGGAGTGATCTTTCTATTTCATGAGGTGAAGAAGGATTGAAGCTAGGAGGATGATGCTGGATCAAACAACTGGGTTGCAATTCTCCCTTCTATTAATAAAGCTCTTCAAGTTTTCTTCCATATGATTGTGCAATTGTGAATGTTATCATTTGTGAATGCTATCATTTGTTCATTATATATCTGATTATGTAATGTTTATGTTGTAATAGATCACGATGCTTCGACGGTTCTTTGTTGTTGTACTTGTGTAGGTACTCTCCAAGCATGTTAAGTACGAGGAGGAGTTGCAGGATTTGTGAAAGGGGAGAGAGATCAAGCAAGGGATTAAGTGGAAGTTCCAGTTTGGTTCCATTATCTTTCTCTTATCTGTTACACATAGAGGAAATCATTGAATTGCTTTAGACTGTTGTTTCTAGGGTAGCTGCCAAACCTAGAGGGCTAGCATTCTTTAGTAATACTAGTTTTCCCAGAAACATCAATGTTGTCCATGAAGGTTCCATGACCTCTACAACAACCCATGTTACTCTACAAACCCTTGGCATCCTTTGTGGCCGTCTATACATGGTGTGCTAATATTCACCATTATTGCAAATTTATGCAGCCATGCGATAACATAAAAAATATGTATGTAGTCTATAGAAGCATGGGTGAGCTCATTCAATCCATTTCTCATCTTGTCCCCATTGGTATGGCGACCATAGAAGCACAATAATGGACGGAATTCATGGAAAGAATATTTAACAAACTTCATGCATGTGTTATGACCTCTACATATCATTATATAAAATGCATAATAACTCATTTCAAAGGATTCTCCATTAGTTCAAATGTAATTTTCTATTATTCAATTTAATTTTTGGGTTTGAGAGATATTATCAATTGAAGTCACACATGTCTACTAAGGAGTGTAACCATTCATACCTTGACTTTTAGGAATTATTTTCTCACTTCACATATGATTACAGAGAAAGTGTATATCAATGAAAAGGTCTCTTCAAAACCCTAAAGGGGCCTTTAACGAAATTTTGTTTCATTATTTGTAGGAAAAGTTATCAACAAAGTTGCAGTGAGAGGTGCATTGTTAAAAAGAAAAAAAAACCACAATTATGGGTTGTCCACAAACCCACAGTTATGGATAAACCACACAAAACCATTCTCCAATATTTCCATTTCCAACTCAATTGGCCATCTACAAACCCACAATTATAGGTTAACCACACAAAATTATTCTCTTCATTGGAATTTATCACATTGTACTTGTGATGGTTATGGGTCATCCACAAACCCATGGTTATGGGTTAATCACCCAAAACCCTTCTCTTCATTTTCACTTGGCACATTGTAATCACAATGGTTATGGGTCATCCACAAACCCATGGTTATTTGTTAACCAAACAAAACCCTTCCCTTCATTAGCTCATAGCATTTTGTAATCATGATGGTACGTTAATGATAATGGAGTACCTCCTTTTTTGGCATGGGTGAATGATGATACCAACATTCTTTAGGGGGAGGATTCTTTTGAATCTTAGGGGGGCTTATAGTATAAGTTTGGATGTATAAGTCACAAAGTCATATTTAATTTAAAAGGGAACTTGACAGATATGTAGCAGATGGAGTAAAACCTAACTAAAATTGGCTTTGTTAATAATAAACCTCATATAAAGACAATAGGAAGAGAGTGAAGGTCGAGAAGGAAAGATCCCAAATTGGCTTCATTACATGTAATGGTTATTCTTTATTCTTAATGTAATCATTTTCCTCCTCTTTTCTCTCCATCTTCACTTTTTTTTCTGTGCATATTTATCAATTTTCTTGTGATAAGTTTCATGGTAGATCTATCTCCTCCTCTCTTAGCGTTCAAGCCTTCTAGATCATAAACCCAAAGATATGGATCATTTACTGACCAAGGGACCATATATCATTCAACATATATCAACATGGATTGGGATGCAAAAAGGAAATAACTTTCATATTCTAGATTACTCCAAAATAGTTCAATTTGTGAGCACATGATTTCTTGAATATGTGAGGAATATTGAACACAAATGCTAACATTGTCAAAGAGTTACTCACGTGGAGAGTCAATGATTTGATCTCCGTCATTGTCTTCATTGTGGGAAGAAAAATCACTTATTAGAAAGATGTCAAATGAAAAAATATGATAATAATATAGTTTTAATTATGGATGAATAAATATTAGAGATGGATTCAAAAGGTAAGCAAATTGTGGCAGTCTTACCATCTATTTAGGACATAAGTAAATACACAGAAAAAAAGGAGAAAAGGAAAAATTAAGAGTTATCAAAAAATTATTCCAAATGATTTTGGTCATTCAACCCCAATCCAATTTTATATGTTCCCTAATGTCAAATATGGTACTCTCCACATCTCAAAGTGGGGAACAAAATGATAAAAAGAAACTCCCCTACACCTTTAAAGGGGGGAGTAAATTGATGGAGTGAAGATAATTAGTGGTAACCTCGAAACCAAAACATTATTAAAAATCTAGTTGATTAGTGGTCATTCAAAACCACCACATTGTTCAATTCAAAATGGTTATTAGTAAACTAGAAACCACCACATTATTCAAACTAGATTGGTTAGTGTAAAACAAAAATCACCACATTATTCGAAGTGGATTGGTTAGTCGTCATCCAGAAACCACCACATTGTTCAGAGAATATTGGTTAGTGGTCATATGGAAAGCACCACATTATTCAAAGCATACTGGTTAGTGGTAAACCATAAACCACCAGTATCCATGGAAGACAGTTAGTAGTCAACTAGAAAAACCACCAAATAAAGCGAAGATGGTTAGTGAACAACCAACAAAATAACTAACTAAAGAATCCAAAGCCCTAGCTTAGACCTTTTCTAGAATGAACTATTAAAAACTTCTCACCTTACACCTGATAGGGGGAAATCAAATATCAAGATTCAAGATTTGAGGTCAATCAAACTTCAGTCAACATTAGGAATTAAACATAGCAATTGTTCACTTCCATATATATATATATATGGTAAACTTTTAGGCATATCTTCATCTTCATTCAACAGTTTCATATTGAAGATGACAGATGTTATTGGTAAGATTATTCATACATGTGATTGAGGGGGGAATGTTAGACTTTGATTTCTTAGAGAATCACAAAGTATAAAACCATATAGATATAAGTTGTAAATATTATTCTTGATGAGATGCTATCATAATCCACTTCTAAGTTGTTGGTGAGATATAAATATAGAGTGGTGCAATTGATGTATTATAAATTCATATCATGAGATCAGTATAATATATTCAGAGAATGGCTTAAGACATTTTTTTCCACTTTGTTTGTCTTGTTTTGCTCACATAATTCTTAACAATATGACTATTTGAAGTTAAGAAACATGTGACCACCAAAATAGAAAACTAGGAAAGGATTAAGAGTCATTCAAGAGAAAATTTAGGAAACATGTTTTTGTGATGGAAGTTAGTCTTTTTAATTAAAATAAGAAATGAAATTCATGAGAGCTTTGATAAAGACTTAACCTATGAGTTCGTGAATAATAATTTTTTTTTAGGTTTAATAAATTGTTAATTTTGCATGGCTAAATAAGGGATAACAATGAAAACTCTTATAAAAAGAAAAAAAGAAGAAGATAAAAATGCACTCTAATATTGGGCAATTGTCCTAATGAAAAAATATAAATTGTGTGAGTAAATTAAATATGGTTGTAAATTTGGTGTGTGAAGATTTATAAAGTAAGAACTCTTGAGCTTGGCAAGTTTTTCTCCACTTGCTAGAGTTATCCATTTCTTGTGTAACCTAGTGCAACTTTAAAGTAGTCGAAGAAAAAGAATACCCAAAGAGCAAGAATAACTAATCATAATTTCAAAGATCTTTCTTCTATTAGATAAATTCCTCACTAAATCCTGAACATGTTTAATAGACAGATAATGTGTAAATGTTAACTATGTTAATGTGATGATAACAAATTAAGTAACGTGTCTACTTAAAGACTAAAATACTATTTTACAATTCAATTAATATGTTGATAGACCAATCGTACCACGTACCCAACCTCAGGCATAAAAACCTAAGATGTAATTATGTAATTTGGGTATTATTTCGAACTATTTAATAAGATTTAACTTAAACTATTAAACTTTATATTTGTTCTTCACATAAAAGGAACTTCATATAATATTTATGCCAAATTTGTCTAGTCATATATAATATGTAATATTGTCAATATTGATTACAACGAATAAACGAAACAATACAGATTGTTACATTGATATATCTTTTCGAACGATGGACCATCCTTTTATATTTATTATATATATATTTTACTGTAGGCTAAAAGTAAAAATCTAATAGGATATTCCATTAGAATTTATGATGAGGTGTAGGCTATAATTAAGTCTATGGGAAATGGCCATTTGATTATTATCATACTTGCATTGTTTTTTAAAAATAAAAAATGTAAGTTTTTGTCATTCGAATTTAGTTGAGATAATATTATTATTGTGATTATCTTAATTTTTTTATGGAAGAATAGGGAAAGATTTGGAGAGTTTGGGAGAATTAGATTCTATTATATATGGGTTACTAATTAATATTATTTATTTTATATATTTTTATTAGTATTAAATATTTTTATATTTTATTTTTATATTAGTGATATAAAAATATTTTTTTTTTAATTTTATATTCAAATTTTCTTTTTAGTTTTTTAATGTATTAGTATGGGAAAAGTTATTGTAATATTAAGTTTTTATGCATATTAATTAAATTTGAATCAGAGTTTTGAATAAGTGTTACCAATATGAATTATTATTTTATTTAGGGCAATGCATCTTACATAAACTATTATTTTATTTTATATATTTTACATTTGGATACTTAAATTTTTTTTCAATTATATGGTTGGTTAATTAAAATACTTAAGTTTCTTTTATTAATGATATGTTTTGCAATTTATGAAC
This sequence comes from Pinus taeda, assembly GCA_000404065.3. NCBI lineage: Eukaryota > Viridiplantae > Streptophyta > Pinopsida > Pinales > Pinaceae > Pinus > Pinus taeda. The sequence goes on along the minus strand of APFE030632136.1, from coordinate 147,178 downwards.
CATTATTATTTAGTGTAATATGTATATTATGATTTTTTTCAATTAATAAAATCAAAATTATACTATAACAAATTGAATTGGATCAATTTATTATTATTTATTACTCGACATTATGTTTTGTTATTAGTATTATTATTTGATCTAATGTTTCATTTTAACTATACTACAACATCTCTCTCATATTGAGCAAACGTTTAAATGTTCACATTCAATTACGGAAACTACAACATCTCCCCATGCTAAATTATAGAGGACCTCTTGGTTCAAAAAGAGTGTTTATGTGAATTAATAAATATGACTATAACAAGGATACATTCATGTCAATTACATTGTATAAACAAGGGAAATTGAGCCTTTTAAATTGAAGGGTTATAATGCTCGTATTTTGTATTATTTGTATTAGTGTAGTTACTATTTATTTGATTGTGATCCACATATTTTTCATGAGTTTGTGCTTTTTATCATATATATATAATATAATATATATATAATATAATTATATATATATATATAAGTTTAATATTTATATTAAATAACAAGTTTTCATGATGGTTTGTATTAAATATAATTTGATGTTAAATGACAATTTCAGCTCATAGCCTTCATGTTTTCTTGTGATGTTGGGCCCAATGTCCAAGTTGACTAGTCAATGGTATGCACAATGTTTTGTATGGTATAAACCTATCTTCGCCTTCTTATTTATGGACAATAAATTATCATTAAAATTAATTAATACATCAACACATTTACAAATGTAGTCATTGGTTTATTTACATGTCAACGTTAATTGGCATGAATTAATTATCTTTTCCTCTCATTTGTTAAATGATAGCCAAGGGTTTGTGGCCTTTCCGACTTGTCAGCATTTTCTGAGGTCATGGGATATCGTCGTGGCTTGGATGAGCCACTACCAAGTACACCAACTTCATTTAACATTTTTATATTCAAAATAATTCATAAGAAACTAAATTAAATGCAAACAATAACCTAAATACAGAACTATCTTCACGTTCATTTATTTGGACAACAAATTATCGTTAAAATTAATTAATACATCAATGCATTTACAAATTGAGTCATTGGTTTGTTTACATTGAAACATTAATTTTTGTGAATTAATTCTCGGTTGCCCAATCGTGAAATGATAGCCACATCATAAACTAAGCTAAACACAACACTTGTTTTTGCATACAAAGGCTAAATACAACACTTGAATGTGCAGAAGCAAAATGTGTAGAGGAGAATGTCTGTGGAGGAAAATATGTAAGAATAGAGATTTAAGCTTCCCTCTACATATGCTTGTTCCTGCACAAATTTTTTTAATTATAGTAAGAATGGATGGTTATTTCATAGCCATGACATTGTTTAATGCCATTCTAGTTTTCTTATTCATTATGAATATGAATTTCAACTAGTGATTATGTTCACCATAAAATCTTGTCATTCATTCACATAAGATAAAATAAGATAAATTTGCCTTGTTAATGTCAGGACGCTTTGAATTATAGATTATATAATGTGGGTTCTTTAATATGTTTTTCTTTTAGTGTGCAGAGGCAGGAATATGTACAGAGGTGTTGAAGTTGGGATGTGTATAGAAGGGGAGCATGGGGAAGAGAAGGTACTTGGTATTAGACTTTTTTGTTTAATGACATATTATTGCTCATCGCATAAATCTTGTTAGTCAGTGACCATCGAAAATTTTAAATGGTGCATTATGAGTTCATCCAGAGGAATTAGTTCTATGACTAGATGACATATAATTCCCCATCTTACAAGTCATGTTAGTCAGCGACCATTAGAAATTTCAAACAATGCTTTATGAGTTCTTCCCAAGGATTTACTTCCACAACTACATGACATATAATTCCTTGTCTCATGAGTCTTGGTAGTTAGTGGTGATTGGAAATTTTAAACAATGCATTATGAGTTCATCCTGGGGAATTATTTCTATAGCCACATTATGTCGAGTGTTCGGCCAGGTTGACTTGGTGATAATGTTCACCAAAATATCTTTTCATTCATTCACCAAAATATCGTCTTTCATTTACATGTTCCTCTTTATCCTTTCGTGGTGGTTTTTATTAAATATAATTCCATGATAAATGACATTGATGGCTTACGAGATTCACGGCTTTTTTGTGATGTCAAGGTATACCCCACCAATGGAAACTTATGTGGGCCCGATGTTTAGGTTAACCAGTCAATGACTTGTATAAAATTTTGTATTAGTTTATGTAATAAGCTTGTTAATGGTTGATTACGCTAACTACTCATCTCAATATTACATCAACATATTTACAAATCTAGTCATTAGTTTGTTTACATTTGAATGTTAATTTATGTGAATTAATTGTCTCGGTCATATGTTCATTAGAGGACAGCTAACGGACTTGTGACCTTCATGACTTTTTGGTGTTTTCCCCTTTGGCTTAGATAAGTCGCGAGTGGGGACACTATCTTAATTCAAAATTTTTATATTCAAAATTATTCATAAAAAACTAAGCTAAATGCAAAACTTATTTTTACAGGCTAAAGCTAAATACAAACTCATATTTGTGTTATTTTATTTGGAAAACAAATTATCGTTAAAATTAATTAATATGTTAATGCACTTACAAGTCTAGTCATTTGTTTGTTTACATTGGAACCCTAATTGTTGTGAATTAATTTTTTTTTTTTTATCACTCATTAAATGACAACCACATTAGAATCTAAGATAAATGCAACACTTGCTTTTGCATTTAAAAACTAAATGCAAACTCGAATGTGTAGAAGAAAAATGTGCAAAGGGGAATGTGTGGGGAGGAAAATATGAAAGGATAGACATTTAAGCTTCCCTCTGCACTTGCTTGTCCCACACAACAACTTTTAATTATAGTAAGAACATATGGTTATTTCATAGCTATGACATTGTTAAATGCCAGTCTATTTCTCTTATTCATTCTGAATACAAATCTCAATTAGTGATAATGTTCACCAAAATATCTTTTCACTCATTCACATAAGATCAAATAAGATAATTTTACCCATTCAATGCTAGGACACTTCAAATTTTAGATTTAATAATGTGTGTTTTTTAATATATGGTTTTTTAAAAAGTGTACAGAGAAAATAATAGGTATGGAGGTGTGTTTGGAAAGAACAAGTGGAAGGGAAATTACTTTGTGTTATACTTTATATTAAATGACATATAATTCCTCATCTCGGGAGTTTTGTATGTCAATGGCCATCAACGATTTAAAAAAATGAATTATGAGTTCGTCTCGGGGAATCACATCTACAACCACATTGTATCGAGCATTTGTTGAGATTTGGTATCTTAGGAGGTACTCCAAGCCCTAGGGTTCAAGGTTCAGAGGAAGGAGCGCCACAAAAATGGTTTGTGGGCTTATAACCCAAGGTGTGGGTTTTTCACCCAAGCTTGTGGGTGTTAAACCACAAGGATATTTTGTTGGTTGACCAATGGAGATGATAGAGAAACTCTAGAGGAGATAGGGGCAATGAAAATCACATAAATCAAAGGTCTAGAAATGAAGTTATTAATTTTCATATTTTTATGGTGGGTTTTGTGGCACTTAGAGTAGGTCAGCTTGGTGTGTTAGAGTGGCATAAGGGTTGTTCAATAAATAAATAAAGGCTCATTAGAGGCTAAGAGAGCACATCCAGAGTGAAATCACATCAAATATTACCTCTGAAATGAACGACGAGTCTGAGGCAGCAAGGAGAATGAATTTGGAATAGGTTTTGGAGGATTTCGCTTGTGCTTGGGTGTGTATCTCCTTGCAGGACAAGACCATAGGTTTGAAATAAGTTTGGGAAGTATGTGCATATATTATAGTGTGGCTTGTAATCTGTTTTGGCCCTCATGTAGGAGTAGCACCTACAACAGGGAGTGGAGGGTTGTTTGAGGGCCAAAAGGCCTAGTTTCGGGCCTTCTCCCTTAGCCTCGGGTGTATAAATGGTAGTGAGGGAGCAACATCGGTGTTGACCCTTGAATGAAGGCAGATCCCTCTTGTTGTAATAGTTATGTGTATTGTAGAGCGTCTTCAAGAGCATTCCTAAGTCTATAAAAGTGAGTGGAAGGCCTAGAAGAGGTAGCAAAGAAGGGCAACAAGTTTGGAAGAGTAACATAGAATTTGGAGTAGTGGTTTAGGGCAGCTGATGTTCCTTAAATACACCTCAAGTAGGACAGATCTTGAGGACAAGAGAACCAGTAGTGTGTTGGAGAGAAAGGTATGTGTATTATCTTGTTGATGTTGATTTGTTAGTGGATGTAGAGGTTCATATTAGACATTGGTATTGGACACTCATGGACTATTGGAGGGTAGTGTGAGAGTGGATGAAGTTGGCCCTAAGTTCAGCACCTTGGAGGGCTAAGGTGATTGCTAAATGAGGTAGAGATTGAAGGATCTCAAGGTATGATTAGCTAGGAAGAGCACTTGTACAACCCAAGTCCATTGTGGGAGAAGGGCATCTTGCAGTGACAAGTGGAAACCCTCCTGCTAGTATATTTGTCTTCATTGGAGTAGCGAAGCAAGACAATAGTGGGAAGAAAATCCCTAAGTAGCTTAGGATCAACATTGGGAAATAAGAATCAAAGAGTTGTGGACTTTTAAGGATGAAGGAGTCACTAGTGAGCATGAAGATCCTATGTGTTTGTTGTAAATGGACTTATGATTAGCTAAAGAGCAGATTAGAGAGCCATGTTTAATGACCTAATAGGTTTGGTGCATTGATAGAGGCAATGTTGGAAAATATAAGTGAAGTACATGTAGTGCGTTTAGGGTATGACAAAGAATTTGTGATCATTGAATACATCGGTTGGATCATTAGTGTATCTTATTCTTGTATTCTTGTACTAGTGGATGTATGAGCGCCATTATCCCTATTACAAGAGCCCTATATAGTTGTATGATTAGTTTGTTAATATAATGAAGTTAGGTTGTCGAAAAAATTATAAAAATTTGTGTATATTTTGTCCACTAGTAGATTCACTGTTGCATATTATTCCATTGTGCAAAGTAGCTTGTTGTGATACTTGTGTTGGTATTATGAGTGATTATAAGATTCTAACCTAGACTCTAGTATCGTGGAAAAAAAAAATGGTATTAGAGCTACTTTGAAGGGTCAATGAATCGGAGTGTGCACAACGAAGTACAACTTAAGAGGGAGTTGGTCACACTATTGTTGAAGGGATCACATAATGTCAAAGTTGCAGGTTGGTCTCTGGTATGAGGACAGGTTGGAAGGGAATTATAGTCCATGGAAGGAAAGGATCAAGTTCATTCTTATGGTTAATAGGATCTGTGACTTTGAAGAGAAAGCAATGAAGAAGCTGAATGACCCTAAGGATATGGAAGTTTACAAAGAGATGGATATGAAGGTGAAGTTTATCATCCTAGATGGTGTCAAGGATTCCTTAATACCTCATCTATTTAGGAAGAAAACTTCACATAAGATGTGGGTAGATTTTCATAATTTGTTCCAGAATAAGAATGAGAACCCAGTATTGGTATTATAGGATAAGTTGAAGGCCATCAAGATGATATAGGGTGAAGGGGTGACTTCATATCTAACAAGGTTGTCTCAATTTTGAGATGAGCTTGCCATTGTTGATGTGACTATTGGAAATTTTGAGATGGTGAGCATTTCGTTGAAGGGGTTTACTCTAAAGTGAAAGTAGTTCATCAAGGGGATCTTTGTTAGGGACAAGATGCCATATTAGAACAGGTTGTGGAACAACTTCATTTAGGAATATTTTCGAGACAAGGATCTTCATTCGAACAAGAAGGCTTTGATGATGACATGGCACTTGCAACAATAATGAAGGGAAAGTAGAAGAAGGACTTAAGTAAGATCAAGTGTTTCAAGTGTGGCAAGATGGGTCATTTTTCGATGAAGTGTATGATGAAGAAGAAGGGAGATAATGAGAAGAAGAAAGGGAAGTAGGTCATAGGTATTGCCACTTCTGTCGAGATAGATGATCTCTCCAGGAGATTGGAGAAATACGACTTTTCTTTGATCTCCCATTTCTTGCAGGGTACCATTGAAGAGGCTACATGGTACATGGACAGTGGAGATATTGGGTAATTTAATTGATGGTTAAATGACTTCATTAATTTTCAACCTAAGGTTCATGTACTTATGAAGTGCATGTTCACAATGTAGGCTAGGAGTTCTAGTTTTTATTTTAAAATATGAGATTGAGATAAAAAGTAAATGTAACTAGATTAACTCTATTCATTTCTACGCACATGTTCTTTTCATCAAAATTATTATTTTGAAAGAAAACTAATGTTCAAAGTGTAATCAATTAAGAGTTCTAAACTATCAAATTGAATTGAAACTTAAGCTATTTTGACAAGAATTAAAATTTACTCTATTTGAACTAAATTGAAGAAATTATACTAATGAGAAGAATTGAAATCTTATTCTACTTGCAGAAAATTGAAATGTTATTCCAAATAATTGGAAACCAAAATCTTTAATATATTGAACAAAAGAGAAATTTTTAATCTAAGTGCTTCAAAAGCAAAACTTGAAAATGAAAATCCAAAATATAATTCTAAGAATTATTTAGTGTGTGTAGTTTAGAGTTGATATGGTCATTAACTCATGAGTATAAAATAAACAATTCAAAAAAGAAAATTGTGAAATATTTTGTTGGGTATGGAGCTTGATTATCTTTCTAATTGTTTAGAGATTATATGTTTCAGCTGCATTGAATCCATGTTCCTAATGGGGCGACAATGCCACCCATTTAATCACCATTATGGGGGTCCAAGGGGGTTGGAGATGACTTTTATGAGCCCCCTGGCGGGGGTTCAAGGGAAGCACCCTCGAAGTTAAAAATATATGAAAATTTTCCTTGTAAAATATTATAATTTCGTAGTCAATTTGGACCATTCATTAGGCAGATGATCTGACAGTAGAAGTTATGTTAATTTAGGGTTTTTTCCCTAGAAGGAAACCCTCGATTTATATGACGGAATTGTGTTGCGGTTGTGTATCATGATTATGAGCAAGAATGAGAGAGGAGACTATGTGATATTGAAAAAGAAATTACAACAGATCCTTTGTAGTTTATATCTCTTCATTTTTCTAGATAATATAAAAGAAAGGTTTGTTTGTTTCTTCATGGATGTAGCCCAAATTGGGTGAACCACGTATATCTATGTCTCTCTTGTTTTATGTCTTTTTGTATTTGTGTTTCTGTAATAGTTTTTGTATTTCATTCCTTCGTTAATTAATTTCTAACAACTTGTATCAAATATAGGTTTAATTGGTTCATAAACTCATAGGAGAGAAGGGTTCTTGGTTCGAGTGGGAGCAATGGCGGAAGATGGTAGGCTTAGGGTCAAGAAATTTAACAGTAAAAACTACCAGTTGTTGAAGATGCAGATGGAATATTATATGTATCAGAAAGATCTACACTTACGCTTGAGAAGAAAATCAGAGAAGTCAACAAATTTGATAGACGGAGAATGGGATCTTCTTGAGAGAAATGAACTAGGAACAACATGGTTGTGTCTCACAGTGTCGGTGGCTTTCAACATTTCGAAGGAAATGACAGCATAAGGTTTAATTATGTAATTGGACAAACTATATGAAAAACCCTTGTCCTCAAATAAGGTAATTCTTATGAAGCATCTATTTAATATGAAGATGTCAGAAGGTGGTCTAGTTAAGTTTTGTAGGGGTAAATTTGGATGAGGAAGTTAGGGCTCTGTGGTTTTTGTGCTCATTTTTAGGAAGTTGGAATGGCTATCAATAACTCTATATCTGGATCTAGTAATTTAAAGTTTGATGGTGTTGTTGGTGCTATCCTTAGCGAGGAAATGCGACAAAAAATATTTGGTGAGACATCAAGTAATGCTTTGGCTGCAAAGGCTAGGGGAAGAAAAATGGAAAGAGGAAAGGAGCCCAGGAAATCATAGTAAGTCAAGAAAAGGTATATCCAAATCCAAATCAAGAATAGTGTGCTATAAATGTGGGAAGAAAGGACGCCTCAAGAAATAATACAAATCTTGGAAGGGAAAAGAAGGATATGAATAGTAAGAGAAAAATCATGAAGAGAATGTGAGAAGTGATTTGTTACAAGATGCTTTGATTTTTTCATTAGATAATATTATTGATGCATGGGTGCTAGATTCAGGGGCTTCATTCCATGCCACATCTAATAGGAAACATTTTCATGACTATGTTCAAGGAGATTTTGGACAGATTCATTTGGGTGATGATAAAGCCTGCGAAATCATTGGAATGAGTAAGGTTTGTATAAAGAACATAATGGAAACAAATAGCTATTAAATATGGTAAGGCATGTTCCAAATCTAAAGAGAAACCTAATTTCAATAGGGCAGTTAGGTGGTGAAGGTTGTGTAACTACATTCACAAAAAAAACATGGAAGGTCAGTAAAGGAGCCCTAATAATAGAAAAAGGAGAAAAGATTGGTACATTGTACTTATGCAATGTTATTTATAATTATGTTAATGCTTTAACCTCCACAGGAGCAGATACAAAATTTTGGCATCATAGGCAGCCTTGAGAACATGAGTGAAAAAGGGATCCATATTCTTCACTCACGAAATTTGTTGATGGGTTTGAAGCATGTTGATTTGGATTTCTATGAGAATTGTGTTTATGGAAAACAAAAGAGAGTCATATTATCAGAATTGGGAAGGAAAATAAGAGAGAAAAAATGGAGCTTGTTCATACAAATGTATGGGTAAATGCTCAGATATCATCTCTCGGTGGCTATCACTATTATGTTACTTTTATTGATGATGCAACTAGGAAAACTTGAATTTATTGTATTCAAAATAAATTTGATGTATTTGATACTTTCAAGAAATGGAAAGCTTTGGTTGAGAATAACATAAGAAATAGTTTGAAGTGTCTCATATAAGAAAATGGAGGTGAATAATATAGCAAATAATTTGCTAACTACAGTTCAAAGCATGGAATTCGCAAAGAGAAGATAGTTCCAGGAACACCACAGGAAAATGGTGTGTCATAAAGGATGAATAGGACAGTGATGGAGCGTGCAGCAAGGTGGATGAGATTGCATGCAAAATTTCCCTTACAATTTTGGATAAATGTTGTAGATATTGTTGTTTATCTAAAAAATACAAGGCCTTCAAGTTCCTTGGATGGTGGTATTCCAGAGGAGGCATGGACAGGTAAAAAGGTAAACTACTCATTTTTAAAGACTTTTGGCTGTGAAGCCTTTGTCCACATCAATAAAGAAAATAGAGCAAAGCTTGAGGCAAAAAAAGAGAAATGTACCTTTATTGGATATGGTGTTAATGATTTTGGTTATCATTTATATGATTATAAAAATCACAAAATTATTAGGAGCATAGATGTCATATTCAATGAAAATATCTTGTATAAGGATCAGATGCAGGACAAGAAACAGGAAAAGGAAAACAAAGAATACACTGTGCTTGATGAGATCACATAAAAAGTAAAGGTGCCTAAAAATCATAATGATTAGTGGCCACAACAACAATAACAACCACACAACAACAAACACCTCAAACACCTGAAAGTGGTGTTAGAAGATCTACCAGGATAAGTAGACCCTCTGAACAATACTTTCCTTCATCATATTATGTATTATTGGTTGATTATGGTGATGAATAAGTAATGCAAGTAGAAACTGAGAAGAAGTGGGAGGAAACCATGGAAGAAGAGATGGACTCTTGTTGCATAACCATACTTGGGACTTAGTCAAGTTTCCTACAGGTAAAACAACATTACAAAATAAATGGATTTACAGGTTGAAGGAAGAAGATGGAGGTAAAGAAAGGTATAAGGCTAGACTTTTGGTGAAGGGTTTTGCACAAAAGAAAGGTATATACTTTGATTAAATATTTTCTCCTGTTTTTAAGATGACTTCAATCAAAACTATTTTAAGTTTATTGGCAATAGAATATTTTCATCTTAAGTAGATAGATGTAAAGGAAACCTTTCTCCATGGGGATTTCGAGTAAGAAATATTATACAACAACCACAAGGGTATGAGGTTAAAGGGAAGGAGAAATTAGTGTGCAAATTGAAGAAAAGCTTGTATGGCTTAAGAAAAGGTCCCAGCGAATGGTATCTAAAATTTGACAGGTTTATGTTTGAACAAGGTTATACTAGATGTCACTCTGATCATTGAGTTTATCTTAAAAGGAAAAATTATGGCAACTATATTATATTTTTATTGTATGTAAATGACATGCTTGTTGCAAGGTATAGCATGTAGGAAATAAATGTGCTCAAAGTAAAATTGGAAAATTCCTTTGCAAAGAAGGATTTGGGTGTTTCAAAACAAATTCTTGGTATGATAATAACTAGAGATAGGAAAAATCACAAATTAACATTGTCTCAGAGTGAGTACATAGAAAAGGTGTTGGAAATATTTAATATGCAAAATGCAAAACTAGTTAGTACAACTTTGGCTAGTCATTTCAAATTAAGTAAGGATATGTGTCCAAAGACTTTAGAAGAGATGTATTATATGTGTAAAGTTCCATATTCATCAGTAATTGGAAGCTTCATGTATGCAACGGTTTGCACAAGCCTTGATATTGCACATGCAGTGGGAGTTGCAAGAAAGTATATGAAAAATCTAGGAAAAGAGCACTGGATGGCAGCAAAGCGGATTCTTGGGTATTTGATAGGTACCACAAATCAAGCATTATTCTTTGGTGGTTCAAACATTTCTCTACAGGGATATGTTGATGTAGATATTGGCAGGTGATTGAGATAACTGAAGGAGCACCATAGGTTATGCATTTACTGTAGGTGGAACAACTTCTAGTTGGGTTTTAAAATTGGAAAACATTGTTGCACTTTCAACAATGGAGGCAAAGTATATTGTTTCCATAGAGGCTAGTAAAGAAATAATTTGGTTACACAGGTTTATGGATGAATTGGGTAAGAAGCATGTGTTGGATAGGGGTCAGCCGGGTCTAAGTTTTGTCCGAGTCATGTAAAGAATCCCCACTTTGAGGAGCATAGTGAGATTAGCACAGGGTTATAAGAGTCAAAGGGGATTTAGGGCAGGTCAAAGCCCCTTCTTTTTTAAAGGGATGGGATTATCTAAAATATTTTGAGCTTCGCCCATGGTTTGCAAACCATGGTATTGTAAGGGTAAAAGAATATATAAAGGGATGTTTTAGCAAGTCTAAGGAGGAAGCTAAGTTGAATGTAATGTTTTGAGTCTATAATTAGGAGATCATTCTATATTCGGGGGAAGGGAAAGGCTTCTGTAGCTATGTGCACAAGTCCCTACAGTTGTGTGCAAGGTTAGAAAAATTGTATTTGTGAAGACTTCACTAATAAAGAAGAATTTTGAGATAGATCTGTGTATTTTCTTATTTTCATGTAGTTTCTATGTTTTATCTTGTTTATAGTTCGGTGTATGTATTTCTTCTACAATTGCATCGTGAAGCTTCAAATATGGTTTTATATTATGAATAAGACATATTAGGTTAGTTCCGCGTAGCTCGAAAGTATGTTAAGTAGGAAAGCGCTTTATGATGGTAACAATAAGGTTAACGGTTTGCGAAGGTCACATTAATCCCTAAGTTGATAGAAACCTTACAACCACACTGCATAGTCCCTCTGGATGTAGAAGCCTAGTTCTAGCATCCCCCAACATCACCTGGGGTGAGACTGTGATCTGTGCAAGCAAGTCATTATAGAAAGGGCCGATTATATAGGATTTTGTTGGTGACTGCAACTAACTCTGAACCTAGGTCTCAGCCTCTCAAGCCAACAATAGGAGATGGGAAGGTTATACAATGAAAGATAGATTATTAATCATTTTGCAAAGAACTCAACATTTCATACCAAGATTAAACATATACAGCTCATGTACCATTTCATATAGTTAGTCTCAGAAGATGGACAGTTAATGCTAGAAAAGATCCACACTAGCCAGAATCCTACAAATATGTTAGCAAAAGTTGTAACCAGGGAGAAACTGTGATTCTACTCAATTTCAACTGGTCATCAAGTATGATTGTGAAGATGAAAAATAACGAGGTCCAAATAGATTCTTTTTCTAACAAGTGAAGCAATGATGGAGTTTATATAATCAGTCTCCAAGTGGGAGATTTTTGGGTGTGGAGTCTAATTATCTTCTTGATTGTTCAGAGGTTATTTGTTTCAGTCGTGTTATATCCCTATTCCTAACAGATTGGCAACGCCGCCTTTCTAATCATGTTTAGGAAGGTCTGGGGGGAATAATGACTTGTTTGAGCCCCCCCTGGAAAGGGTTTTTAGGCAGTTCCACTGAAGCTAAAAATAGATGAAAATTTCCTTATAAAATATTATAATTTTGTATTTTAATCTGGACCATTCATTAGGTGGATGATCTGACAGTGGAAGTTATGTTAATTTAGGGTTTTTTCCCTAGAAGGCAACCCTCAGTTTATATGAGGGAATTGTATGTTGTGTGTCATGATTCTAAGAGAGAAAGAGAGAGGATAATGTGTGAGAGCGAAGAAGAATTATAACGGATTTGTTGTAGGTTGTATCTATTTATTTTGTTGGATAATATAAAAGAAAGGATTGGTTGTTTCTCTATGTATGTAGCCCAAATTGGGTGAACCACGTATATCTGTGTCTCTCTTGTTTTATGTGTTTCTATATTTGTGTTTCCACAATATTTTTTATATTTCATTACTCTGTTAATTAACTTCTAACATGTTTTTTGTCTTTTAACATGTATGAGGGCTCGATTTGTGTAAACTACCTAATGTTAGATCACAGAAAGCATGAGATTAATTAAAAAAATACTAATCGAAAGCATCTAACTAGTTACAATGAAAAGAAAATACTCATGAAATAAATCAAAAGCTAATATAACCAATTAATAAACTAACTTACAACACTTAAGGGGGGCCTCCTATTGAGCCTTAGCATGGAAACGATTATCAAGCTATTTACCCATGCATTAATCACCAAAAGAACAAATTATCTTGTGTTAAATGCAGAGGTCTTCAATAGAAAATGATTACATACTTAAGGGGAGTAAAAAGATGTCCATTTATTCACTCTAGGGCTTTTTATAATCCTTTGTTGAATAACATTCTTCAGAGTTATAAGCCAAGAATCTAGTTTTTACTTGACAACTAAGAGATTAAATCCAAATAGGAACCATTCTTCTCGTGATTTTCTACAAGAAGAGAACATCATGAGAAGATTTCAATTTAACATATCATAGATTTTGATTCCAAAATATTCTCATCTAATTCCATGCTCACTTGATGATGACACAACCCTCTTTCAAATTTTGTGCATGGTTGGAGTATTATAACCAGAGTTGACTTCTAATTTGACCATTAAATTTCTCAAACTAGGTGAGTTTCTTGATCAGAGTGATCGGTATATGTTTAACATTTTCCATCTACCTTAATATCTTTTGTTTCTTCTCAAGTGCACTGGAAATTTTCTAACCATGGATGTAGCTGCAAAATCTTTGGTAAGTTGTAGAATGAGTGCAATTTCATATCTATACGATTATTTGGATTGTGTTTCATAAAGAAACAATAGACTATAAACCATGAATGAATGATACCATTTATGATTTTTAAGCATATATATGGTGACCTTTCAACTTGAAAATGTAGAAAAACTATTGTGAAAAGGATGAAAAGGAAAATAAAAAGGTTATAAAAAAGAAGACAATGCAAGACCTCAAAATTCCCCCACACTGACGATTTTGCATGTCCTTGTGCATCAAAAACTTTAAAATTTGTAAAGTATTTTGTTCATTTCACTATCTCTAAAGCTTGGTTTCAAACATTCAAATTAGTGCCTCCTTTTTGACTCTTACCACTGAATGCTAATCTGGTTTCCTCATTAAGATCTCGTTATGTAACCCTCTGACTTTGTTTATGAGAAACCTGTTGTTGGTCTTGAGTTTCTTTTTTTTCATATACTAGTGGCACAAAAGCAACAGTATGTTATCATTTAGAGTCGTGAAAATTTCATTATGTACTTTTGTTTCCTCATTTTCTTGTTTGAGATGCTTGTGTAATATCTCTAACTCGTATATAACATGTTTTCAAGCATCTTCAATCTTGTAATTTTTTTTAAGAATTTCATCAGTCAAGCGGATTTCTTCATTAAAATAATCTTCATATTCATTTTGGAGAGGGGAATTTACATTTGTTGTGCTCTTTTCTCTACTAATTCCATGTAGCCATAAATTTGTTGTGGCCTAGATTGATTTCAGGTGTTTTCCTGGTTGGTCTTGGAATTTGATAAAATGGTGATGTTATTTCTTCTTCATTCATGTTATGATGTCCCTCCTCGAGGTTAACTATCTCCAGTGGTTGTCATCTTAAATTCTTACAAATTTGTTTACTCATTCTCAGCTTTAGTTCTAGTTCCTCCGTCTTTTGGATACTTTTTCTTTTATTCATTTTCCTCTCTTTGTACCCTAGTTCTACTTCTTTTGTTTCTTTAAATTGCTTGATTCTTTTGTTTGTTTTCTTTCTTCTAACATATTTTTTTCATTTGTTTATTTAATTTTCTCTAGAAATTGACAAGTAGGGGTGCTTTCCTCAAGTACCTAAGTTGAAGATTCCATTTGTTCCACTTCATTGATATCCAAACACCCTTCTTTGTTTATGGGCCCAATGTTAAGGTTTGAAACTGTTCTATGATGATTTCTCTTAATTTTTGCAAATAATTCCTCTTCTAGAGTTTCTATAAAATGGTTTCAGACCAAAAATATTTTCCAATTATTTCCCTTAGCCTTCAAATGTGCTTCAATAATTATTTTGATTAACCCATGATGGTACATGGCATTGTCAAGAGCTTTAGAATCCTGTTGTATGCTAGAAGCCATTTTCCTAAGACTACAAATTAGAAAATACGGTAAATTCAACTCATTTCCATCAATGGAGTGCATTAAGAGTTTAACAATGGAAGAAAAACATGGTGTCGTACCATACCTCACAGGCTATAAATTTATAAATTATTAGTAGAAAATTTCTCAACTTAGTCATCATTGTAGTTACTGGTATGCCCTTCTTAAATATGGAAGTGTCCATACCTGGGTCTCGGAGGAACATTGTCCATTATTTTTTTTCATCTTCCTATATTTTAACTAACTCTACCTATTCCTTGGTAATTCTATTGCCTCTGTCATCATTGGCTATGTAATTATGAGTTTAATGTCTCCAATGTCCACCTCTACTCCATCAAATTCCCATGCAAACACATTTGTCACCTCTGTCTCGTGCCCATAAAATTTATCAAATAAATTAAGCCAACCCAGCTACTGCAAATGATCTTTGACCCATGGATATTCTTGAAGAAATTTTACTCCATTAGGTTTTGATTTGATGATGACACCCATGGTGAGGGAGTTTCAATCCTGAATTGTTTCTCTCAAAAAGGGTGATGGAAGCAATGGAAGGATGGTCAATAAATCATAATGGTTTGATGATGGAAAGTTCATGCAAAATTGAAGTAGGTCACTTATGGTGGTGTTCAAATTATAATAGAAATTATCCTTTATGTAAATGATTGACACGATCCTTAGATCTATCTTTATAGGATCCTAAGAATTTACGGGATTATGGAGATATTTCGATGTGACAAATCGGTATGATGACAACATAAGGTTACAAAGGATAAGAGCGTGGGATATAATTGTAGGGAGTGTTGCAAAGTCTAAATTTTTCTCATATATATTTTATATATATATATATATAGTATAATATATATATATATATATTTGTGATATATGTGTCATGATCATTCAATGAGTTTAAAAATCTAATGTTCTTTAACTAAAAAATAACCTCACATCCTATTTTCACATATTAGCACATACCTCTTTGAAATTTGTTGTATTTTTATTTTGTTGTTGGTATAGAGTGCTCTAATTCTTCTTTAGATATAGATTGATGTGATTTGCGGAATTTGAAGTTGCCTACGGAATGTCATTGATTCAGTGGCTATTCTCTTTGAAAAAAAAATACTTTGTTGTTGTTATTGTTGTTATTATTGATGAAGTGGAATTTTATTGTTGTTTCTTCCTAATGATACTTGAAGAAAACAAGGCCTAAAAAATATTGCTTTTAGACGTGTAAATTTATTAGAATAAAAGAGGAGAAACAAGAAAGTGGGAAAAGACAAGGAATGTGAAAATATAACCTGCCAAGAATTCTTGGTTTTCAGTTAATATTTTCTCTATAGACATGCCAACAATGTTAATTTTCATGTCTATACTTTCTTTCTTTTAATTGAGGAAAGAAAACTACAGTTTGGTTGGAATATTAGGAGAAAAATATCCTTTCTCAACCATCTTTAAATCAAAATCATTTTTCAAATAGCTGACAAACTCTTCTATGGTTAATGGTTTATGATATAACCTCAATCTATGACCATTAACAAGGAAGGTAATTTTTTTCTTCATTAATAATTCTAATTCTAACTACTCCATTATCAATCACAATATCTATCTTATAGGGACCAATCCATTGAGTCTGAAATTTTCCTTGAAAATCTTTGAATTTAGATTCGAAAAGAAGATCCGAGTCACCTAGCTTGAACCTCTTACCTTTTATGAATTTCTCATTCCATTTTGATCTTTGATGCTGGACTATGTTGGTTCTTTGAATAGCATCTTGTCAAAGTTCATCTAATTCATTCAATTGTGCTAAACGTTTTTTTTAGCTTCAGATAGATCAAGGCCCAATTTTTTTGTTGTTATGAAAGTCTCCACTTGGAACTCAATTTTAGGAAATACTTCCTTCATAGATGAGCTCATAGGGAGTGTATCCAATAGTATTCCTCCATGCGGTATCGTATGCCCAAACTACTTATGGAAGTCTTTCTGCCCAATCCTTTATGTGCAAGTGTACAATCTTGGTCAGAATTGCTTCAAGTACCTTATTGGCAGATTCCACTTGCCCATTTGCTTGTGCGTGATATGGAGTAGACTTCTGATGTTTTATTTTGTATTTCTCTGTTATATTCTGTACCAACTTGGATGTGAATTAAGTACCCTGATCTGTCACAATTTCCCTTGGGACACCAAAATCAGTATCCTAAAAAAAAAATGTAACTACAACATTTTTAGAAGCAAAATGAAGTGGTTTAGCTTCTACCCATTTTGTAACAAAATATTTACAAACAAGTATATATATTTTCTTCTTGGATGGAGGATTGATTGGACCAACAAAATCTAGAACCCATTTTTCAAAAGGATTTACAATTACATGAGGTTGTGGAGGCATATCATCAGATAGAATGGGTTTTCCCATTCTTTGGAAACTATCACATATTTTGACATATTCTTTGGCATATTTGAAAAGAGAAGGATAATAATATCCCAAAAGAAGGATTTTATAAGCAGATCTTCTATGAGGAAAATGTCCTCCCCATGGTTCATCATGGAAAGATTTCAATAAATCTAGTACTTCCTCTTCTCGAACACATTTTTGGATGATTAAGTTAGGTCTAGTTCGATATAATTCTCTCTCTATCCAAGAGTAAGGCACACTGAATTTGATAACTTTTTGCTTCTCTTTGGTTGATAATTGTGGGGATAAATTTCCTGTATTCAAATAGTTAGCAATATCTACAAACCAAGGAGTTTTATTAGATACTACAAAAATATACTCACCAGGAAAATTGTCTTTTACAGGAATATCATTATTATCATTCTACATTCTCGAAAGTAAATCAACGATTGTGTTTTCTTTCCTTGGTTTGTAAAGAATACTAATATTGAATTCTTGTAATATCAACAACCATTTAGTAATCCTACCATTAGTGATTGGTTAATTCATTAAATATCTAATAGTAGAATGATCTATATGAATGAAAGTTTCATAACCAGTGATATAATGTCGAAACTCATTCATGGCATGCACAACAACTAATTTTTTTTTTTATGTTACAGTATAATTTAACTCTGCATAAGTCAAATTTTTTCTTGTATAACAAATAACATGAGTTAAATCTTTTTCGTCCCAACACAACTCCTCAAGTTGAATCTGAAGCATGAGTTGAAATATGAAAAGGGAGAGACCAATTAGGTCCTCTTAAAATTGGTGCTTCAATGATTCAAATGCTCTCTTATAGTTAGAATTCCAAACAAAATCACAATATTTTTTGAGAAGTTTAAAAAGTGGAGAAGCTATTTTTGTGAAGTTTTCTATGAATCTTCTATAATATCTTGTAAAACCAAGAAAACTTCTAACATCTCTTTGACAAGTAGGAACTAAAATTTTAGAAATTACTTCCACTTTAGGTGTATCCACCTTAATTCCATCACCTAGAATATGGTGGGC
The DNA here is from genome assembly GCA_000404065.3 of Pinus taeda. NCBI lineage: Eukaryota > Viridiplantae > Streptophyta > Pinopsida > Pinales > Pinaceae > Pinus > Pinus taeda. The sequence continues at coordinate 128,857 of APFE030632136.1, read as the reverse complement.
TAAAATAATCCCCTCATTAAACATCATAAAATATTTCTCATGACTTAATGAAATATTTTCTTTTTTACACCTAATGAGAACTTTTTCTAATTTTTCAAGGGCTTCTTCAAAAGTATTTCCATAGACATTGAAATCATCCATGCAAACTTCCACACAATCATAAATTAGATCAGAAAAGATACCTAATACTACTCTTTGAAATATTGTAGGTGAATTACATAACCCAAAAGGAAGTACCCTATAGGCATATGTATCCCATGGGCATGTAAACGTTGTTTTGTCTTGATCTTCTAGTGTTAATTGTATTTGGTTATATCCACAAAAACCATCAAGAAATGAAAATTGTTTCTTCCCTCCTGTTAGGATCCTATAATTTATAGGATCAAATGATCAAATGATCATTGAATAATTGTTTTTAGAATTTCAGATTGTAAATATTATTTCTTACTATAAATGATTTCCAAAAAAAAGATAGAAAAATGAAAATAAAAAATGAAAAGAGGGTATAAATATAAAAAATAGAAAAAGGAAAAATAAAAGAAATGATAAAACAACCCCACAAAAAGAAAAAAAATGTGAAAGTAATGCTAGTTTAAGTGCCACTACTAGTCTATTGGTTTTGTAAAGAATAAATTCATGAAATTGTGTGCAGCTTGTCTAAATGCCACAATACCTTTCTACTTGAAACATACAATTTAATCATGTTCAAGCAAGTTTCAATTTATGTCAATTAGATTAGAGTAAGTAACTTAGACAAACAGTATAATCTTGGCTAAGATTAGATAGGTAGAATAGGTGAATAAGTTAATCCAACAGTTTAATCTAGATTAATGCAGTTGATTGGATTAGTTTATTGTTTTGACATAAATATTCTTAGTATGTTAAGAATGAAAAAATAGATAGGGTTTGCACCTTTAAAAGCACCCTTATTGCTTCAAAATTGCATTAGAATAGGAAAAAGTGGATTTTCAATGTAATGGGTTAAGTGGTTCATTTGTCCAAAGTTTGGATTTTGGTGTAAAAAGCATATGCCCGAAAAATTCCATGGGGCCGATCGACATTAAACTCTGCACAAATCATTTCACTGATCATTCTCCCACTCCGGTTTGATGAACCGTAAATAATTTTATACCCCCCGCAGCGATTATTTTACCGGGGGGTGCGGAAAAGTGTTTCCACCTCCTTACCAGTCATCTCAGGTGATTTTACCTCCCCCCCCCCCCCCCCCCCCCCCCCCCCCCCCCCCCCCCCCCCCCCCCCCCCCCCCCCCCCCCCCCCCCACTGGATACCACTTACCACCTACCTCCCCCCTTTCGAAAGTGGTTTTCACCTCCCGCCACAATTCACCTTCATGCCAACTGTCACCTCCACGTCCCTCCTTAATCACTAGTCTAACAACGCCACATGTCCCTCCTTCGGTCATTCCCGCCAACGGTCCTGCGCCCTTAACTTGACTATTCTGATCTGCCACGTCTGCGACCGTTGCGCCCACCCGTTACTTTTCTTTTCATTTATCTGCTCCATTACTGAAATTAATGCAGCTTACAACCGTTAATTCAACGATTACACTCGGTTTGTGGCCTATTAAACTCAATTTTCACCAAAGATTACATCCTTTCTTCTTCGCCTTCTGAACATCGCTCCCGCCTTCTGTTTTGCACTAATCTCTCAATAATGATTAGCATCCATTACTTGTATCTGATCAATTTACAAAGGTATTCTCACCTAAAGTTCCCTTGAATTCCTCAAACCTTCTGTAGTTTCCTTCTGTCAAGTTTTTCCCCTATTCGTTCTACTACCACAATTGCACCCAAAGTTGCCATTGTAGTGAATCCCATGAAAACTCCCCCTGTGGATTTAGACCCACATCCCACTTGCTGACAGAGACTATAAGATAACCAAGACGTACTGTGAATTTGAACTCTTCGAATTACGATGTTGTTTTCATGATAACTACCTCGACCAATCTGATGAAATTATTCGCTGGTAGTCTAGACTTCCCCTGTTCATTTTCCCCCAATCTTATTGCTCTCCCAAATTCTGCCTAAAATTCCATGCCTCTTATGTTTAAAGTAAGAGGGCTATTATTTCCCCCAATGGTGAAATCATTTTCACCATTACCTTTGAGAGCATAAGCCAAATGTTGCAGGTCCCCTATAGTGATTCTCTCACCTAATTTTCCCTTGAATCTCTCAGAATCTCACCTTCCCCTAGAAAGCTAGGATTTTTGAAGTTTTTCTACCAGAAGACTCTCAACTCCCCAAGAAAAATCCCCCTTATCCCTCTTCGATGTTCCCTCAATGGACCAAACAAATTATCTCTATCTTTTCATATTTCCTTGGTTATTATTCAAATGAATGGGTAGATGAGCCTATTTTAGGCTTTCTATCCACCCTTTCTACATACGAAGGACTATTAGTCTCCTTTGACTATGGTCACTTCTTAGCAAATGTAATTCATGAACAATTCCTTCAGTTTTTAATTCGAGGAATGTTCTGATATTATTTTATTCTTATGTATGTGTTCATTTTCTTTTAGATAGATAGGTTCCCCTTCGCAGTATAGAAGCTTGATCAACAAGGAGAGCCATAGTCTTTTGTCTTCTTGACCTCGTTAATTAGAATACAATAATAGGAACTTAGATTTATAGAATTCATTGATCAATTTATGTATCCATAAACTTGTGTGTTGAGTGGCCAATAGATTCCAAGGATCAGTGAGGACATTCATAAATTTTTACAGCTCAGTGAACAGGTGAAAATAAGAGACTAGTACCTTTACCAGTCATTCACAAAAATAAGAGTTTATGGTTCAGAGTTGCCACCATATAAGCTACCCAATTACCTTCCAATGAGAATATTTTCCTTGGAGTACATCTAGAAAATAAATCACTTTGACAACATCCATTTCGTGGAAGCCAAGGAGAAGTTTTAGTTTCAGATCAAAACACAGATAGGACCTTTTATCTGCAACAGTAGAGAAGCAGGAGAGGAATCATACCTCTTGCTGAAAAAAATGAATTTCCCTCTTAGTTTCACTTGGTCCTATGACCTCTTTGGGGTAATCTCTAAGTTAAGAATGGAACAAAGAGAAACTCCCTATGTGCATACTCAACCCAAAAATAGAGAAGTACATGAACCAACACACTTGGGTAGAGAACACATTGCAGGATGCTGAAGAGTAGGTACTTTCCAGAACAGCTTTAGAGACTCCCATACCGAGAGAAAAGATAGATAAGAGACTGAGAGAGGATGAACCTCCATCGATTATAAAATGCTCGGCCAAAGAGTTCAAAATATACACAAAGAAGATTAAAACGAGCTCTAAAATAGACTTCCCACCACTAGAGGAAACACATGGTACCATTGTACTCTCAGGCTTTCAAACTTTTAAGTTGGATAGTGGTACCATAGAGTCTCCATCATCCTCAGCTACTAAAGAGATTCCAGCAACGGTACCTCACACACCAGAGTCATTTATAGAACACAGGTAGTTGGATATTTTACAGAGATATAAAGAGGTTAAATAGAGAAATGAAGCCATTCATGATAATATCTCTACTCAATTCAGGTAGCAGTCTTCCTCCATCTAGCATAGGCTTATTTCAGCATATGAGACAAAGAAGGGAAGAATGCATATGGCATTTTTCTAGGCCTAAGTCCCACAACCAAAGTTAGTAGCAAATTTCAACACTACAACAAAACCCTGTGAATAGTGTCCCTTTTCTCTTCTTTCTTTGCATCTAGAGCCCATTTTTGGTGTTATTTGTATCCATTTATCAAATATGGTGTAAAAATTGATGCGTGTTTTGCACCGAGTTTTGCACCAAGTCTTACACCAAGTTTAGCACTAGGTATTGTATTAGCTTTTGTAGCAGATTTTACACTAGGTTCTACGCCAGATTTTATGCCAAGTTTTGTGCCATCCTTTGCACCATTTTTTGCATCAAGTTTGGCACCTAATTTTGTTTCACCAACTTTTGTATCCACCTTTTTCACCTACACTTGCATCAACTTTTTCATCATCTCTTGCATCCTCTTTTGCATCATTTTTTAAATCATTTTTTGCATCCATTTTGCATCATTTTTTGCATCCCCTTTGCACCAATTTCTGCATCGAGGTTTGTGTCTAGTTTCACATCTAATTTTGCATCTACTTTTGCTGCATACACTTTTACATCTTGTTTTGTATCCATATTTACATACTCTTTTTCAACTATTTGTGTCCACTATTGCATCCAATTTTCTCATGTCATAATTTGCACCTAGTTTGGCACCTCCCTTCACACCCATTTTTGCTTCTAAATTTGCATCCACAATTGCATCCTCATTTACATCTAGGTTTTCATAGAATTTTACATCTATTTTGCATCCCATTTTGTATCCACTTTCCTGTCAAGATTTGCATTAGGTTTTGTGTCTCATATTGCATCTACTATTGCATCGAATTTTGTTGCATCAACTTTTGCATCCTATTTTTCATCCATTGTTGCACCCATGTTTACGTCCACTTTTGCATCCCTTTTTGCATCTTATTTTGCATCTTCATTTGCTTTTTTTTTTGCATCTATCATTACATCCACTTTTTTGTGGCACAATTTGTGTCATGTTTTGTACTTACTGTTGTACCCACGTTTGCTTTCAATTTTGCATCCTTCTTTGCATCATCTTTTGCATCAAATATTTCATATATTCTTGCATCCACTTTATTTTTTGGTTTTGCGTATCATTTTGTATCCTCCTTTACATTTAGTTCCATTGCATCCAATTTTATTTCTTATATTGCACCCATGTTTGCATCCACTTTTACATCTTTTATTGCATCTAAGTTTTCATCTTATCTGTGTCTGTTATTACATCCACTTTTTTGTGCCACAATTTGTGCCATATCTTGTGCCTATCATTGCAACCCACATTTTCTTCCACTTTTGCGTCCACATTTGCATCCTCTTTTGTGTCCAAGTTTGCATCAAATATCGTTTATGTTTTTTTCATCCCATTTTGCATCTACTTTTACATCCACTTATGATGCATCTAATTTTGTGTCCACTATTGCACCCATGTTTGGTCCATGTTTACATCCCTTTTTGCATCCAAGTTTGCCTCCTTTTTGTATCCAATTTTGTGTCCTTTTTTGTGTTCATCATGGTATCCACATTTGTTTCACCACAATTCATGCTAAGTTTTATGCCTACTATTGCACCCATGTTTTCTTCCACTTTTTCATCCATGTTTGCATCCTATTTTGTGTCCAAGTTTGAGGCAACTCTTGCATCTACTTTTTCATCCACTTTGTGTATTTTTTTCTATCTTATTTTTCATCTACTTATGTTGTGTCCACTCTTCATCCAATTTTACATCTATTGTTGCCCCCATTTTTTTTTTTTTCACTTTTGCATCCCTTTTCCACCACTCATCAAATTTTTTTCATTGATGATATTTCTTATGACATTGACAATTATGAACAACTACTGACAATGCCAATAATTATGGCGATGATGATTGAAGATGATGAAGATGACATGAATTGTGATTATTATGATAATGACAATGATGATAAACATGATGGGGGTTACAATGACAATGATGATGACGATGCTAATGACCTTGGCCAACTTTCCCAATTTTTAAATGTTGTCATGGTCATAATCATAATCATTATATTTTCTATTGTCTTCCAAGTCATCATCATTATCATTATTTTTGTCTTGACCATCATCAACAACAATAATGTCATCATTGATGATTATGATATTCATGACGAAGATGACACCAAAGATGATAGAAATTACATTAATTATGATGATGGGGATGATGAAAATTATAATGACGATGATAATGGTAGTGATGAGATGATCATCAATCATCTCTAAAAACTAAATTTGTTATTTCTTTTGCATATATCATGTGTCCTAACAACCCTTTTTCAAGCACTCATAACATTTTTTGGGTTGATGATATTTCTTACGAAACCTATAATTATGAACAATTGATGACAATGTTCATAATCATAATGATGATGATGATGATGACATGAATGGTGATTATGCTGATAATGCAATGATGACAATAATGATGACGATGATGGTGGTGGTGATGATGATAATGAAGATGATGACACTCCCTTTAAAATAGGGAGGTACTCATAATGAGAGAAAAAGTACTTTCAAGTTGAAATATTCATATAAGAAGGGATTTGGATTGATAAGCATCAATGATGATTTACATCATCATAGCCAACAATGTCAAAATAGAAAGGCCTTGAATAAGAAGTTATATCTCTCCATCAGATCAGAGCACAATGTTGGGAGGCATAAATTTGAACACCACTGCCTCTCTAGGCACTTAACCCAACAGGATGTTCACCAGATATGTCCTCACATGATCATTTCCTAATCCACTGTCATAATATTTAACACCAGGAAATGTCGATCCTCATGACTATTCTTATCTTGGATTAATGTACTTGACTTATGGTGGTTAGTCCTAGTCAAAGTACAAATTCTCAAAGAATAATGGTCCCAGATGTTTATCCAATCTACAATTCTCCCTAATGGTGCCTTTACCAGGCTTATGACTATTAATCCTATCCATAGTACATGACTCATGGATAATATAGTGTCCACCCTCACTCCCTCTCAACCAGGGAGGAGACATCCACAAGCATACCATTTTCTCAAGAATACGCATCATTATCATAGAGAATAACATCATTAATTTGTTTTCATCACATGACGCCTTTATGATTAAGAATTTATTGGTTTGTAGCAAAATATTTCCCCTTTTTTCATTCGTGACGAAAGAAAATCAAAAAGTGAAAGCCAAAATCATAAAGATACACTATAATGATTTATCTAAGTCTAAACTCTAAGGTTGAAGTGAAAATTCAAGTAAATGTTATATCTATGAGTTGTGCCAAAATTATGAAAACCTTATTCATAATTCCTATATATAAGAAAAAGAAAAAGAAGAAAAATAAGCCCCAATGAATGGTAACTCATGTATTCACTCCATCTTTGGAAAACATATGAATATATACACTCCTAGTCACACTTGATCACATGTTTGTGATGGTTAAATCACGAAGTCCTCTTTTCCCCTTGCATTTTCACCTCATAATTTAAGCACCTAATTGAGGATGTAAGGAATGTTTTTTGCCTAAGTGTTTCATGTCTACTCTTGGTTTACTTATGTCACAATATGGTCAATTTATGTGACAGAGTGAAATACTTAAGTTTGTGGAGTTATTAGAACAATGTATTAAGTTAGTCACCACACACATGTACTACATCTCATTGATTGATCCAGATTTAAATAGGAATGCAACAAATTACAGAGATAACCATAAACACAAAGATGCAGTGGAAATAATACTTCATTTCATTACTGTAAAATACTGAAATATGCTTACAAACAGAAATGGAAATAAACCAGCTAAGGCGATGGTAGCTTATCTTGAGAAGAGATGTGGCGGCTACATGCCTCTGAACTGTGTTACAATGACCCTTGAAGGCCTATTTATTGTTGAGAAACAATGGAGAACCCTAAACATCCAAAAACCTAACCCTAGAAGATGAAACACCAAACTGTGGGCCCCGTTTGCGTAAATTGGTACATCAACTTCCCGGGGTCGTAACTTTGGCATACGATCTCCGTTTGATGCACACAATATCTCATTAGAAAGATCTATCCGAGAACTACAACTTTGGGAAGAATAACATAGAACCATGGACCCATTTTTTTCCCAATTTTCCCAAAAAACGTCGTTTAGGGCCTCAAAATGGCTTTGGAAGTTCAGGACCCGAAAAACCGCTAAAAATAGTAAACTATGCTACAATTAAGGAAACTGAAGATCTGAAAGAAACAATGGCGGGGGTCCAAGTGGACTTGGCAGGTGGCCACCAATATCCACCTGGATCATTGATCCACATGTGTGGGTTGGAGACTCATTTCTTGATAACTTTAATGGAGACTATTTTAGGGCTTTGATGGTATAGCTTAGAAAACATTGTGATTCATCCTTTCTTTTCCTCGAGACACTTGATAATATTGAAGTCACTCCCAATAATCCATGGAGATAAGGAGTATAAATTACTTGTGTTGGAAATAGAATTTATAAATAGGGGTTTTCCATTTGCAATATTGGAGTCATGGACATTGGATACATGATAGTAGTCCTCGATGTCAATTAATTAAAATTGTATTGTCATAGTGCGAAAATAGGAAAACATATTGGTAACCTTGATATCCTGATCATTCAAAATAAAAACCATTCCATCCAAGTATCTCTAAACATCAATCACCACTAATTGGAAATTACTCCCCCATTTCCTAATTATATGAGGTAGAACCTCACTTAATATTTTTGTTTCTTATATCAACATTGTTGATGGGTCCTTTGCGTACCATTTTTCTTTTAGGAGTCTTTCTTTTCCTTTACTATTGAGGCCTCTCATGTTCTATGAGACTATTTCATGGAGAATTTACATAGAAAGGAAGTATAATGTGACTAAAAAAGCATGTTTCAAGATTTAAGTGCTTGGACAATGCTACTTCATGACTCCTATATTTCCTTAACCTGGGACCAAATGGTGAACTTGATGGTGTTAAGGGAAATTGACCAATGAAAATCTCAGAAAGAGGTGACTTTTGACTTTATCACATACAAGTTAATATACTAAAAAAAATATCCATAACAATTTCATTAATCAATGAATCATTAAAAAAAATATCCAAAACAATTTCATCAAGCAATGAATCATTACATTATAAAGTAAAATCTATAAACCTGTTTGGAACTTTTTTCTAAACCATACTCAAAACCAACATATTTAATATTAATATTTAACAATAATATGGGCAATAACACATTTTCATAAATTAAATATAATGTTATCAAGCCTAAGAAATGTCACTAATAGAAAACTAAAAAGCATGCAACTAATGGGAGTGACCATTCATGCCCACCATAAGACAATTAATCTATTAAGACCAAGATTACTGGGGACAAATATCTACAAAGGACAAAGGCAAACCTATTTTAACCTTATTGTTTTATTAGGTGCAAGTTGAACATCTTAAGATATAATTAAGAGCATAATTAATTTTATTGCATTAATAAAATCAAAGAACATTCTATAACTTAGCAAGGAAGAGATATATAATATCCATCCGAGCGACACAACACATGGAATTAAGTTAATTTTTTATATATAATTTAAAATTCTATCATAAAATCACAAATTTAACGTGAATGGGATGTTTAAAATCCATTTTTATAAAAACAAAATATATATTTTGTTATAAAAATATTTACCAAAATAAATATATTTGTTTAGAAAAAAATTACTAAACCTAAAATTATTTAAAAAAAACTAAAATCGAATTTTTTTTTTTAAATAATTTTTAGAAATTTTTGAAATACTTCCCTTCATTCTAAGAAGAAAAATTAATAATAGAAATAAGGATGGACCAAAAATATTCCTTTCCCCAGTAAGTATTTCCCACCATTCATTCCACTCACTCGAATTATTTCATAAAACAAAGATAAGTGTTATTTCACATTCTTTTGGCAAAGTTTATTGAGCTTCGCCAGTGATATATCTACTCCTTGATGGAGTCCTTGATATATTGATCAAGTTTTGATTCCTTGGAGATTAATTAGAGAAAAGAAAACATGATTACTCTTAATTCCAAGTTCAATGCGTCTAATGGTAGACATGAGGCAAGGGAGGGTTTGCTATCGTGGTCATAACTCCAAGTTCATTGTCTTTGATGGTGGACGAGGCAAGCGAAGGGGTTGTGGTCATGGTCGTGGTCGTGGAGTTTTCTCTTTTACATTATATTTAGGGAGTTCAAATAAATTTGAATGGAATCATTGTCGTCACTAGGTATAATGGATTAAGTGTGATAATGGATAAAATGAAGTAATTATTTGTGATCATTTTTTCTTGAACGAAAATTAGGATCCATTTTACCATAGAGAAAAGTACATGTGTTAAAAGCAACTCAATATTTCATGTGACATTCATATTGTATGCGACTTATTTTTCATCAAAAGCAATTTACTTTTTCATGTGACATTCCTTTTTTGTTAAAATTTCTTCTATTTCTAATCTAAATTACAATTGTAATTAGAAATAAAGCTTCGAGTAACTCTGAATTTACCAATTGTGCATGGACATCATAAGAAACATTCACAATATAACATGAAGAACAAATGGGTCCCTACTTCATATGCATTAAAAAATGGTTCTATTACTTAATGTGAATTACAAGTGTAATCTTAGTTGGATCTATGATATATCTTAAACCCTATTTTTATTTTATTTTTTAGTACTATTAAATGTCATTATGTCCTACCTCATTTTATGGTTAGCATTATAATAAAAATATGCATTGTGCTATAGAATTAGTACTAACATGTAATATTGATTTTTTTTCCTAAAGGCTACAGGTAATGGCCACGAAGATGATGATACATACTACGTTTAGATTGCATCATATATCAGAGACGACGACGATGATGATGATGATGGCGATGGTGTTGGTGGTGATTATGTGGATGATATTATGTGGACAGTTAGGATGATGATCATGGAAATGATCATGAGGATGATCTTGATTATGATTTTCATGGTGCTAGATAGCCATGCATTATTTTTTATATTTAGTTGGGATGTATTAATATGGTAATTGTACATTTGAATTTTAGTTGATTCAAATAACAATGATGATACTATCAGTACTATCTTGTTACATTATGAATATCTTGAAAGTTGTTTACATTTTTTTTAATCAAGAATTATTGTGCATGATGAGATTCCTATTTTTTATGGATGTTGTGGATTTACCTTAGAATAATGATATCTATGAAACATTTTTATTTGGTAATCATACATTTAATTTTATTTTATTTTATTAAATATGAAGATGATATTATCATTTTTATCTTGTTATTTTATGTACATATTTAAAATTATCAACATTATTTTGATGGAGAATTATTATGTATGATGATATTACTATCCTTTGGTGGATGTTGTGAATTTACCTTAGAATAGTGGTGTTCATGAAAGATTTTGATTTGATAATCACACATTTGAATCTTAGTTGATTTGATTAAAGATGATGAGGATATTATTACTATTATCTTGTTACTTTATATATGTGTTGAAAAATGTCAATTTTTTTTTATGGAGAATCATTATGTATGATGATTACTATTTTTGGATGTAATGTTGTCAATTTATCTTGGAATAATGATATCTGCAATAAGTATTATTTTAGTAGTCATATATGTGTATTGAAATTTGTCAATGCTTTTTTGATGGAGAATTGTTATATATGAGGATACTTCTATCTCTTTTATGAATGTTGTCAATTACCCTTAAATTTGTTTACACATATTAAATTATCAATTTGAATTGTTATATATTCTTAAATGTGTTATACATGAAAATACCTCCTCATCATCTTGGAGGAGAATACAATGTTGTTGGTTGAAATACCCCTTTCTCCTAGACTATATAAGACTGTAATACAAGTTATGTACCATGAGGACCATGTTATTCTAGTCTATAACAAGTTGTCCCCTTAAACTAACTTTTGTTACCAAAATTCTCACTCAGTCACGAGGAAAAAAGCTCGAGTTAACTAGAATTTGACACTCTTTTTCACTTTAGGAAACTCATATGGTGGAATGTGATCTCTTTATCCTCATCTTTAGCTTTTTCCTAAAAACAAAAAGCATACAAAAGCAGGAAAGAGCCATAAATCATGGGGAAGATTTTTCCTAAGCACAAAAGCATCTAAAAAGTGGAAAAGGGAAATTTTATATGAGGAAACATTATTCACCCAAAAGCTTTTGCCAAAATTGAAATAATGGGGAATTTGGAAAATATTCATAGCCTTCACTTTCCTATATATTGGAGGCTTGGCCATTGAGAAAAGGATGATAATTATTATATTGTCAGGATGAGGTCTATCTTGAATTACTCTATTTAACTAATGAATATATGTGATTTTGCTTTATATTTATTTATTCAGTAATATTTATATGTTTCTGATAGTTTCGATTAACAAGATATTATGATGTGAAGGTTTCATTGTTGTCTCTCTTATGTGTAGTACCAAGCTTTGGAGCTAGCTAGGAGCACTTCCCAGCTACACTAAAAAATCCAACAAGACCTGCATGAAAGGACTCAGGGGAATTCCTTCTATTTTTCTTAATCTATACTCTACATATTGATCTACTAAGAATCTTGCACCTTAGAATAACCTTTCTCTTAATTGGTATGTCCTAGGTTTCCGGGATAAACTAAGAGGGTTTTATGTTCATCTAACCGTGAATTAAATCCTACAACAAAATTATATTTAGAAATTGTAATATATTTCACTATGTAACTGAAATTAGTAAAATGAACCCATAAAGTGGGTCATAAAAGGAAATAAAAGTAAACTCTAAAAAAGAAGCCAAAAGTGGATGTAACCATGGATGCAAAATTGGGAGTAGAATTGGATGTTAAACTAGCCTTCAAAACAAGATGCAAACAATGACACAAAAAGGGTTTTAAAGTGGAGTTAAAAAGGGTGCAACACTAGACACAAAGAAGGGAACAAAATAGGGCATACAAAAGGATATCAAATTGGGTGCAAACAAGGATGTAAAAATGGACACCAAAATGAGGATGAAGAGAATGTTGTAAAATTAGGTGCAAAAAGGATGTAAGAAAAGAAACAAAACAAGATGCAAAATGGTACTAAAAAAGGATGAAACCAAGGATGACAAAAATGATGCATAACTATATGAAAATTCAAACTAAAATCTATGCATAAAATGATATGAAAATGTGGACATAAAATGTGGCAAAAAAAAGGGTGTAAATCTGGATGCCAAAAAGGATGCAAAATTAGACACCAAAAATGATGAAAAGTTGGACATAAAGAATGGTGCAAAAATGGGCATAAAAATGGTTGAAATTTGGATGCAAATGACTTGCAACATTAGATGCAAAATGAGGTGCAACAAATGATTCAAAACTTGGTGCAAAAACAAATGAAAAAGTAGGTAAAAAAAATGGCTCAAAATTGAATGTAACATTAGACACAAAATGGGATGCAAAGGTGGAAGCAACACATGGTTCAACATAGAATACAAATTTAGATGTTCAAAAGAATGCAAAATTAGATGCAAGAAATGGTGTTAAAAATGATGCTAAATTGGATGCAACAAATGATGAAAAATTAGATGCAAAATAGGATGCAAAAAAGGGAGGCAAATAAAACACAAAAGTGGATGCAAAAAATGGTGCAAAAATGGATGCCAAATTTGGAACTAAATCATATTCAACATATGGTACAAATTTGGATGCAAAAAATGGTGTAAAAAAATGCATAAAATTGGTGCAAAAATAGATGTAAAAATAAATACAAAATTAGAAGCAAAAAAATGGCATAAGACTAGATGCAAAAATAGCACAAAATGGATGCAAAATAAGGCCCTAAATTAGATGCAAAATATGGTGTAACACTCGATGCAAATTATGACACAGAACTAGAAGCAAAGAATGGCACAAAAAAGGAAGCAAGAAATGATGCAAAAATAGATGCAAAAAATGGCACAAAACTAGAAGCAAAACCTATTGTAAAACCAAATGCAAATCTTGGTGCAAAATATGATGCAAAATTTAGCATAAAAAAAGATGAAAAAATTGGTGCAAAAAAGCACGCCTTTAAAATTTTATAATAGAGCCAGATTTAGCGCCAAGCTACTCATCCCAATTGAGAAAAAAATGCACTAAAACCTGGGGCCAAATCTGGCGCAAATTGCATGTCTTGTTGTAGTGCAAACAAAATACCTTTGAGTTTGAGGCAAAGTATGTTCACCCTTTGGATAAAATGGTTATGCACAGGGAGACTCGAGAAATGATCTATTCTACCTTCACATATATTGTTATCATTGCTTCTAAACTGTACCTTTCTTTAAACAATGTGTAATCTTAGCTTAAATTGGAGAAAGTGTCCTCTCTTGCCAAGGACAACATAATCAAATACTTGGAAAAATGGTGATCAAAGCAGGTTTTAATCTCGATAATTCAAAATCCATGGAGGAGATAATCACGAAGAAAAACGATGGCATAGCAGCCCTAAAGAAGCAATTGAAGTTGCCTGCAACAGAAGATCACCAAGCCAAGGAGCTAGGAGAGACAGGGCTACAAAAAGAAGATATGTTGAAGCTTCTTGTGGAACAAAGTGCACAAATCAAAGAAATGGAAGCAGAGATGGACAAACTGGTGAAAGAAAAGGAACAAAGTTCACAACTAGAAGTGGTTCCTCTTGATGCAGTTCCAATTGCATCCCTACTTCAAATAGGTATCCCTACAACAACCACGACAGTAGGAACATCCTCTTCTACAGTACTTCCCACTTCAGTTGCAGATGATTCAATCAAGTTGGTTGAATCCATGGAAAACATGTCTATACAGTGAGAAGAGACTAAGGCCAGAGGTGAAAGTCCTATAGGAGTAGAGAACAATATTTGAGAATGCTCTCCTAACAAAAACATAGAAATCTGAAACATTGTCCCAGAGATTGCAAAAAATGGAAGTAGACTGCGCCATGGGTAATACATTAGCACATGTAAAATAAAATATCTGGAAACAAATCAATGAAGACATGATAGACATTTGGCCTTCAATACAAATTATTTTTTAGCAATAGGAGCTTATTGAATTGTCCAATGAAGCCATCGAAATTGAGCGAAGCCCCATCAATCTCAACAGAGATAATGGGTGGAAGGTTAGTAGAAATTGGATCCCTGCGTTGTCGTCTTAAGTTTTCTTCCTCCCCTCGGTTCTTCCAGGTTCTGTGTAAGTCTGGTTTTCGCCTATCATAGGCAGCGGTGTTCTTTGTAGGATTATCCTCCTCTGGTGCAGTATCCTTTTTTTTGTATGTAGAATCTATGAAAATTAAGCTAAAAAAAAAATAAAAAAATTATAAACAATATTAAAACAATTGGCAATGCAATTAACAGTCTTTTATAGCTTTTATATTAATAGGAAATATATCCCTCATCATGATAAGTTTAAATTCATAAGCTTTCAGTTCCCTTAATATTCATTATCCCTCATTTAATATTATATTAATTATTAGTATAACCATAGTATTGGT
>APFE030632136.1:82092-112990 GCA_000404065.3 Pinus taeda | reverse complement strand
AAATGAATATAATAACATTTTAATATTAAATTTACGTAGAGAAAGTTTGACTAGGGTTCTTGAAGGATAATGTAGCTGTTGGGGTAATTTAGCTGTTGGAGTCTCTGCTTGGACTATTTAAATGCTGAGCTAGATCTGCATTTTCAACTTGTCCTGATGATGAACCACATGGGTTGGTTCGAAACGCGTTGGCAGAAATCTTTCTTATGTGATTTACGCTGAAGCTCTCCTTATAACTAAGTCAAAAAGAAGTTGGGAGATAAGCCCAATGAGGCCATCGAGCTCATAAAATTCCTTAACTCCAAAAACAAACAGGAATTAGAAGAGTTGGAGATTAAAGACAGAATAGAAACAATATCAGACACTATTGTACATAAATTCTTCACAAAGTTGGTACCCCTCTACAAGAAAGGACTTCCAAACTTATTAGTTATTACTGATAAGCTCAAAGAGAGTTCGAAGGTTGCAGCTGGAAGATTCAGTATGACAAGTAAAGTGTTCTTGGAAGCATTGGCATATGACCTTCATATCCAGTATTCAATTAAAAGCCTTGTTGACGGTGCTGGAACCGCCAACATTCAGGGGATTAACTCGGTATGAAGTCCCAACTAGACCTCACACCATTTGGTGTGGGAATCCCATTTGGTATAATGGCTCGCTTGCCATTATCTTAAGGATTTGCCTCAACTCTTGCTTGTCAGCACAAGAGAGTGGTATGCTTTGTCTTTGAGAAGTGAGGTTCATGTGCCTGGTGATTGCTAGTGTTGTTTGTGTTAATGGTTCTTTCGTTGTAGAGGGAGAGGGTGGGAGTGAGTCCCAAGACGGTTGGGAGGAAGCCCCAACTCTACTAGGAACACATAAAACAATAGGATGTGCACATATTTTGGAGGAGCAATCCACACAGATGCAATAGTCACAACACACAAGGGAATACAACAGGTACAACACTCAGTAGATGAGTCCACACAAGTGAAATGGTTGTTATAGCAAGTTTTATGTAAAAGGTATGTCTGATGTCCAGGGAGGTAGCAACCATAGGTAGGACAGCGTTAAAAACATATAAAACACATTTTCATTAATAGATTATGTATTACAACAAGTGAATGAGTTCAAGTGTTAAACATGAGTTAAAGCAACATGCATCACAATTGTTCAAGATCAGTCTTACAATAGTTACAATACATGTGTGAAAACGTGTTGGCATGTTAGCAGGATTCTGAATTAAGTGAAAGTTCCAAGACACATCATTACAACATACATCACTAACCCCGTGGGTGGGATGTTGGAGCCACTACTTACTCCTCAAAGAAAAGATTACATACTCTCTTCACTACATGGGAGGAGCTGAGGTGAAAAAGTCCTTTGCGTGTACAAATGAGGGGGTATTTATAGCCAAGGGTGAAACTAACCCTTGTGGTTGTTCAACTACCCTCATGACTGTTTGACTTCCATGAATTTTCAACTTTACATGAATCTTTGTATAATAAGTGGGTCCCTTGGACTTCCAAATTACATTACATTGATTGACAATATGGCCCACAGTAGAGATGCGGACAACATGACTCATGACATGACTCGACATGACAACGTTGGTACATTCACACCGTTGATGGTGTGCATGTTGAGCTGCAGTGCTGCTGGGTGATGAATGTCCTCATGGTGTGTCATAGCTTCACCTCCACATGGCAAGTGCACAGAGTCTTCAATGGTTTTTGGTTCACTTGATGTTGCTTTTGAACATTCCTCCTTGCTTGTATGTTGGAAAACTTGACATGTTCGTCCATTCGTGAAAGGTGCATGTTCGTCCATCTATCCATCCATGACCACATCTTGCAGGTTTTCGCAAGAGCACATCTCTTCGCATGCATCATTTGTTTGTCCATTGGTGAACCTATCCTTCTACATGTTCTCCCTTCGTTCATCCCATCCGTTGTCGCACCATGTTTGTTTGTGTACCTATACATGTAGTCACTCTTGACGAGATGACATCAAATCAAAGAACCTCCTAGTCTACCATGATACATGATCATTTCAGATGTAGGTGACCAAGAAAGGGAACAAGGTTGCAAGGCGGGATGGAGGCTCTGGGCACTGCTGATGAAAATTGTGCAAGAGTCACTAGGTGATGAAGATGGGAAATTCGGATTGAAAGTGACTGTCCGCAAGGTCTGGCTCAGTTGGAGGAGAAAACTGTGCAGTTTTTGCGAGGAACAGTCTGGGCTACAGGAAGGTTGGGCAGGAAGAATCTGTGTAGTTTCTGGAATGAGAGGGCAGTGGGAGCTTGGAAGCCAAAACTACACAATTCCTAGAGGGAGCTGGAAGCTAGTTGCCCGGACACTAGCAGAAAAAATTGTACAATTCCTGGAGGGAACTGGTAGTCTGCTGCTGGGTCACTAGTACAAAAAACTTGGAAATTCGTGAGGGGAACTGGCAATCAGCTACTGGAGCTTGGCAACAAAAACTACAAAATTCCTGGAGGGAACTAGAAATCTGCTACTAGGAGCTGCTTGCTGGAAAAATTGTGTTGATGTTGGGAGGCTAGCTTGCTAATCACCTCTACACAGTTTCTGAGCTGAGCGGACTGCTGGGCAGAAGAGCGGTTGCTCATGAAAACTATGCAATTTTCTTGGTGACCAATTGGTCGATTATCAGGAGGCCGGACTGGAAAAACTACATGATTTTATAAGGGAGAGAGGGATGGGCACTAGGTATCTGTCTAGCCTATCTACTTAATTTTCCCAGTTAGTGGAGCGAGCAAGGTCTGCACCCTCTGCACAATTTTTGAGGGGAGTCAGTCCCGGGGTGACTACCAGGTCAAACTCTTTGTTGACCAACATGAAGGCTGATTGATTTTCTTGCAGGGAATGCAACTTGAAATGCCTTGTTTGGTGCTTCTGTGATGTTCTGGGTGACATTCGATCGATTCGATAGTAGGGTGATGGTCCGACTGTCAGAGGAGAGTCCAATCGTCAGAACTTCAACAAAATGACTAACTGTGTGAATCAGTGAAAGATGCATATGTCCTCCTCCAAACACACACTTACATGACTTGACGATGAGATGACTCAAACCATCCAGAAACACATGTTCAACCTAAATGACTGACAATGCAAGCAGAAAGCGTGACACTTGTTATTAATCATTGGTAAATCATGACGACGCTCGCATTACAGTGAATGTGACTTCATGTGTGAGTGTGACAGATGTTTTCATAGCGAACACAACATGTACACACGAAGTGAAGACCTTGAACATGACCAGAACATGGTTTCAAGCATGACTTTGACATCAACATGCAAAAACTTGGGTGAAATGAACAAGCACAGTGGATGCAAAGACTCACACGAGCTCACGGAGTGAACCCGAGTGCATGCAGTCATCAAGTGAAACTCTCAAGGGAGGCTCTGAAATTGGGTGCAGGCCAAAATTTTGGAGGGTGGTTGTAGCCACTACAACACTTGGTGACACACTAATAGAACTCCAGCTTCTTTGTTTTGGTTCATTGATAGCACAGGGCCTTGGTGTTTTGAGTAGTATTGAATTGTTGTGCGAGTTACTTCGGCTTCCCCACTTACCACATGGACATACATGGTTCACCTTTTCCCAACTTAGTCAAACACAATAAAAATTTCAACTTGATCACAATGTTTCGAGTTCAGGAATGGTAGTTTAGCTCACGAGTTAAAAAAATTTAGAGTATAATTTTTCATCTCTGGTGTTGCTCCATTTCCAACAGCCCTGGACAGTATCCTGGCGGAGTCACGCAGGAACACACACATTTCTCCACTGCTAGTGAGCCTGGTCAGTATCCCAGTGGAGTTGCATGCTTCATCTCTCTGCACAGGAAGCCTTTCTCTTCTTTCTCGTTTGTATTTTTCCAGAGGAATGTGCATATGCACTTATTTATTTTTATTGCAGAAGAGGGATCCTAACTTATTGAGAGTAGAAGAGGTTTTTCCTTCAAAGAAGCATGCAAGACCTCTGACATAGGCTTTCTCATTTAGATTTTCCCCTTCTCTGTTTCTACTAGTTGGATGAGCTTGAGCACTTAGAGCAGAAGGTTGAGTACAGGCATGAGGCTTGCCAGTGTGGACCTAGGTTCATGGTTGGACCAAAACTTCCCTTGCATATGGCTTGTATTTTACATCAATAATTCATCGGTTGAAGGTTATAACCAAGCATAGAGAAGACAAACACAAGAATAGCCAAGTGCTGCAGTGTCACAAATCTCTGCAAATTTCATCCATATACTCTATCAAAACATTAGAACGTAGTAGTTGGCAACACTTATTTCCGGAAACAAAATAGTAAGGTATTAAACAACTCAACCAACGAAAACAAAAATGGTAAGTGAAACAACCAAATGAAAATAAAGACAATAAGCAAGGCAAACAAAATGAAACAACAACAGCAAGCAGACTAAGTAAATGGCACTGGGCACGGCCCTGTCTACTGGAAGTAGTGCTTGAGGTCTTCGCCATTGATAGGAAGGTTTTCAATCCTCCTTTCAAGTGATTGTAGATGACGTGTGTGTGTGCCAAGCTTCTCATGGACCAGTATAAGGCTACCAGGTTCCGGTACCAGAACCCAGTGGTATTCCAAGATACCTTTAGGTGAAGACAACACTACTGCTTCAGATACTGTGTGAAACATACGTTCTAATGATGGCACGGGGTAGTTGTTTTTATTTTGGGATTAGTTCAGGTTTCTGAAATCAATGCATAAGTGAATTTACCCAAATTTCTTATGTGTAGATCTTAAATTATAAACCCATGTATGATGACGAACTTTGTAAGTAATCTAAACATCCAAAATCTTAGTCAATTTTTTATGCATAAGGAGTTCAAACGACATATGTGTTTTAACTAGGTTTTTCTACAATGACTTGGCTCCTCCTTTACCTGGAATCCCATGTTGAATTATTCACGTGTCATATGTACTCAGGTCCTCCTCTGCCCACGTGGACACATCCCAATACTATTTGATTAAGTAGTCAAAATATTATCACCGTTGCAGTGTGCAGTTTGAACTGAGACTGACTATCTTCGAATCGTGATTGGTTCCCAGGTTTCTCTATTTGTTCATAGTGGTGGACCTATGGGTTCTATTGTTTCTTGGCCCTTGACATAATTTCTGCAAATCATAGAGCTTGTTGAGAGAAAACACACCCTTGGGGATGGGGTTTCCTTTCTTGCCATCAACTGCATTTTTTAGGGGCTGCTCATGCTCATCTTCATCAGCTATTGTGTCTTTGAAAGAATCAACATTGTTTGTGGGGTGCAATACCACTTTAATTGAGACCATGTTGAGGCTAATGGCATTTTGTAAGCCCAACATGAGTGCTTCATACTCTGTAATGTTGTTTGTGCACTCGAACTTCAAGAAAATTGAAATAATTCATTTCTTTTTTTGTTTTGGCAGACTGAGATATCCCTGGTTCTTGAGCTGTCATGTGTCTTTGATCCGTCAAAATCCATGGCCCACAGCTTGTCTATACATGGACCATTTGACATGCTATTATTTCTGCTACTAATGTTGTTACTGCTACTACTACGATTGGTACAATCAACTGTACATGTTTCATTACCATCAGTTGGGCAAGGAAGGAGTCCCAACTATGTGTTTGGTGGGGTTGGAGCTGGCCGTGCAGGATAAAACCCCGATGTTGTTTCTAGGATGCAGTTCACAAACATGAGTTCTATGAAGGTCAAAAGTTCATTTGACCATTAAGGGGGTTAACATTATACTTCATATACTTCTCGGAAAATACTTGGATTTGGTTTCACTTTCCCTTGTATGAAAGCCACATGTGGGATCAGTCTGTTGCAAAATATTTGTCCAACTTGCTAGACTAGTCTCTACATAGTAGTAGACATATGCTTCCGGTATGTCCACAAAAACTATGTTGATGCATTGGTGAAATCGATTGTCATGAGATAGTCAGATGATCATGTATTGTAGTTCACCAATGGTTGGTACCTATGTTCGATCAAGTTGGATGATTTACACGGATGTCTCGCTCCATCCTGCATTGATATTTTCCGCAATGGAGAGTGGCATGACATTGGCGGTCGCGCCAGAATCAACCAAGAAGTTGTGAACATTGTAGTTAAAAATTTTAAATGATAGCAGGAATGGAGGGAAACTTGAGTTTTCTTCTTCCATCTAGAGTGCGTTGAGTAGAGTGGAAGGTGCTCTGAGAGGTGTGCTTTCTCCCTTACTAGTAGAGGTTGTGTTGTCCACTGCTGTCTGTCCCAATGTGCGCAATAGGATGTTTCACTGGCTCTGGATCTTAGCTAACTCAAAAAAACTAATGTTTACTCAACTTTTCTTCATGTCATCCACAATGTTGTAGTCTAGAGGTGGTAGGCTCACCAAGGTGTCTCGTGCAGGATTGATGTTCGTGTTATCTAGCGAAGTGTTCTATAGTTTGCTGCCCATGGAGGTACTCTTGTCCATCGTTGTGTTCCAGAACTTGTTCTGTGTTTTCTTCTTTGGGGTGGTTGGTGGATCAACCTTCCTCAATAGCAGTCTCATATTCTCTTGTGCTTCCCCAAGTGTAAGGGGAGCCCCTTTACTCCTAATATTGTAATGATCATTTTTCTTTTGGGGCTGCTTCTCGGCATTCGTCTTCAGCATTACTTGCAAGCACTGATATGTGTTCACCACATACCCAAGACTTGATGCTTCATTAGGTGCAACATCTTCGTCATCAATAGTGTCTTCTAGCTACCCCTACATATTTCTTTCCATATAGAATGTGTGACTACATACAGAGCTTGTGACTTGCTTCAAGTCTGAACAAGAGTTCTGAGGGTGATGTTCTTCATGGAATGAACAACATTTATGATCTGCACATTGTTTGACCTAGAACATTGATTTCTGCGCAGTTTTTGGAGCGAATTAGTTACTACATGATGAGCTGCTTGACTGTCTCTGCCTAGGCAGATAACTGCTTGCATATGTGTCCATTTTCTATTGTTTAAACTTGAAGACTTCTATTGTCGAGTTCTTGATGAGGAGAGTGAGGGTTTCAATGTTGGTTGCTTCCTTGTATCTACCCTTGCTCGCCATCGCTTGGGACTTCCTTCTCGCATCTTTAGGTTCCTTTGCTGGTTCATCATCCTTGATGATTCCAATCACGTGCAGGTATTTCTCAACAACAATAGCCTCTTCGCAACTTTCCAAGAGTGTTGGTTTTGTAGCTCACTTTCCAAACTTCGAGATGCTGGTTGGCAGTGTGGACATGTAGTAATCAATAGTGATGGAGTCATGAGGTTTAGTGTCCACTACAAACTTGTTCAATATACATGTAAAACTATGATTGGATTCTTTTACTTTTTCTTTTCCCTCCATCTTCAAGCTTCCCAATTCTATGAGTAACATGGTCAGGGTCTTGTCATCAACAAAATGTTCAAGAAAAAAGCATTTGAATGCACCCCAATTTTGTATGGAGTTCAATGGAAGGCTGTGATACCATGCAGCTATGTAGCCATCCAAGGTACATGGAAATAATCTACATGCTACATCATCATACCATACATCAAGGGTCTACAGTTGCAGGTAGAAGTTGTCCAAATGGTCTTATGCCTTCACCATGTTGTCAGGTTTGAACTTGATGTTCATTCTCTCTACTTGCTTTGGCATTTTGTGAAAGACACCTCAGAGAGACAATGGTCCCTAAGTAATTCATTCTAGATTTGGGTCAGCGATCTCTTCTTCTTTGTTCTCCTCTCTTTTAGAATCTGGAGGTTCCAGCTCTGAGTCCATTGGTTCGTCTCTGCCTCTGCCTCCTCCGCTCTACCTCTTGTACCAGATTTTGATCCCATGATCACAAGAGTGTCTTGTTCCCCATGTTGGAAGACTAGAAATTCTTCTCCATCTTCAATAGCTTCTTCTAGAACTTCAAGTGTTGTGAGAACTTCTTCCTCCACTAATGATACAACAACCCCTGTGGGAGTGGCTTTTGACTTCCTTGATGCGTATGGAAGATGTTGTATGCCTAGGATTAGTCTGAATACTTTCACGAACTGGCGGGTGATGGAACAAATGGAGTGAAGGTGATGATATGGAATTTCATGTTCAGTCCTGGGAGGTGAGAAGTAACAAAATACAGAGTCGCACGTAGGTGAGAGGGAGTGTGGGTTACTACCTTGACCAAATGGTTGATGAGTGAGTGTGAGAGGATGTTTAGCCATATACAACTGGCGGCCCTCCTTCTAGCACCAAAAATATTAATGGTGTTGGACCCGCCAAGATTCAGGGGATCACCCTGATACGAAGTCCCAACTAGACATCACACCATTTGGTGTGGGAGTCCCATCCAGTATGATGGACCGCTTGCCATTATCTTAAGGATTTAACTCAACTCTTTCTTGTCAGCACATGAGAGTGGTATGCTTTGTCTTCAAGAAGTTAGGTTCGCGTTCCTGGTGATTGCTATTGTTACTTGTGTCAATGGTTCTTTCACTATAGAGGGAGAGGGTGGGAGTGCATCCCAAGTCAGTTGGGAGGAAGCCCCAACTGTACTAGGAACACACAACACAATAGGACATGTGCAAATTCTGGAGGAGTAGTCCGCACAAATGTGGAAGTCACAACACACAAGGGAAGATAACACGTATAACACTCATCGGATGAGTCCGCGCGAGTGCAACGGTTGTTATAGCAAGTTTTATGTGAAAGGTTTGTCTGATGTCTGGGGAGGTAGCCACCATGGGCATGATAGCGTTAATAGCATATACAACACATTTCATTAATAGATTATGTATTACAACAAGTGAATGATTTCAAGTGTTAAGCACATGTTAAAGCATCATGCATCACAAGTGTTCAAGATTAGTCTTACAACAATTACAATATATGTGTGAAAACATGTTGGCCTATTAGTAGGCTTCTGAATTAAGATAAAGTTCCAAGACACATCGTTACGCCATACATCACTAACCCCATGGGCACGGCATTGGAGCCACTACTTACTCCTCATACAAAAGATTACAGACTCTCTTGGCTACGTGGGAGGAGATGAGGTCAAAAATTCCTTTGCATGTACAAATGAGGGGGTATTTATAGCCAAGGGTGAAACTGACCCTTGTGGTTATTCGACTACCCTCATAACTATTTGAATTCCATGA
Source organism: Pinus taeda (assembly GCA_000404065.3). NCBI lineage: Eukaryota > Viridiplantae > Streptophyta > Pinopsida > Pinales > Pinaceae > Pinus > Pinus taeda. The sequence goes on along the minus strand of APFE030632136.1, from coordinate 103,856 downwards.
ATTTTCGACTTTATATGACTCTTTGTACAACAAGTGGGTCTCTTGGACTTCCACATTACATTATATTGATTGACAGTATGACCCACAGTAGAGATGTGTATGACATGACTCGACATGACAGTCCTGGTACATTCGCGCTATTTTTGTTGTGCATGTCGAGCTCCAGTGCTACTGGGTGATGGATGTCGTCATGATGTGTCACAGCTTCAGCTCCGCATGACAAGTGTGCAGAGTCTTCGATGGTCGTTGGTTCACTTGATGTTGTTTTTCCACGTTGCTCCTTACTTGTATTTTGGAAACCTTGACAGGTTCGTCCATTTGTGAAAAGTGTATGTTCGACCATCCATTTGTCCATGAGCACATCTTGCATGTTTTTTCATCCGTCTGCAAGCACATCTCTTTGCATGCATCATTTCTTTGTCCATTGGTGAACTTGTCCTTCTACATGTACTCCCTTTGTTCATCCCATCCATCATCATGCCATGTTTGTTTGTGTACTTGTACCTACAGCCACTCATGACAAGATGACACCAAATCCAAAAACCTCCTAGTCTACCATGATACATGATCATTTCGGATGTAGGTGATTGGGAGATGCAACAAGGTTGCGAGGCGAGATGGAGGCTCCAGGAACTGCTGATGAAAAAAGTGCAAGAATCACTAGGTGATGAATTTGGGAAATTAGGATTGACATTGATTGTCCGTGGGGTCCGGCTTAGATGGAGGACAAAATTGCATAGTTTTTGGGAGGAACAGTCCAGGTTGCAGGAAGGCTAGGTAGGAAGAATCCACGTAGTTTCTGGAACAAGTGGGCAGTGGGAGCTTGGCAGTCAACACTGCACAATTTCTAGAGGGAACTGGCAACTGGCTGCCAACACACTAGCAAAAAAAATGCGTAATTACTGGAGGGAACTGGCAGACTACCGTTGGGTCACTAGCAGCAAAAACTACACAATTCTTTAGGGGAACAAGTAGTCAGTTGTTGGAGCTTGGTAGTGAAAACTGTGCAATTCCTGGAGGGAACTAGCAGTCCGCTATTGGGAAAAACTACACTGATGCTGGGAGGCTAGCCTACTGATCACCTCTGCGTAGTGTTTGAGCTGAGTGGACTTCTGGGTTGCAGAGGGCTTGCTCAAGAAAACTACACAATTTTCTTGGTGAGCATTTGGTTGACCATCAGAAAGCTTGGCTGAAAAAACTTCGTGTTTTTTTTAGGGAGACAGGGATGGGCACTGGGTGTCTTTTCAACCTCTCTGCACAATTTTCCCAGTCAGCGGAGCAGGAAAGGTTTGCAACCTCTAGACAATTTTTGAGGGGAGTCAGTCCCAAGGTGACTATTGAGTCAAACTCTCTGGTTGACCAACATGAAGGCTTATTGATTTGCTTGCGGGCAGTGCAACTTGAAATGGCTTGCTTGGTGCTTCTACACTATTCTGGGTGACATTCGATCGAGTCGATAGTGGGGTGATGGTTTGGCTGTCAGAGGGGAGTCTAGTCGTCAGAACTTCAGCAAAATGACTAAGTGTGTGAACAAGTGAAAGATGCATAAGTGATCCTGCAAACACACACTTACATGACTCGACGATGAGATGACCCAAACCATCCAGACACACATATTCAACCCGACTGACCGACGGTGCAAGTGACAAGTGTGACACGTGTTATTGATCATTGGTCAACCATGACGGATGTTTTCATAGAGAACACAACATGTACACATGAAGTGAAGACCTTGAACATGAGCAGAACATGGTCACAAGCATGACTTTCACATCAACATGCAAAAACTTGGGTGAAATGAACAAGAAAGGTGGATGCGAAGACTCATATGAGCTCACGGAGCGAACACGAGTGTGTGTAGTCATCAAGTGAAACTCTTAAGAGAGGCTTTGAAATTTGGCGCAGGCCAAAATTTTGCAGGGTGGTTGTAGCCACTACAACAAGGTTATTCATCGCTAAGCCGACATTTGCTAAATATACTAAAGTTGATGAAGTATACAGAAATTTAATGAAGATGACTATCCAGAGTGAACAATGATGGGAAAAATTATGTGAATTACTAGAGTAAATAGTAGATTTGGCTACATAGCTCAGCACCAACAACACATGCAAAATTCGAGGGCCAGACAGCCAGTTGTTCCACCAATTCAGTGCCACCACTTCAGACAATTCAAATTTCCCTAATATCTTTGTAATAAGTTAGATTGATTTAGTTTGATTATTTTTAGATACATCCTAATCATTCTCAGAGGATATTTTTATAAATTAAATATAAATACTTCATCTTCAAAAGTATCAAGGGTTGGTTTTTGAACAAAAGAACAATAGTGTATATTACAAAAGCATTAGCAAATTTACCAAGTAATACAGAAAGCTCTTTCACAAGATTCTTGTGTCAAATTGTTGGTGAAGTGCCTCTATCATCTTATGTGTTTATATTTCTCTGTTTATAGCACATATTTGTTTCTTGATCTGAATTATTCAATAGATCAATAAAGGGTAGAATTTGTTTGAATCTACACTCTGCACCCGGCTACGAAAATTTCAATGTTTTCTTCTAATCTTTAAATATAGAATTCAAGTAACGATGCTCTATATCTAAAGTGAATCTTATTTTTTTCTTCCTTCTTCATCGCATAAACTAAAAGAATCCATTCGTTTTGGCTACCCTTCCCTGTGAGATCTATCTGTAGACACTGAGATTGATCTGTACTTTATGTAACAGACTCCATAACCCAATGGTAATCTAGTTATCAAAAAACCATTCAAATTCAAATGAAACTTCAAACTTCATAACTAGCCTAATATTCAATCCAACAAAGTTAAATCTTATAGAGTGAGCCCTCTCTAAAGTTGGCAGGGCTAGGTCCTAGCTTCCAAAGTTCGTTTGTGGTTACCTTTGTGATTTTCTATTGCAACCTCAAAAAATTACAGAGTGCTAACACCTCCTAAGGTATCTAGTACTTGCTCTATGAAAGGTAGTGGAAAATGATCTTTTAAAGTACCTTATTCAATTCTCTATAATCAATGCACACTCCCCATTTTCCATTCTTCTTTGGAACAATCACTAAATTTGAAACCCATTGACTCCCTGATATTGGATAAATGAAATTCATGTCAAGAAACTTTTGTAATTCTTCCTTAACAATTTCTCTCAGATTGGGATTCATCCTCTTATGAGGTTTTCTAATTGGTTTGGAATTTTATTGAATGTAAATGTGATGCATAAATGTGTTAGGACTAATTCCCTTCAGATCAATATATTCCCATGCATATGCAAAAGAATGTTTTGTAGCATATTTATCAATTTTTTCTTTTTTGAGATTCTTCCAAGTTATCATTAATGTTTAATGTTTTCCATGGAAAAGTTTCTACTAAGGAATTTCCATGAATCTAAAGGAATATACGCATAGACACATCTTCCAATATACCCTATGGTTTGATAACAAATCTATCTGATAATAGTAGTAAATTTGGAGTATATTAAAGATTAGGAAGCTTCAATTGATCCATAGTTTGTTTTCTCGTGATACTAATGGCTGCTCCAAAATCAATCAAGGTGTTAGGAATTTCAAAACCATTGATGTGGATTTTTGCAATAGGACTACCAGGATTTGGATATTTATGTACTATTGGTTTCTCCATCATAATATCTGCAATATCTCCTACCAATTGAATTTTCTTGACATCTTTTATTTTCCTTCTTGGTTTTTTAACGCACAAATCCTTGATTTTGCAAATATATGTATTTCCTTTATAGCTTGGAGTAAAGGAATTTTGATGAAAATATTTTTCAATTCATCTAAAATATCATATTATGGTAAAAAAAAATTCCTTTCTATTCCCATATCAATTTTATTCCTTTTAGGAAAAGGAGGATTTTGTAGGGAAATAGAAGGTTGTTATACTACAATAATTGTAAAAGTTGGATTTGTTTGGTTGGCATCTGATTGTACAGGAAAATATTCCTTTGGAGGAATCTTTTCTTGATTAATAAGTGTTTATTTTTCAAGAACTTTATCGTTTTTAACTTCTTGGATGACGATTGGTGGCGACTTTGTTTGCAAAACCATACCAGATCTATGTTGGACATCATTTAGACCTAATGGAGCTATCATATAGGCTTGAAACATTTGACCCTCTACATTGTAGATAGGCCGTTGATTTGTATTATCTGGATTTGGGAGTGGTTGAGAAAGTAGTTGGTTGGATTTCTGAGGAAATGGAGTGGATGGTAACATAAGCGGTTGATTTGATGGTTGTGGCTGAACTGGATGAGTTGGTTGAGGAGGGTAGTACTGAGGTTGATATGGGGAGTATTGTTGGACACCTAATCCTAAATGGGTTAGTGTGGAAGCCGAATGGACAAAGCAGTCCAAGGGACCTTGGGATGTGAATCCCAACGGTCACCACATGTACTATAAATATGTATCATTTGTGAATAAAAATTGAAATGCATGATTTATCTTTCCTATTGTTTTCGCTCACCATGTGTGTTTAACATGGTATCAGAGCCATGATGTGTGACCTGTTTTCCCTGAGCAACTAGTGAGATGCTTGAATAGCGTTGGCCTAGCCTTCATTACCTGCGCTCTGTCAGCCACACCTGCACTACCTCTGCCATAACGCATCTGCCCTGACATAATGCGTTGCCTCTGCCACACCCCTGACATAATGCGCTGCGTCTGCCACACCTGAAGGTAACGCTGCCTGAAAGAAACGCCTGCCTTCTGCTCCTCTGTCCACTGTATGAGAAACGATGTTTGACATGGAGCCCACACTCTGGGATTCTCTCACTGCAACCAATTTGCAAATAGAATCTACAGTTTCAGTGCTAGTACACCCGTGGATCCAAGTCTGAATGCGTCCTATGCTACTCAACTTCAACAGATGTTCCCTAAGAACATGGACCTGACCATTGCTGTTAACATAGATCCCATAACTCCCCGCAAATTCGATAACGTTTATTACCAGAATTTACAGTCTGGGATGGGGATTTTCTCATCTGACGAGGTTCTATACACAGACCTACGCACATGAAATTCTATAAACAAATTTACTCAGAGTTCAGATACGTTTAACATGGCCTTCGTGAGCGCCATGAGGAACTTGGGGTGTGTGGACGTGAAGACGGGATTCCAGGGCGAGATTAGACAAGATTGTAGCCGATTTAACTAATCCTACCGGACCTGCATTGCGTTGCATTTATTCTTTTGTATTTTCTATGGGAGTTAGTGGAACGAGACAATGGCAGTTGCTTCTTTCCTTTTCATTTCTCAATAATCCCCGCCGCCTGCTAGGGTAGGTGGTTTCTGTGTAGCGTTCATTCATTGCATTGGGTTGTGCTAAAAAGACCTGCAATTACCATTAACTAATAAAGTATGGAAACCATACTTTATCGATTGATTGATTGATTGTAATTGACCTGGCTCAGGCTCGTTCTTATCAACGGCGCCTCTGATAAAAGGTGCAGCGTAATCTGCACATAGGGAACTCTTGGCGTGGAAGCCAAGTAGTTTGTTATATGTATTAGGATACAAGAGGGCGGGGCACTGCCCAAGGCATATGCCAGGGTTGCCTGTGCGGTTGACATTCTACTTTAAACAAAATATTAGTATATTATATGACAGAGATGGCGATCTTGGAGCAGTCCATCTAAAGCAGGCAAACTCTGATACATGGCAAGCAATGCAACAGATATGGGGTGCAAATTGTTGTTTTGAATAGCGACCCTTTACAAACTCCATTTTATATTTGGTAGCAGTCTCTTTCAACTCAAAGAACGCTTATTTATTCCACAGAGTTTGCAACCTCGTGCTACATACATATCACTCGTCAAATATGATTAACCATCTCATCCTATGCAGCTTACGGTCTTAGCATATATACAGATACCAGTGTACTAGGAGGTACAGTTTTATAATATGGTCCTTAGCATATGTAAAAAAAAAAAAAGGGGGAAAAAGGAAAGAATAATCTTTAGATAAAGCACTCAAGTGGTGAGCCTCAAGTTCCATTACAAGCAAGGGTTCATCAAACTATATCCATGTTTCTCTAGCCTCCTTCAACTCACCTAAGACCTCTTTGTAGACCGGCAGAATTGAATCGAGCAGAGAAAGTGAAGGAGTATTTGGAAGATCCAATTTAAAGTTGTTGTTTGTTCAATTCACTTGTTCCTATTGTGCAGTTTGGGCATAAATTTATGTGCAACAAACAAATTTGTTTTTCTCAACATATTTTAATGAGAAGATTTCTTTAATTGTTGGGGTGATATCACCATTATATGCACCAGATTGTCTGCTATTGGTTGCAAGCATTGTGATTATTTAGGGTACATTTTCACTTCAAAACAAGTTTCTAGTGGTGCATTTCTATTGAGAAAAATGGCTACAATTACTGAAGTATTAGAATTCATGAAAACTCTTATACAATCCACTGTTGATGACACATTACAAATCAGCAAAGGCTCTCTCTCAAGAATTTAGACATGTCTACAATATGCACAAGAAAAGATTGATTTTTTGCAGCTTGAATCTCAGCTACAACAAGAAGAATTACAGCAGTGGAGTCATCAGTTTGAATCTGTTTCCGTTCAAAACTTTGAGACAACCACCCATCAGCAACAAGTCAATAATGTTACAGTACATGCAGATGCAGAAACTCAGTCTGCTCTTCTCAAGCCCATCATCAGACCTTGGGAACAGCTTGTCCACAACAAGCACAGAACTGGTCTTGGATATGACAAGGACTTGTCCTTTCATATTCCAGACTACGCCAAGCCCATTCAGTTTCAGAGTGCTGGATTCATTTATGACAGTTCACCTGCTCCTCATGACAGTTCAGCTACAGTTGTTCCAGACTCTGCTCCTCTTCCACAGCAACAACAACAACAACATATCGTGAAATTCCAACACTGTGATTGAGTTGGCCATCTGAAAGATCACTGTTTTGATCTTCATCCATGTAAGCTCTGTCATAAAACTAGTCATTCTTCAAACAGATGCTTCAAAAACAAACACCCTGCAAAAACAAAGATTCATCTAGGATGGATCGCTTCTTGGAAATGGGCATCAACAGCCAAGAAGATATTCCAAACACATGTCAGAACTTGTTCCAGAGTATTGAATAGTCTTGCAGTTGAGTTTTATCCATCTTCTCACCTTGTATCTGACAGGGGGGAAATGATGGTCATCTACAAGCTTCAAAGCCACATCAAGCGAGCCTGAGCCACAACATGCCACACCAGTTTCAGACTTGTAGCCAGAGACAAAGATGTCCGTGAACATGACTTCAGTAGGCAATCTGGAACACTTCCTCTAGCAGAAGACTTCAGCTTCTTGCCAGCTTTGGAATAGTTCCGAGAACAAAATTGAGAACACTTCCTCTAGCAGAAGACTCCAACTTCTTTCCAGCTTTGGAAGAGTTCCAGGAATTGCATTAAGCATTCCAGAGTTGTTGGTCATCCTTAAACCATCATAGGTTGAGACTTCCCTTTTTCAGGTTGAAGTTTTACCTTTTATGCGGGGTGAGACCTCCCTTTTATGGTTGAAGGTTTCCCTCTTTAAAACAATAGGATTACTTCCTCTAGCAGAAGACTTCAGCTTCTTGCCAGTTTTGGAAGAGTTCCCGGAACTGCACTAAGCGTTCCAGTGTTGGTGGCTATCCTTAAACCACCGCCCTTTATACCAACATTTCAGAGAGCACATTCAGCCTAGTGCTGCCATGCATTTTTGCACATTTTGTGTTACAGATCTTTTCTTGGACTCATACATAACCCTTCGGATTAAGGGGGGGAATGTTGGACACCTAATCCTAAATGGGTTAGTGTGGCAGCCGAATTGACAAAGCAGTCCAAGGGACCTTGGGATGTGAATCCCAACGGTCACCACATGTACTATAAATATGTATCATTTGTGAATAAAAATTGCAATGCATGATTTATCTTTCCTATTGTTTTTGCTCACCATGTGTGTTTAACAAGTATGATTTTTGGAATTAAGGATATTGGGGATTTCTACCATAAGAATGTTTCCAACCTTGTTCCCAATATGAGTTTTGAGGTTGAGGTGGCCAAGGTTGCCAAGGCACAAGTGCATTCCAATTTCTCTGTGATTGTGCATATGATTGATATTGAGTATTAAGAGCTTGTGCCATACTTGGTTGTTGGGACTCCCATGGTCTTTTGGAAATAAAGTAGAGTGATTCAGTTTGGCTTGATCCAACGTCATATTGAAAGACATCCTTAAGCCCAAGTGTTGAAGGACATTATTTTGTATCATGATTTTTAGCACATATGACACATATCTCTATACTATCAAGAGGACATTCTTTTAAGGCATGTTATTTCCTGCACCTTGGACAAAAGATAGATAATGCAACATTCTAGCTTTTTTCTTACTTTGTATCTTTAGAGTATCTAGTTGTTCACTAATATTTCCAAGGATATCCATTTTGAAATTGTCAATAAAATTGCCTAAATTTTTTGTACTTATTATTCCAAATGCAAATTTACTAACTCCCAACGTGCAGGGATCTCTTGAACTCTTTCCATATCTAGATTTACCGCTTGAATATGTTTTCACAACTCACATATTTCTTCAAATTATAATTTGGAAACATCTCCTTTGGCCATTAAATTGATAATATTGATCCACTCATCTTTTATGGATTTTAGCAAAAGAGTTTTTAACGTCTCCTCATCTAAATTGTGCATCTTAACCCTTTTGATATTATAGGAAAATATTTCCACTAGGACTTCAAGGCTTTCATCTTCATTTTACATCATCTTAAAGACTTCATTCTTAAGGTTATGGGGCATACAATAATTTTTGTATTTTTCTAAGAATACACTCTACAATTCATGCCATGTTCTAATAGTATGAGTTCCTGGACCCATAAACCATTTAAGGGCTCCATCTTTTAGAGTGGCTAGAGACAATTTCATTTTTTTTGTATCAACTAAATAGCCATAGGATATACATAATATGTCAAACTCAAAAATAAAAGTCTTGGGATCCTCAGTTCTTAAGCCATGAAAATTGGGGAGAATAGAAGGTGAAATATGTTTCATTGTGGTTGTGATATCTTCATTAAAGATAGGGAATCCATAAGGCTCTTGTTCTCCCCTTCCTCCTCTACCACCTCGACCACCTTCTCTACCTCTTCCTCCACCAATCCTAAGTTCATCATTTACGTTGTGTACTTCTCCTTCCCCTTCTCCTCCCATTATAGATTCCTTAGAGCTAATATAAGGTTCAACAATAGGATTTTCTACTTCTTCCTCTTGTTCTTCTATTAATGGTATCTTGGGAAACATTTCTTCCTCTTCCTCACTATGTACTTCTAATTCTTGTCTTGAGATTTTTTCTCCTATTGGAGAGAGAAATACAACTCCTTGAGTAGGGGATGTAGGTTCTTCAACTACAACTTTCATAGAAGAAGTTGGTGAGTCCCTAAATTGGATTTCAGATCCATGTACCTCAGGAAGTCGTTTTCTACCTTCTATGCATGGAATGTGGGTGTCATTGTATGGTGTGGCACTACGTGGTCTAGCAAGAGTGGTTGGTGATGTTGGTATTGAACTACATCCTCTACCTCTACTTATATATCTAACCCTAGAATCTCATTCAGTATACATGCTTCTTAAATTATTTTAATATGGTTTTAACTATGTATCTAGTATGATATGCAAACCAAAAATGAAGTCCCATATACACTTCCATGGAGATGACACCAAAATGTTGGGTAATTTAATTGATGGTTGAATTACTTCATCAATTTGAAACCAAGGTTCATGTACTTATGAAGTGCATGCACACAATATATTCCTGGAGTTATATTTTTTTTATTTTAAAAGATGAGATTGGGATACAATGTAAATGTAACTAGATTAACTCATCTCATTCCTTCACGTATGTTCTTTTCATCAAAATTATTCCTTTGAAATAAAGCTAATATTCAAGGTGAAATCAATCAAGAGTTCGAAACTATCAAACTGAATTGAAACTTAACCTACTTTGACAAGAATTAAAATTTACTCTATTTGTACTGAATTGAAGAAATTATTCTAATTAGAATAATTGAAATCTTATTCTACTTGCAGAAAATTGAAATGCTATTCCAAATACTTGGAAACCAAAATCTCTACTCTATTCAATAGAAGAGAAAATGTTTATCTAAGTGCTTCAAAAACGTAACTTGAAAATCACAATCCAAAATATATTTTTGAGAAGCTACTAGTGTGCAAAGATTAGAGTCAATATGGTCATTAACTCGCGAATCTAAAATAAACAATTGAAAGAAGCAAACTATGAATGGAAATATTTTTGGTCTTTTAACATGTATGAGAACTCGACCTCTGAAAACTACCTAGTGTTAGATCACAAAAATCATGAGATTAATTAATAGAGCACCAATTGAAATCATATAACTAGTTGCGGTGAAAAGAAACTACTCATGAAATAAATCAATAGCTAATATAACCAATTACTAAACTAACTTACAACTCTTTAGTGGGGGCTCATATTGAGCATAAGCATGAAATCAATTATCAAGCTATTTACCCACACATTAATCATCGAAATAACATAGTAACTTGTATTAAATGCATAGGTCTTCAATAAAAAATGGCTACAAACTTAAGGAGAGTAAAAATATGTCCATTGCTTCGCTCTAGGGATTTTTATAATCCTTTCTTGATACTAGTCTTAAGATTTATAAGCTGAGAAGCTAGTTTGTACTTGGCAACTAAGAGATTAAATCCAGATAAGAATCATTCTTCTCATGATTTGCTATGATAAGAGAAAATCATGAGAATATTTCAATTTAACATATCGTAGCTTTTGATTCCAAACTCTTCTCATCCAATTCCATTCTCACTTTATGATGCCACGATCCTCCTTCAAATTCTACATACCGTTGGAATATTATAACCAGATTTGACTTCTAATTTGACCATTATATTTCCCAAACTAAGTGAGTTGTCAAATTAATGTGATAATTGGATGTCCATATGTTGAACATTTTTCATCTACCTATATCCTTTATTCCTTCTCAAGTGTGTTGGAACCTATGTAACCATAGATGTAGCTGCAAAATGAGTGCAATTCGATAGCTATAGGAATGTTTTGATTAAATTTCTTAAAGAAACTATAGACTATAAACCATGAACGAATGATAACTTTTATCATGTGGTGACCTTTCAACTTGAAAATGTAGAAAAAATATCATGAAAAGGATGAAAAGGAAAATAAAAGGTTATAAAAAAGAAGCCACTTCAGGACTTCAACAGGAGTGTTGAAGGATATCACGGGGTCACAGGAGGTGTTCGAGACTCTACTTGGGTGGGACTCGTATTTGCACTTGGTGTTGGGTGACAAGAGTTAGAAAGATATCAAAGGATCAAGGGTCGTTCCATTTGGGATGGGGTCAATTCAGGTTATGTGAGTTCAGGATTTATTGTTTGTCTCAGTGATCGAACGTAAGGAGTTTGAGGTCCTGTTCCAGAGTGGGAAGGCGATACTTTGGCCCAAAGGCTCTAGCTCCATAGGTGACGTAATGTTATATACCCAGGGGGGATAATATGGGGTACAAAGGGAGGTACCCAAGGTAATAATATAATAATGGAATGGGCCATAGTAATAAAAAAGGTGGTTAATCCATATCATGTAAGGGACCACAAGTAGTTAGTAATAATGTAATGGGCTCATGGTATTAGTCGATGGTATGAGGGAACCATGGTAATGACCCATGGTATTGTATGTATGAGGCCTATATAGAGGCTAGAGACTCCACATGGAGAGAATTCAAGGAATACTGTATGAACAGACATATGGTTTGTGGAGTGTTCTCCTTCCTTAAGGAGTGAATGTATGGTGTTGCCCTACCTTAAGGGTTTGATCAATAAAGAATCATTTCATATTATTTTTTGGGGTTTATTTGCATTGTCTTATATTTTCATATCAAATCTATAATATTTTTGGGTTAGATCTATAACAAGTGGTATCAGAGCACTTTCTTGGGCAAAAAAAGTGGAGAATTTTTTATATTTTTTGCAGGATTTCGGGGGCGGCGAGTTTTCAGATCATATATGTACGTTTTGGTACAAGATCTGAAAAATATAATTACAGATCTGAATTCTATGTGAAAAAATAGCTAATTTCGAAGAAAAAAATGGTCGAATCAGAGTCTGGATGAAGGAGATATTGCTGATTTAAAAATCAGTGGGGTTGTAGACAATTTTTCGGGGCAGCGAGTTTGCGGCACAAATCTGGATGCCTTAGTGCAAGATCTACATAATCTAATTACAAATCTGGATTCTTTGTGAAAAAATACCCAATTAAAATAAATAAATAAATAAATAAAAAAAAAAATAAATAAATAAATAAAATAAAAAAATAAAAAAAAATTGAATCGGAGTCCGGATGGGGGAGATATCGCAGATTTAAAATTAGCTCTTTTTCAAAAAAATTGGTGACGACGGGAGAGTTGCAGCGCAGATCTAAAATTCCAATGCCTGGATCAAGATTTATATCATATGGGCAGATGTAGAATGGTTGTTCCATTTCCAAAAATAGGTCATAATAGGGATTCTGAGTAATATTGATGGAATTGTGGCCCTTTCAAATTTTCGCCAAGTGAGTAAATGTTTCTCAAACCCTCTTCATGGAAAATTTTACTGGAAAAGATGATAGCCCTACTATTGAAGAATTCATACAAAATCTAAAGAACATATTTGGGGAGGGATAGAAGTTTATGGTACCAATTGGTTTGAAAGAAGAGGCCGCCATATGGTGGAACTCACTGGGCATCATTGGCTTGTCCAAATTCTCGAATGAAGAAATGGAAAAACTCCTTATGGACAAATGGTTTCAGGCTAGGAAACAACATAAGGGGAAACATGTGGGGTTATTTCCTACTGGTATATCCTTATTGCAGGTTCATGGATTGATTTAGAAGGAAAAATCTATTGTGTCTATAAATCTGAGTTGCAAGCAAAATCTCATAAATGTCAACTTGGCAAAAAAATTACAAGTACCAGCAAAACACATTGAAAACACACAGGATGTGCAAGTTTATAAAGATTTGAAGCTGTCTATGGATAAGTATGTGTTGCATGGTGATTTTTATGCTTTAGATATGGATAACATGGATGTTGTTTTGGGATACCCTTGGATAGAATCGGTGGGTACTATCAATATTAATGTGCAGAAGAAATTCTTAAAGCTCTGGTATAAAAAGAAGAAAATTACATTACAGGATATTTCCATTAATAAACAGGTAGAGTCCAAGGAGGCTGAATCAAAAGATGTTCTAGGGACTGACATATTAGATGATGAGCCAGTGATGATTGACAATCAAACACAAACATATGTTGAAGCAGGAAAATTTACAGGTGTTGATACATCAGATGAGGGCTCAACGGTTGAAGTAATATTGGAAGATAAGACACCACAGCAGGCACCACAACATAATAGTGAGGCTCCAGTGAGGGGTGAATTAAAGAAAAAGACACAGTAGATTAAAACTTCAACATATCATCACCCACATCACCCTGCAAGACAACAACCATCAAGATGGCAACTAATTAGCCACAAGGACAACAATCCCCGTAGGACAGATAGAGAGGAGCGAAGATCCACCTACTACACATCAACACATAATAGTTACCACCGTCAAATTTCATCTCAAGCGAGTGAGGCACCAACGAGATCAAGGGTTCACCTTTCTCTTGGATGGCTAGATGCATGTGCACGGTACCAGTGGACTACTCTTTTCAGTAGATCTTATTATTTGTGTTCTTCCCATGTTTCAAGGACAAAACATGCTAAGGGGGGTGGAATGTTATATACCTCGGGGGGATAATATGGGGTACAAAGGGAGGTAACCAAGGTAATAATGTAATAATGGGATGGGCCATAGTAATAAATAAGGTGGTTAACCCATATCATGTAAGGGACCACAAGTAGTTAGTAATAATGTAATGGGCCCATGGTATTAGTTTTATGGTATGAGGGAACCATGGTAATGACCCATGGTATTATATGTATGAAGCCTATATAGAGGCTAGAGACTCCACATGGAGAGATGTTAAGGATTATTGTATGTACAAGCATATGGCTTGTGGAGTGCTCTCCTTCCTTAAGGAGTGAATATATGGCGTTGCCCTACCTTAAGGGTTTGATCAATAAAGAATCATTTCATATTATTTCTTGGGGTTTATTTCCATTGTCTTATATTTTCATATCAGATCTATAATATTTTTGGGTTAGATCTATAACATGTAATTGGAGTTAGAGATCATGATCTATACAGGCTGATAGGAAAGCCTATAGATCATGAGAGAAAGAAGCAACAAAACCATGTACAAGTTCCAGATAAGTAAGTGTGAATTTCAGACGAGCAAGTATAAGTTCTAGAGAAGAAGGTTCAAGTTTTAAAGGCTTAGAGGGAGTCAATTTGTAGAGATATTTTGCAAGTTTAGAGGAAGAATGTGCAACCCAAGAAGAGTTTGTGGTCAGTGGGAAGCAAGGGTGCTTCCAGATTTGACAAGAAGGAATCATACAAGACTTGAGAGAATTTCAAGAGAGGAAGAAGTGGGACGCTTCCAATGATAGTGACACTTGTGAGAGAGGTGTAGGCCATACTATAGGGTTTTTGGTAGTTATGGGCACTAGGAGTTAGGTGAATGTTGTGAGTAGTGACACTGATGATGAGTTACTTCATAGTCTTGGAAGCACCTCCCTCGCTTAGAGGGATTGTTGAGATTTGGTATCTTGGGAGGTACTCCAAGTCTTATGGCTTGGGGTTTGGACAAAGGACTACCACAAAAGTGGTTTGCGGGATTAGAACCCAAGGTGTGGGCTTTGCACCCAAGCTTATGGGTGTGAAACCACAATGTTATTTTGATGGTTGACCGATGGAGATGATATGGGACTTATAGAGGAACTAAGGGCAATGAAAATAACTCAAATCATAGGTCTACAAATGAAGTTATTATTTTTTCTATGTTGTTGGTGGGTTTTGTGGCACCTAGAGTATGTCGACTTGGTGTGTTAGAGTTCCATAAGGGATGTTCAATACAACCTACATGTAGCATATAAATAAAGGTTCGCTAGAGGCTAAGAGATCCCATCCAAAATTCAATCACACCAAATATTATCTTTGAAATGAATAGTGAGTCTGAGGCAGCAAGGAGGATGAGTTCGGCACAAGTTGTGAAGGAGTTTCTCTTTTGTTTGTGTGTGTATATCCTTGCAGGAAAAGGTCACAGGTTTGAGGTAAGTTTCAGAATTTTGTGCACATATTATAGTGTGGTTTGTACTTTGTTTTGGGACGTGGGTAGGAGTTTCACCTATAGTAGCGAATGGATGATTGTTTGATGGTTGAGAGGCATAGTTTAGGGCCTTCTCCCTTAGTTGCAGTCAATATGAAGCTAGTTGTAGGTGTATAGAGGGTGGAAAATGGGGAATAGGGGTGTTAACCCTTGAAATAATGTAAATCCCTCTTTTTCTATAGGTTTGTGTATTATAGAGTATCTTGAGGAGCATCTTTATGCCTAGAACAGTGTGTGGAAGGCTTAGAAGAGGAAGCGAAGAAGGACAACAAGTTTGTAAGGGTAAAATAAGATTTAGAGCAGTGTTTTAGGGCATCTAGAGTGACCTAACCAAACCTCAAGTAGCACATATCCCGAGGACAAGAGAACCAACAATGTTTTGCAGAGAAATTTATGTGTATTCTGTTGTTAATGTTGATTTTCTAGTGAATGTAGAGGTCTAGATTGGATATTGGTATTGGACACTTGTGGACTGTTGGAGGGAAATGTGAGCATGGACTAATTTTCCCTAAGTGTGGCACCTTGGAGTACTAAGGTGACTATTAGAGGAGGAAGAGATTGAAGGAGCTCAAGGTCTGATCATCTAGGAAGAGAAGTTGTACAACTCAAATTCATTATGGGATAAGGGAATCTTGCAATGATAGGTGGCGGCCCTTCTACCCTATGTTTGTCTTCATTGGAGTAGTGCAAGAAGAAAATAGTGGGAAGAATTCTCTAAGTAACTTAGAAGCAGAAATGGGAAAGAAGACTCAAAGTTTTGTGGCTTTTGAAGGACGAAGGAGCAGCTAGTGAGTGTGAAGACCCTATGTATTTGTTGTGGATGAAATTATGATTTGCTAGAGGGTATATTGAGGATTCGAGTTCAATGACCCAAAAGAGCTAGTGCGAGGCAATGATGCAGAATGGAAGTGAAGGACCCACAGTGTGTTTAGGGTACGACAAAGAAGTTGTGATTGTCAAATACATCAGTTAGATTGCCAATGTATCTTGTTCTTGTATTCTTATGCTAGTGTATGTATGAGGGCCATTATCCCTAGTATGAGATCCCTAGCCATTTTTATTATCAATTTGTTAATATAAAGAAGTTGGGTTGTTGTCAAAAGTGTAAAAAGTTGTGTATATTGTGTGCACTATTAGATTTATTGTTGTATATTGTTCCACTGTGCAAAGTAATTTGTTGTGATACTTGGATTGGTAGCATCAATGATTGTAAGATTCTAAACTAGACCCTAGTATCGTGGAAAAACAATAGTGTTTTGCCAAGATAACTTGGTGATACTTGGTTAGTGTGATGATGCCTCATATGGTATATAGAGCAAATAATTCACATCTTTGTAATGACAATAGGTAGCATGCAAGTAGTTAAATATATGTTATATAATACGGTTTGAATACTTATATATTGTGGGTTTTTTAATATATGGCTTTTTATAAGGGTACGAAGGAAACAATATGTACGAAGGTGTGGAAGTGGAGATGTGTGCAAAAGGGGAACATGATAAATGGAAAATAGTTGGGTTTTAGACATTTTGCTAAATGACATTAAATCCTCGTCTTGTGAGTCTTGTTAGTCAGTCCCTATCCATAATTTTAAACAATGTGTTATGAGTTCTTTATGGGGAATTGCTTCTACAATGACATTCTGTCAAAAGTGTTAGATAAGCCTAACTTGGTCAATGGTGAGATGCCTCAAATGATAGATATTGTGACCTTGATTTCTAAAAGCATGTATTTACATTAGTACCATGACGCGAACATAGAAAAATTCCATATTTGTAATCATAGTAGGTAGCATGCAAGCACTATGTGTAGAAGACAAAGTCTTGTGAGGAAAAAGAATGTGCAGAGCTCAAGGATGTGCAAAAAACAAGAAACAGTAAAATTTAGGTTATCTTTATACATTAACAAAATTAGACATAAAAAGCAATAGATCCATAGAACCAAGGACTCAAACCAGATTTAAAATCAATGTTACACATGGAACACAGATGTAAAGCTCCAAACTACTGTTGAATGTTTATATCTATATTGATCAATAGATAATTAGATATAATATATAAGCTAAGAGCAATTCTTGAAAAACTCGAGGTTAATTAATACGTCATTGTCATTGGCTTCTGATCCATACAAAGTTCGATACAAAACATAATGTTAGAAATCTCTGCATCATTTGTGAGCAATCAAAATATACAAAATAGACTAGACTATAATGCAATAGAGTAATCAAGGGTCTCAAATCTTCCTGATGTCGACAATGATATTATCCATCGAAATTGTAAAGGTTTTAGTTATTGAGAATCCACCTAATAGGGAAACAGTCCCTGAGATGTTTTATTTGTATTATGCAAAGGATATATGTAGAAGCTTTGGGAAAAAGAATTGAAGAAGGTCCTTTGGAAGGGTGACATATAATTTACCATATGCATCCTTGATTGCACATTGCAAATTGTGTTCATAAGAAAATAACCTTTTGTCACCACAGTTTGTGTAATAAAGCATGTTATCAACTGGAGATTCTACTACTATAATTAGTTGTTTACACTTGCTGCAATATTTTATGCAACCAGCTCACGAGATAGAATAAAATATAGATCAATGACTTGAGAAATAGCCCCTTCTAGGGGGAAATCTCCTTTACATCACATAAATGAAAAACTTTTTAATGATACAAATGATAATACCTCCTTGGTATATATAGGAGTTTAAGGGGTCACAATATAATAGATCCTACATAACAATAATAATGTAAGGGCACAACAATAACAATATAGGGGATACATGGGCATAACAATAGCAATAGGGGGTTACACTAATAATAAAAATAAGGGGGATACACTAGTATTATAGGGACCTAAAATGCTCCTATCCTTCAAAAAAGTGTTGTCCTCAATGATTGAGTAGTTCTAGATGCTTTTCTATAAAATTCTCATTCCCCCCATGTGGAATCTTTAGCGGATAGTTCTTCCACTTAATGAGATACTTTGAAATTAATTGATTACATAGTTGTCAGGTTCTTGTTTCCATTTCTTCTTTAGGCTCAAATATGATTTTTTCTTCTTCATAAATTTATGGCAACATTGTTTAAACTAGGATCTTATCACCAATAACATTCTCTAAGCAGGAAACATGGAAAATTTGGTGTACTCGGGAAGATGGAGGAAGCTCCAATTTGTATATCATTGTACCAATCTTTTGCAACACCTTGTAAGGACCATGGTACTTGGGTGATAATTTATTATCCTTATTGGCTTGCTTGAGGGACATTTATTTGTATGGTTGTAGCCATAAAAATACCTAGTCACCTACATAAAGACTTATTTCACTGTGATGTTGATCTTCCTATTGTTTCATCTGACTTTGCACTAGAGTGAGGTTATCCTTTAAGAGTTGGAGAACTTATTGTTGATGCTCAATGTGATCTTCCACTGCTTGAACCTTAGAATTTTCTCTTAAATATGATGTGATGGATGGTGGATGATATTCATAAAGTGTCATAAATGGGGTCATTTTTGTTGCAGGATGGAAGGAAGTGTTATACCACCATTCAACTTGTTGTAACCACTTGACCTATTATGTTTTTTAATCAGATACAAAGCGATGAATATATCCGTCCAAACATTTGTTCATCATCTTAGTTTGGCCATCAAATTCAGGATGATAAGATAAGATATGAGCTAATTAAGTACCAAGGCAATAAAATAATTTCATTAAAAATTTCCGGTGAAAATGGGATCTTTGTCACTTACAATAATATTTTGGTTTCCATGTAGCTTTTGAATTGTTTCCATAAATACAATGGCAATTGTTATGGCTTTAAAAGGATGAGATAACGCACAAAAGTGTGCATACTTAGTAAGTCCATCAACTACCACCATGATGACACTCTTTCCTTCAAACTTGGGTAAGCTAGTGATAAAATTCATTGAGGCCTCCTCCCAACGTTGACTTGGAACGACTAAAGGTTGCAACAAACCCGTGGTCTTAATTGTCTGAACTTTATTTTTTTGGCAAGCCAAACATTATTCCACAAACTTTTGAATATTAGATTTAAGGCCATCCCCAGAAAGTTCCTTCTTGACCCTATGGTAAGTTTTTAAAAACCCCAAGTTTCCTCCTAAGGGGGAGGTGTGCAATTCCAAAAGAACCTTTAGTTTGAGTTAGGAATTATTACAGAGATATAAGTGATCTTTGTACCATAATGAATCATTTTTCCAGCTAAATGTATCATATGTACTGGGATCTTGCTACAACTTTTGAATGAGTTTCCAAACCTCTTTTTCATTCTTCCATTCATCCCTTGCTTCAGTTATCTAATGCAGTCGTATAATAGAAATAGTACAAAGCAATTCTTCCACATCCTCATCATTTCTTCAGAGTGCATATGCAACAACATTTTTCTTCCCTTTTTGTAGATGATTTCAAAGTCATAACCTATCATATTTTTGCCCCATTTTTGTTGCTCTTCTAACGACAATCTTTTTTCCAAAAAGTATTTAAGGCTATCGTGATCTACTTTTACCTTGAAGTGTCTTCCCATTAGATAAGGTCGTCATTTCTTTAGTGCATGTAGTATTTCCTACATTTCCTTCTCATAAATAGGTTTGTGTCAATAATTTCCTTTGATCAAACGACTTTCAAAAGCAACGGGTCTTTCTTCCTGCATTAAGACAACACCAATTCCATTTCCTGAGGCATCACATTCCACAATCAAGGTTTTTATGAATTCTAGCATAGATAATACTAGTGCTTGGCACATTGCCTCTTTAAGGTGTTCAAAGGCCTTAGTTGCTTCGACAGTCCAAGAAAATGCATCTTTCTTTAGTAATGTTGTTAGAGGTGTTGTTATTCTTTCATAATTGTTAAAAAATTTGAGATAATACCCTCTCAACCGAAGAAATCCTCAAATATGCTTATGGTTGTGGGGATTTTCCATTTCTTAATGGCTTTAATTTTGTTAGGGTCTACCTTAACACCCTCATGAGATACAATATGATCCAAATATTCCACCTCTTGTACTCCAAAGAAACTTTTGGAGGTTTTTTTATATAATTGTTTCTCCTCCAATAGTTTGAGCATTTGTCAACATGTTGAACATGATCCTTCCGAGACTTGTTGTATATTAGTATATCATCAAAAAATACTAATAAAAATTTTCTAATTGGGGGTTTTAAAATGGAATTCATCAAACCTGGAAATGTGGAAGGTGCATTAGTAAGGCCAAAAGGCGTGACCAAAAGTTCATAATGATCCTCATGAGTTCTGAATATTATTTTCGCAATGTCTTCAATCTTCATTATAATTTCATGGTATCCTGAAAAAAATCCATCTTGGTCAAGTAAATCTATCCATCTAATTCGTCAAAAAATTCCTCAATGTCCTGAATGGGAAATTTATCTTTAATAGTGAGCTTTTTGAGCTCCCTAGTGCACCAATACTACTAGAGCAGAGAAAGAAATTTGACTAGTATGAATTATACCAACCTCTAGCATTTCTACAACCATATGTTCAATTTCACTCTTTTGGGCATAAGGACATCTGTAAGGCCTAGCATTTGGAGGAGAACTTCCTAGAATTAAATTAATAGCATTATCATGATCACAAATAGGTAGGAATCCTTCAGAGATCTGAAAAAATGGATGATTTTGATGTTTGAACCTCTAGTGAGCATAATTGTGCAATTACACCTCATTGTTATTTCTTCAGAAGATTTTTCATGCCATTAGAATTGATTATATTTCCTGATTTCCCTGCGATACCCCTTAATTCAACTTCCTTTCCTTCCAAAAAAAAATTCAAGAAGATTTCTTGAAAATTAAAATTTATTGTCCCCAAATATTATAACCATTAGACTCCTAGTACAACATCAGCACCACCCATTCGAATGGAAAGCATTGGAATATTCAATACATATCCCCCCATGGTTATCTTGATATTATGGAACTTTCCAGATAAATTTATAGTTCCTCCATTTGCAACCATCACTTGACACTTTGGTGCTAGATATAGGAAGCAATTCAATTCCTTGGCTATCTAACAATGAATAAAATTATGGTTACTACCTGAATCAATCAACACTATTACCTTTTTCTTCTTGATATGTCCTTATATCTTGAGAGTTTGAGAAGTGGTAATTCCTGCTAATGTATTACAAGATATGATCAAATTCATTTCTTCTCTCTATGTGGTTGGTTCATGGTGTATATCCACCTCTTTTGAAGTTTCTTGTTCCTTTTCTTCCTCCTCTTCACAATCTATGTAAAATAATTTCATCTCAGCACACTTATGACATTTAATGTATTTTCTATCACAACTATAACAAATCCATTTTGCTCTTTTTTCCTCCAATTTTTGTGGTGTCAACCTTGTAGGTTGTGGAAGGCTAGAGGCAACAACACTTCCATCTTTATGGTTGTTAGTGATAGGCTTCCTT
>APFE030632136.1:812-47771 GCA_000404065.3 Pinus taeda | reverse complement strand
TCAGGTTGCTTACTAGGTGTTTGCATTTTCTTTCCTCAGGGCATCAATTACCGATAATAATGCTTTATTATGCCCTTTTAATTCCTTCAAACTAATTTTTCAAACCAAGCTTAAGCAAAAATTAAAAAAAAAAACTACACACC
Source organism: Pinus taeda (assembly GCA_000404065.3). Classification (NCBI taxonomy): domain Eukaryota; kingdom Viridiplantae; phylum Streptophyta; class Pinopsida; order Pinales; family Pinaceae; genus Pinus; species Pinus taeda. Next base: position 47,628 of record APFE030632136.1, on the reverse strand, counting down.
TTTTTTCACTGTGTAGGAGCTTGATATTTAATTTGATGTATCTCTGTAGTTTTGGATCATCCATTTCTGAAATTGTGATCTGTAGTAGCCCTCTGCGTCCTCTTTCCAATGCCACTAGTCTGATCCAAATTGGATTCTCCAAGAAAGAGCTATGCACAATCTCCCACGATGACCTGATTATAGACCTTTCCAGAAGAGCGAACTTGTATGAAGTGCCACATGTCATTGTTTCAACATATGGCACTGAAAAATATATACAAGAAACTACAATCCGTCCTCTTTTTGTACCTTCTTACAAAATTTCAATCTGATTCTCAGAGAGAAAGTTATGATGATTTCCCCAGGTCACCTATTTGGAATGTAATCCAGGAGTCTGCAAAAAGACCAACTTCCTTAGATCATATCTCCACAAATATAGTGAAAAAAGCTCTAAAATTCGCTCTAGGTTCAGTGCGATTTCTCTCAAATGGGTTTTTTTTCGCTTCTAAAACATCGCAGAAAAAGTGTTATAGCGAAAATTCCACAATGACCTATTTGGAGCAGCGAAACCCTAGAATCCAAAGCTTTGATACCAAATGTTATGAAACCAGCTCCCAAAAAGATAGAAAATATAGATCAACACCTTAGAATTCAGCCTTTTTGAGGGGACAACCTCCTTTACATTACAAAAATGAACAATTCTTTGATGATTCAAATGACAAAACCTCCTTTCTATATATAGGAGTCTATGGAGTCACAATATAACCCATCCGACCTAACAATAATAATATAAAGCCACAAAAATAACAATAGATGGATTATATGGGGCTCAGTAATAAAAATATGGGGACAATAGGGGCTCAACAATATTAATAAGGGATACAAATACAATTGTAATGGGGTAATCACTAGTATTATAGGGACCTAACATAGATTTTTATAATTAATGATATGATGGAGGTTTTAGTCTATATATTTATAGTTTCTTGACTTTGAAGGGTTGATCGATAATGTGAGAAGATGACTCTATGTAAAATTTTGATCCAATTAATATATATTTACTGCAAACTCTGTTTTAAACCTGAGATTCATGTTATGGCTTTATGTGTTCTTATAATATTTTCTATGTTGTTATCATTGTTCATAGTATTTTGATGGCTTGGAATTCGTTTCAAGTGCTCCAAATTCCTTCATTTTCTATGTACAATTGTGAATGTTTATTTGACATCATTTCTAAAGCCAAAAATGCCTCAGTTTCCATTAAACAATTTTGTTTTCCAATGATTTTCTTTATTTGACTCCATGCCCAATGGTGGCAGCCATCACATTCTCCTCCACCTATAAAAACTATTTAAAAAGAAATCAGAGTTAGCCATATGTAGTTTTTAGTTGATTAAAGTGAACTTGATAAGTGTTTGAGAGAGCCCTCTTAGATTGGAAGGGATAACTTCCAGTCAAAGTGGTTTGAAATAGTTATGTTGGGTTGAAGGTTGACACAACCCAACTCTTTTAGCTCACTGATAACACCATCAATATGTCTTTGATCAATGGAATTCTAGAAATCTTTGTACGCTTGCTCATCGCTCTAGTGTTTTATTCCTCTAAGAAAGACATCACTTGATTTATTTAACAAGATAGTTTGCATGGATTTTCATGTATTCGTGATTTTCTTGATATTTAATGTGAATTGATAATGTAATTTCCAAATAAACATTATTTGTATGTTTCCACTACAACTTAAGGAGTTTCTAAACTCCAATGAAAATTATTCTTTTTCATTGATAAAATAGTAGTTAAAAATCATGTCTTCTACATATTCTTTTCTCAATTCATGATTTTCATTAGAGGCTAGAGGTTCTATGTCTTCTGATGCTAACCTATCAATAAAATTTATAGTAGCCTCAAAAAATTATTTTTAATTAAATGCAATTTTGAAATTCTCATTCTAAATATTACCCTTAGATGGTGCTTTTAAATAAGATTGAAGAGTATAAGAGACCCAGTGATGCATATGTGTGTTCTCTATGACTGAAATGGTTTCTTTGCGATTGGATGTGGCCAAGTTCTCATTGTGTGTATTAGAATTAGAACACCAAGAAATAATCTAATCATACTAATGATGAACCACATTGGTTGGTTCGAAACATTTCAAAAATAAAAACAATTATGTGATGGATCTGGAAGAAAATTTTCTAAATAAATCTACTCACAGAATCCTCCATTCAGAGAAGTTATAAAACAATTTATTCTTTAGATGGTTTTATTTTAGAATATTTTTTAGACTAGTGCCTCCTAAACTATTAATTTTTAACGAGAGACATACAATTTTCTTTTGATTCTACCTCCACTAATAGTAGTTGTAATATGTATATCTGAGAAATGAGTGAGGGAAACATATTAGGTATGAAACATGAAAAAAATTCAAATCTTTTTCATCGTATGAGAGTAACTCGTCTTCTTTAGGAATGGAGAGAATGTATGAAAAATATTCAAGGACATATTGGTTAGAGACGTTGTCACTTTTAGGAGATATATAGTATATTTAAATAACCATTTAAGATAAGTCATACAAAAGTTCATTTATGTTCCTACAAATTCCTTTAAGTTCACTACAAATTTCTTCATAGTCATAATTTTCAAGAACCATAATAAAGACTTCCATGAATTGTCTCCAACTATGAATTGATTTGGTTGGTAATGCCTTATATGAAGAATTGAATCATTCTTCCAATGTGAAGAGGAGTCATAGATTGCTAAAAAAAATTCTTGAAATGGATCCAAAGAAACAAGCTAGTTAACTCACCCTCCTTCTAGCACCAATTCTCCTGACAAGTCAAAATGATCTTTGTTAACAATAGGGGTTACCCCTAGTAAAAAGTCTTAATTATACTCTTCACAATTTGACACAATGAACCCATCTAGATTCTAGCCCAACAATCATTGTTGATTTTGTAGGTTTGTTGATTATGGATCGGTCCACCATTTATGTTTTTATAACTAAAGAATGAAATACAAATAATCTAAGATGCAAATGGGACTATACAATCATGATTAATAGTGAATATAATGTAAGCACAAAACCACATATGGTCCTATCAATAACGCATAAATTACTTCACTAATAATAGAGACAATAACATGAGAAAATGATTGAAAACTCATAATGTATAGAATTAAAACAACCATCTACATGCATATGCTCAAAAACTCACACAAATATTTCTAGTGAATAGAAATAAGAATGCAATCGCTACATATGATAGTAGTCTACAATGTGAGATGCATTCTTATGCAACTCCAATGCCTAGAAAAATAAGAAAAATAGTCCATAATGTATACACCTAGGAATTAGAGCTCTTTAGAAAATGGATTGGCCAAAAGTGGCTTCTCCTCATTAAAGTTTCAATAAGAGTACATGAAATATCCATGAACAAAAAACCCTTTACGCTTCATAATTATAGTATTTGTAATTATTTATAAAATAATTTCCCTCTCTTGGCCTAGTAGTCAATTTTGTAATTTTAGTTTCATAAAAAAAAGTTACCCTTTCATTTCATGACTTTCCAAGCTACATATTCCCACATTTTCTCCAATAAGACTTCATTATTATTTAATTTTACGTAAATTTAACACCACCTCATTTTCCCCTTTGATAGTTAGATACATGCTTGAGGAGTCCAAATGAATAACAAGAAAATAATTGGTTTTCTTGGAGTAGTGATGAGTGTAACTCCTTTTCCTCAGATATAATAATGAAAAATTGTAAGTTAAAATTTTCTTCCATACTCAAGCTTTTCACTAGAGGTTCTATAACTTATCATTTTTTCTCCACATCTAGTTGTTGGTTTTAACCTTATAAAGTTCATTACTACAAATAGATTATTAATAAAAATAGAAAATCTTCAATGGAACACACAAACATCTAACATAAATATTTCACCTTGGAAACTTATTGAGTCATCAACAACTCCCCTTAATTTTTGGTTAAAATAAAGGGGAGCCCCATTAAATTTTGAAATTACTATCTTTTTCATGTTGTTTGATCTTACGTTTCTTAATTTGAAGGGGTGGTTATATGGTATTTTATTTTTCAATATTTTCTTTCTCTTTAATTTTGAATTGTTTTATGATTGATTTTAGTTCATGGACTAATGACTTCATTTCTTAGAATGAAACCTTGAAAAGATAATTTGTACATTATGTCATATTTGTAATTTTACATTTTTAGGTAAATTAAAGAAATTCAAATAAGGTTTACACATATGTAACTATAATGAAGCTCCATAACACAATTTGTTTTTTTAATAAAAGAATATAACTAACTATTTTATAAAATATAATTCTCTTCCACTTATTCTCTTTTTCTCCAAAGAATCTATACTTTTATAAACTATATGATTATTCTTTTTCTATGATATGAAGTAAAAGTTTTGCAATGTTAACTTGTCTCTTGTTCATATTATCTTTCTCTCTAATGTTGTATTTTTTCTTCCAATTTACCATTATGTTTTTAGTTGTTTTCTCTAGACCCTTTTTCATTGATAATTTTGTTTCTGTATATTTTTCATTTTGAACCAAATGATCTTCCTTCTCAAAGAATTGTAATAATTCTTTGACTTTAAGAGATTGGTATGTTAAATTCTAATTTAGGATGATATTATTCCTACGAAATCCCTTGTTTAAATGCCAATTCATAAAATTTGGACCTATTTGACACTCATCTAATACATATTATATTAGTACACTATTTCATATATTATTAATTTTTATCAACTAAAATTGTGTTTTCCCTACTAGCACACTTAAGTTTATATATAATATTCACCTTATTTTCCTTTGATTAAGGTTATCCTCTAATAGTAGACATGTTAACAACATTACCCATAATCCTTTATGTCACATTCACATTTATAAATGTAACCATTTGTAAACTATATCAAGTTTGTGATATGTGCTTTTGACTATATCAAGTTTACAAACATATTAATATGTTATATTCCTTAGGTCTCTAATTCAATGTGGTATATGTGTGTGTGGGTATGTTATATTCCTTAGGTCTTTCAATTCATGTGATATATTATATATATATATATATATATATATATTATATATTATATATATATAGAGACTATATATCGATCGAAGACTAGGAATATAACGCACACACATTTCATTTCTCTGGATTTTCTACTTGGATGTGGTATGATATATCTATATGATTTCTTCTATATTGTTCCATGGCTTGTATTATATGTTTGCATATATGTGTCACTTTTTGACACCTACATGAATATGCCTTCGACTTAACTCAATCGATGGTTGTAATGTAATTCTTGTAGATCAATGATGATGAGAGGGTTTAAGGTTTACTCTAGTTTAATGACTACTTTGTCATTCTCCATTCATTCATTCATTCATTCATTTTGTCATTTTCTCAATGCGACCTTCTCACTTTGCTTCTAAATTCAAGGCTCTTTCCTAGTAAGAAGTAATGAGTTAAAGAAGATAATACTTTATCTCCTTAGCTATTTTTCCCTAAATCTTCGAGTCGGAGTGTCCATAGTTTGATTTTACATGGGATTTTGTCGAGGTAACCAATATTCATGTCGTTCCTCTCATTTTTAAATGTTTCTGTCATGCATTTTATTAGGATTTGGATTTAGCATGTAAACCTTTTCTCTCTGTTTTGATTTTATTGAGTTGTTTTCAAATTCAACAAAGATGTTTCTTTGGAAATCGTTTTAATGGATTTTTTACCCTTAGCCATATTGGACATTTTGGGATTTTGTCAACATATACTGAGAAATTTCTCATTCCAAATGTTATTCCTTACATTTCCACCAGGAAATGTTTCTAAGGGTAATTTCTAAAATAAAACCCTTATATATTCCTTGGCTTTTCATATCAATTTTTTTGTTAAAGACCTTGGGTTTCTCATTTCTTCTTATTTGGAATTGTTTGCAAGTTAATTCAAGACACATAAAGGGTTTTGTACATTTAGTTTTCTATTCAAATTCCTTATGACCTCAAGGTAACTCATTTAAATTTCTTTTTATTTTCCTTTAATACAATGTTATTGATTCTGTGACAGCATTCCCTTTTTACAATTATTGGTTTCACTGATAAGCTTTCTGGGGTTTTTACCCTAGTTGAATTAGTCCTTTTTAACCTCAATATTAGTGGTGTTTTTAGCTTTTTACACAACAGTTGGAGTATTTAAAACATGAATATTACAAGGGTTCTTTTCCTTCACTTTCCAATATATATAATTACACTTTGTGACTAGGGTTTCTCTTTCTTACCCTAAACATTCCACAATAGTGGACAAGTTTCAGCTCTGTTTTTCATTCTCAGCTTTGTCACTATATTTATTTTTTGAACTTGACCCTGATATTTGAAATTGTTTCTATAATTACATATCTTAACCCTTAGGGGTTTTCGAGGGTATCTTTTATGATTTCATTGAACAAGTTTAAAACATGAATACAAATCTCAATATTCCATATACTTTACATATGTGAGTATTTACTTCTACAATAATTACATTTTGTCTATGTTACATATATTAAAATTGCAGTCATGCTAACTCCAAATTCTTCTTAACACAGATGAATGACAAGGTCTTCTGTGTTTTCTAGTTTTTATTCAAGTAATGTTTCTCACTATCACTTCCACAAGTTTATAATAATTTCGTCATAAACTACATTAGTAATTCCTTTGTGTTTTATATATATATATATATATATGTTGTTTCTGACTCGTAAGGTAACCATGGCTTGCAAAATATTTTAAAGCATTTATGTTTTGGTGAAGAGACTCAAAGTGTTCTTTCTTCTCATGGGAGTTTGTTAACTATCACTTACTAGGTCAGGTGATCTGAACCCTTGGTTAATTCATCTGCATGAGCATGATTGGTGTGCCGGTATGGTTGGTAACATGATTTCAAGATTTTCTCTATTGACTATTTGTCTTGCTTTTTTGTTAAGAAATTACTTCCTGTAAGGAAGTAAAATACTTAAGGCTTATGCCTAAATTGTATAGATATGTTGGAAAAGATTAATCCCACATTTGAATTGTGTTTAAAATTTCAACCTTCTATCAGTATGGAACCTTAACCATAACTATAATTCTCAATATAACATTTCATGACTGAAGTCTTTGTTATATTAATGGTTGGAATATATTTTATGTTTAAGAATTTTTCATTCAAAGTCAATTTGAAGATGTATGACGAGATTTCCACATAAATCTTCTATTAATGGTTTGCTTATTTCATATTATAGTACAATTTCCTTATGTTAATCTTGCTAAGAGTATATTAGAAATATAAAGGATTCTTTTATCATTTTCCCTTAATGTACTTAAGACCTTATTTTAAGAGTTTCATGCATATATACATGTATGTTATTTATTAAAAAAAAAAAAAATGAAATATTAATTTTTCTAAATCTTTAAAATATATTTGGTTGTTATAATAGTATTTTTCTAATTAATTTAGAAAATAAAAAACTAAACCCGTAAAAAGTTGAAAATAAAAGATTTTGCATATCTTTAAAATATATTTTTGTTATTATAAATAGGACAATTTTCTAATTAATTTAGAAAATAAAACTACAACCCTAAAGATAAGGAATTAAAGAAATACTAATAAATTTGTCCATTATTTTCTTCCTTTACATTTTATTTTATATTAATTAGTGATTTTTTAACTATAGTATTTTGTTATTTATTTTGATTCTATAATTAATTTTATTTTTTTTTTACTTTTGAAACATATTTCAAGTATCAAAGGAGTTAATGTGAAGGATTTTGATTAACCAGAATATCTTCAATCAATATTTAAATCTTGAATTGAAAAATAAAAAAAAGGATTGATAATACGATGATTTGAAATTATAGTGTTTTTTAATATGGCTCGTTTAAATTAATTTAATGAATATCCAATTCATTTTTTGGTGAGAAGAAAAAGTTTGAGAAAATATATTTTTTTATTATAAAAGGGGCCATCACTTTAAAGTTGGGGGTTGGAAATTATGGAATTCATACTTGTGAATTATTGTCAAAAATAGGAAACCAAAATTGAAATTTTGAAGGGGACCGAACCAAAAGGAGAGCCTTGCACTCTCATGGGATTTTCCTTTGAAACTATAGTTGAAGGTTGAAATCTAGAATTGAGACTTGCGTACTACTATCAAGGATAAAGGAAGGATTGATGACCCAGAGAGGATGATAGGCATAATAAATCATGTCTATTTCAAATGCTTATTTTTCCATTATTTGAAGAATCTAATATTCAACATAATTGTCCTAATGATGAGTCCAGTTGGAGACTCTAAACGTAGACTTTTAAAAATGACACCTGTGGGTTCTATTCTAAATCTCACTCTTCAAATCTAATATGCAATTTTGTATACTACACTATGTTTTTTTAGGTATTCGAGTTGTGGATGGTTTCATGAGTGATTGTGATTCCTTGTAGGATCTATCTCCCTTCAACAAAGCCAACTTTCTCAAAAGAGATGAGAATAGGAAGAAGTGGCTTACTTGTATACTATATTGCGTAGGGTTATAAGCTTGAATTCGCTTAGTTCATCGATGCTTCCATTTTTATGTACGAGAATAAAGAAGGTGGTTTTCAGAGATTTGAGGATGGGATGAGATCTTTGTAACTTGTCAATTACTTCCCATATATTTGAACCAACAATTGTCCAACAAGCTTAGAATTTTTTCCATGCAACTGTCGAGGCTAGGGGCCTTGTTTTTGGGTATGGACTTGGCAATTGGTTTGATCACTTCCATGGTTATCTCATGAAGGATGGAATCGTTCTGGTATAAAGTAATCAGGTGTGGGATATGCTAGATGATTTTTTTAATAACAATGTCCCTTTGTAGCTAAGGATCAGATAAAATATTTCTGTAAAATTGAACAACCTCTCCCACCATGTCTGTAAAAGCCTTAGTTAAAAATTCATGTAAAAAAATATAATGCCAAGGTCATGGGACACATATTCCAAGCTTAATGGTGGGGAAAACACCCTAGTGGGTGTACATTTTCATTATTTTGGCTAAAGGAAATTGGCAAAGGCAATGACAAAGGCTTTGGAAAGGCATGAGGCATTGATTAGCATTTTATTCATGAAAATAATGGAAATTAGGAGAAAAGGAAGGTGAAAGGTAACAAGTTTCATGTGAGGAGGAAATTGACAGAAAATAATGGAAAATGAAGAAAATAGAGGCCTCATTAATAAAAAGGCTTCTCAGGATCAATTCGTAACCTTTTCTCAATTTAAGCTTTTTGTTAGTTCAATTTTGGAGCTCCCTCTTTATTCTCTCCCTCTCACACTCTTCGACACTTAGAGTTTTCTTGGAGCACTTCAGCATTGGATCAAGAAAAGCAAAGAAGGAAAGAGGAAGCAAATATCAAGCAAGGAAGAGTAGGATCGAGAAACTACATCGGGATTACTTACAAGTATCAATTTGCATGTATGATTTCCTTGCTGTTTTGGGCATGTATGGTTATTCATGTGTGTTCATGGTTCTCTTGTTGTCATTTTCATGGGTTTTACCAAGTCGACAATGTTCTTCAGTGTTGTCTTTCCATTTTTGGATAGCCATGGTGTGATGGGTTCTCATTTTTTTTATTGAACTAGATGGCTGGAAGGATTTGAAACTAAGTGAGGTGGCCTTTGAAATAAAGGACACATGGCCTAGTGATCCCTAAATTGGACTTTGAATTGTGGTAAAGCCTTTGCCTAGTCACCCTTGAATTGTACGGCGGGTTGCAGTAAAGCCTAATTGTTTTCTACCTCGATGGGCCTAGGAATTCTCGGCAGATGAATGGCGAGATATATATTAAAGCCTAGAGGTGGGTGCACTCAATTAGGCCCAGGAATCCTTGGCTAGTGAATGGCAGGATATATAGTAAAATTGGGAGGGTGCAGTCTTGATTAGGCCTAGGGATCCTTGGCCATTGTATGGCGGGATTTACAGTAAAACCTAGAGACTAGGAGACAAGAAAATTCCTCACAGTGTAGGTGGAGAAATCCGGTGGCATCCATGCTTATTTAGGGCCTAGTAATCTAGTGGGGATTGTGGTAAATCTTGGTTCTATTGATGAGGGTGAGGTGGTGTAGACTTGAGAATCCCTAGTTGATTTTGGTTATGGGTCCCACATTCATGCTTGGAATATGGCACGGGAGTAATTGGCTGAAAGAAAGATTTGTTTTAGCTAATCTATAGTCGAGTGGTTCGTGGAAGTCCCATACTTAGTTGGATTATGTAGTCAATAATAAGAGTTCCTTCTCCTAAGTATTTCATGTTTAAATGTATTGGTTTATATGTGGATTTTATGGTTGTCATATCTGTGTTATTTTTTTTTTGTATACTGGTTATGAGAATGTTTTATAACAATGATGATGTATGCCTCTCATCATGTTTTGATTTGTAAAGGAATGTATAATGAATATATGACCTAATAGATGATAATGCAACTACATCAATGCTTCTTAGTGATTCTCAAATAAGTATGAGACCCCTATGCTCATATTTGTTGTCATGACCTGTACAATGCATATTTGTGACATGCTTAACAAAATGCATGTCATGGCTAGTAGGGTCCAGTGAATTCATTGATCAAGTATTCGCATTAGTATCATTATTTCAATGTTATTTTTCATTTCTGGAAGTTTCATGAAGTTCTAGGCAGTGACTTAAGTCCTAGCCCTGAAAAAGTGGCACAAAATTTGGGGTCAATGGCTCTGAACTAACTAAAAAGGTAATCAGTTTTCGGCACGCCCTTATTGTGGGAGAAACTAGAAGGTCCTAGTGGCATGAATGCTAATTTCATGGGAGTGAATGAGGCTCTAGGTTAGTAAAATTTCAAGTTACCTCAGGGGTTAGTCACCTAGAAGGGTTGGTTACCTCCTGAAGGCCTTGTAACCTGTGTAGAAGGTCATATTCGTTGTGTTTTGTCAGTTCCACTTCCTTAACTATACATGGGGAGTTGAATCGGGTCATAGTTGATGCAAGAGTGAAAAGGCGACAGCTAGGAAATGTTTTTTATTTTATTTCATTTTATTGGACATAGAGAAAAACATTTTGAGTTTTTGTTTTATTTTGTTTCATTTAAAATTAAGGCTAACTCAGCCATTGTTCTTTAAAATTAGGAAAGCATATCAAGATAGGATTAGTTAGGGACTTCTTCAAAGAAACTGTTAGACAACTAAAAAGTAATTGAGTAATAGTTCCTTGACTGTAAAGAAACTTCTAATAATGCATTGAAAAGGGAAATGAGAGCTCATGGAGGGGCTGCCATCCAGAGAGAAGGGAGAGCTTAGAATTTGTAATTTACAATTGTTTTGAACCTCTATAAACGCAAACAATTCTAGAATTTGTCATTAAGGAAGCAAGAGAGTTTTTCCCTTGTATTGTTTTAGGCATCGTAATGAAATCAAGACAGTGAAACAATACATTGAGAATCCGAATAGCATCTACAAGAATCTTGTAATAGAAAGCACCTCAAACTAGAAACCAAACAAAGGTAAAACAACACATACAAATCATTTTTCATTTTCCTTAGCAAAAAAAAACCAGGTACTTTTATAGTCAGCATTCAAGGATTCTTGTACATTTCATTTGGTTTTCCATTTAATAGTTCACTATACAAAATCTATAACCCTGGAAATCGTGGAGGGTTCCAAACCCATGCAAACCAAAAACATTACAGTTCATAGGCTAAACACTAATCAAACAACGAGGGCATGAACACCTCTGAGACCACACACATACACAGAATAATAGAAACCCCAAGGGTTATACCCGATTACAGACAGAACAAGCAACAGAGCAAGCAAGAGAAAGTTACAGCCACGGAAAGACCCTACCCAGGATTTCCCTAAGCCCACAAACAATTCCAAGGATGAAGCCGTGGAGCACCATTCTCCTAGAAGGACCTGCACAACACCACAGAACAGGGCAGCAGTTAGGTAGGGCCACAATACCAAAACACAGTGAATAGCAAACTGAAAGAGGAGTGAGGATTTACCTAGAGGAAGTCTGATTCTACGATGGAGGAAGAGAGTCGAGACCCGCAACAGAGGGTTTCTCCCAATAGAAGTGCCATGAGAGGGTTCTTCCTACTCACCAAGGAGCCAAAACATTAGAGTCATGAAAATGAAAGGGGAAATTACAACCAGGACAAGAGGATTACCTGAGAGTGATTTCGTTGAGTCGTCCTGTGCAACAGCAAGGCGAGAACCTGTGTTTGCAGAGCCGAATCATAACCAGACCAACATCAAACACACAAATCACCACAAAACATAATAGAGATGAAGTATGAGCCAAATGATAGAGACAAATAAACTTGCAGGTGCAAAATGACCTGAAACCCTCCAAAAACTAGAGAAGTGAATCACCACAAAGAGCGAGCAGAGGCACGACACCAACAAACCACCACAGGGAATAAGCAAAGCACAACAAACCACCATATGGGACAATCAAGGCATGACACTTACCAACCATCACAAGAACTAGGTGAAAGTAACAAGCACCTGTAGAGCCAAACCAGATCATAGCAACGAAAGAATGAATTCCAAATACCCTTGGCAAGCATGATAACTTGTGGTTGCAAGCCCAAGGCTAGTACAAAGGTTGGGAATAACACCATAAATCACATTAAAACCATATACCAAAAACCCTGCCACTAACTTTAATTCGAAAGCGAAGAGTTAGATGGTCATAGCTACGTGTCCCTCCTCTGGATCGCCACCAACTTTTGGTATCAGAGCCGATTGTTCCTTTCTCTTAGTAAAGATGGAGGTAGGAAGAAGGGGTCGAGGAAGAGCCATCATAAGAGTAGCAGATGAAGGATTATGAGAATAAATTAGGATTTTAACTGCACATTTGGCAGCAGTTGAAGTAGGAATACATAGAGATCCAGAAGGTGGGGATGATAGTGAGGATGAAAACACAGCCATGATGGATGGGTCAGATGACTAAGGGCCAGAGATTAAACTATTGATGTCAGTTTTGTTGGCTAGCAGCAAGCCAAGACTAGAGCTCTCTAATTATGATGGCAGTTTGTCCACGGAGGCATTGTTAGACTGGATAAGTGAACTAGATAAATACTTTGAATATGAAAAGATCAACGAAGACAAGAGGATCAGGTTTTCTATCACCAAGTTGAAAGGACATGCAGCACTATGGTGGGATAGTGTATAGGCAAAAAGGAGGAGATTGAATAAACCATTTATTAAAAAATGGGACAAGATGATTGCTAGAATGAAGAGCAAATTTCTGCCTAAAGATTATCAAATTACCCTTTATAGACAAGTACAAAACCTGAGGCAGAGAATGATGACCGTAAAGGAATATATTAAAGAAATTTATAAAGTAAACCTAAGAGTTGGTTATGTTGAAGATACCTCTGAGAAAACAATGAGGTTTGTAAATGGTCTACGAATGGAGATCCTAGACAAAATTAGTATTCTTTCCCCTAAGACCATAGAGGAAGCTTATCAGAGTGCTTTGAAGGTAGAGGAAAAAATTACTAGGAAACAGAATGCTAGAAGAGGACATGGTCCTTGCAGAGGTCAGGGACAGACCTTTGGCAGAGGTAGGACTGCCAACAACAATGAAGAGGGAAGTAGTTCGAAGACTTCGGGACAGACTGAAAGGGAAGGTAACACCAGAGGAGGAAGGCCATACCAGTGAGGAAGAGGTAATGGCAGAGGTAGAGGAAATGTCTATCAATGTTACAAGTGTCACAAGTGGGGACACAGGTCCTCTGAATGTCCTAAAAATGAACAAACTGGGTAGAGGGGAGCATATTTTGCTCAGCCCAATGAATCGGAGGCACCATCAAAAGTGGTGGAAAATATGCCAGAAATCAAGGAAGCCCTGGTGTTCAACAAGGTATTATTGAAACCAGCTAAGGAAGTAGTTGATCAGACATAGAGGAAAGCATTGTTCCGGACTGTGTGTAAGTCGCATGGGAAATTTTGCAAATTAATCATAGACAGTGGAAATACTGATAATCTGGTAGCTACTGAAATGGTGGGGAAATTGAGTTTGAAGAAGTTGAAGCACCCAACTCCATATAGGGTGTCTTGGTTGCAAAAAGGTCACCAACTACTGGTCGATGGGCAATGCGAAGTAGATTTTCATATTGGCAAGTACAAGGACAAGGTGACTTGCAATATCATGCCTATGGACGTGTGCCATACTCTGCTGGGCAGACCATGGCAGTATGATAAGAAGGTCGTCCATGATTGGGAAACAAATTTGTACAAGTTTTTTAAAGATGGGATAAAGCATACGCTAGTGCCCATGAAGGAAGAGGATGTTGCAAAAACCCGTGGGACAAAAGAACTTTTGTTAGGTGGAAAAGAGTTTTTGCGATAGATGGAGGATGATGAGGTAAAATATGCAGTTGTGTGAATGCCAAAACCAATATTGATCCATACTGAAGTCATTGACTTACCTAAAGAGATACAGGACATGCTACAATAATTTAGTGATATTGTGGTAAACAATCTACCTGACAAATTACCACCAAAGCGGAGCATTAGTCACCATATTGATTTTATTCTAGGAGCCAGTTTTCCAAACAAGGTTGCTTATCAGATGAGTCTGAAGGATAATGAAGAAATCGGGAAGCAGATGCAAGAGTTGTTGGATAAAGGACTAATTCGGGAGAGTTTAAGACCTTGTGCAGTTCCGATTGTTTTAGCTCCCAAGAAAGGAGGTGAGTGGCGAATGTGCACGGATTCTCAGGCCATTAACAAGATCACTATTAGGTACAGGTTTCCTTTACCTCGGATGGATGATATGATGGATTTTTTGAGTGGAGCAGCATACTTTTCAAAGATAGACCCGAAAAGCGGCTACCACCAAATGAGAATTTGAGAAGGTGATGCGTGGAAGACAACTTTCAAGACTAATGAAGGCTTATACGAATGGTTGGTTATTCCATTTGGATTGAGCAATTCCCCCAGCATGTTCATGCAGTTGATGAATGAGATGTTGAAGGAAGTCATTGGTAAATCTGTGATTGTATATCTGGATGATATACTTATATTCAGCAAGACAAAGGAAGACCATTTTTGACACGTGAGGTATGTATTGGAAAAATTGCAGCAAAATAAATTATTGATAAATTTGAAGAAATATTCCTTTTTCAAGAAAGAGTTAATTTACTTGGGTTTTGTAATTTCTGAGAATGAACTAAAAATGGATCTGGAAAAGGTTACAGCCATAGTTAGCTAGCCATCTCCCAAAAGTTTGTTTGAGGTACGGAGTTTTCATGGATTGGCGAGTTTTTATCAGAAATTTATTAAAATTTTAAGTGGGATTTGTGCACCCATGGTGGACACCATTAATAAGGAAAATAAGCCTTTCCATTGGAAAGAAATGGCAGAGAAGAGTTTTCAACTGCTCAAAAGAAAAATTACAAAAAAACTGATTTTGAGATTACCAGAATTTAACAAACTTTTTCAAGTTCGTTTTGATGCTAGTGGAACAGCCATTGGTGTAGTACTCAGCCAAGAGGACAAACCAGTAGCCTATTTCGGTGAGAAACTAAATGAAAGCAAGCAGAAAGACACATCTTATGACAAGGAATTTTATGCAGTGTTTCAAGCGCTAAAGCATTGGAGACATTATATGTTGCCAGTGGATTTGTCTTATTTTCAGACAATTCTACATTACAGTATATTATGCAGTAGCATAAGCTGAACCATAAACATGCGAAGTGGGTGGATTACCTGCAGAGTTTTACGTTTTTGTTGAAACACATCAACAGTCAAGCCAACAAAGTGGAAAATGAATTAAGCAGGAGGAATTTGATCCTACAGGAAAGTACGATACAAGTATTAGGGTTCAAACATCTTAAAGACTTGTATGACGCAGATGCAGATTTTAAGGAAGCCTATGAAGCTTGCCAAAATCCATTGTTGAGAGATAATAGTTCATGGCTGGACTATAATATGCAAGAAGGCTTGTTGTTCAAAGGAGGGTAGTTATTTATTCCAAAATGTTCTATGAGAGAGAACTTAATCCAGGAAAAGCATAATGGAGGTTTAGCCGAGAATTTTGGCATACACAAGACCTTGGATCAGTTGAGCCACTTTTACTATTGGCCAAAGATGTGTAGAGATGTACAGAGGTTTGTGACTAGATGCAGAGTGTGTCAACTTGTAAAGGGACACAACAAGAACACAAGCTTGTATATGCCCTTATCTATTCCGAATAGACCATGGGACTCATTCAGTTTAGCCTTTGTCTTAGGTCTGCCGAAGACACAATGGGGATTCGATTCCATCATGGTGTTGGTGGATCATTTCACCAAAATGGCACATTTCATTCCACGCAGGAAAACCAGTGATGCCACACATGTAGCACATTTTTTTTCATAGAGATAGTCAGATTACATGGCTTGCCGAAGTCTATTGCTTCAGACCGAGACATTAAGTTTACAGGACATTTTTGGCAGACCTTATGGAAAAAATTAGACACCAAACTAAAGTTCAACTTAGCTTATCATTTGTAGACCGATGGCCAAACCGAAGTGGTAAATCGAAGTTTTGGAAATCCATTGAGGAATTTGGTTGGAGAAAATTCTCGATAGTGGGATTGTGTGCTTGCACAAGCAGAATTTTCTTATAACAATTCTCCCAACCAAAGCATGGGTAGTAGTCTTCTCCAGATCCTATAACGTGGAGTACATGAGTTATGGGATTTGGGTCAGTTGGAGCATAGGAGCGCTGATGGTGAAGATTTCGCAAAGGCAATCAGCAATCTTCATGAACAAGTGAAATTAAAATTACAAGACAGCAGCCAAAGATACAAGAAGAAAGAAAATTTGAAAAGGCGGGAGGTACAATTCAACGTAGGAGACTTGGTATTAGCACACTTACACAAGGAGAGGTTTCCTAAAGGCGAATACAACAAGTTGAAATGGAAAAGGATATGGCCTTGGAGGATTCTTCGAAAGTTTTCTATGAATGCTTATGGATTGCAGTTACCCCTAGGTATAGGAATTTCACCCATTTTTAATGTGGCAGATCTGTACCCCTACATTACGAAAAATGAAGAAGACAGTTCGAAAAGACGAACACGGGACACCTAGAATGAGAATGGTTCGTGGATTAAACAATTTCTCACAGAAAAGACTTTAGAGGTTGAACAGATCCTAGACACCCAGGTGGTCAGACAGACTCAAAGGAAAGAATATTTGCAGTACCTAGTCAAGTGGAAGGGTCATCCTATTGAACATAGTTCTCGATTGGATGTTGGCCAGATTCAAAGCGCCGAGTACTCTATCGAAGAGCTCATGGACAGGAGAAATGAGTTTAATTTACCCTAGGATCCTGACATAGGAGCATCCGAGTGAAAAGACGACAGCTGGGAAATGTTTTTTATTTTATTTCATTTTGTTGGATAGAGAGAAAAACATTTTGAGTTTTTGTTTTATTTTGTTTCATTTAAAATTAAGGTTGACTCAACCATTGTTCTTTAAAATTTGGCAAGCAGATCAAGATGGGATTAGTTAGGGACTTGTTTAAAGAAACTGTTAGACAATTGAAAAGTAACTGAGGAACAGTTCCTCAATGGTAAAGAAATTGCTAATAATGCATTGAAAAAGGAAAATGAGAGCTTATGGAGGGGCTTCCATTTAGATAGAAGAGAGAGCTCAGAATTTGTAATTTACAATTGTTTTGAACCTCTATAAAAGAAAATAGTTCTAGAATCTATCATTAAGGAAGCAAGATAGTTTTTCCCTTGTGTATAAGTGTTTTAGGCATCGTAATGAAAGCAAGATAGGGAAACAATACATTAAGAATCTGAATAGCATCTACAATAATCTTGTAATAGAAAGCACCTCAAACCGAGAACCAGACAAATGTAAACCAGCACATACAAATCATTTTTCCTTTTCCTCAACAAAAGAACCAGGTACTTTTATATTCAGCATTCAAGCATTCCTGTACATTTCATTTTGTTTTCCATTTAACAGTTCATTGTACAAAATCTATAACCCTAGAAATCGTGGAGGGTTCCAAACCCATGCAACCAAAAAACATTACAATTCACAGGCTAAACACTAATCAAACAGCGAGGGCATGAACACCTCTGATACCACACGCATACATGGAGGAACCGAAACCCTAAGCGTTATACCCGATTACAAAAAGAACAAGCAAGAGAAAGTTACAGCCACGGAAAGACCCTACCTAGGTTTTCCCTAAGCCCGCGAACAATCCCAAGGAAGAAGCCGTGGAGCAGCGTTCTCCTGGAAGGACCTACACACCTTCACAGAACAGGGCAGCAGTCAGGTAGGGCCACGATACCAAAACACAGTGAACAAAAAACCAAAAGAGGAGTGAGGATTTACCTGGAGGAGGTCTGATTCCATGACGGAGGAAGAGAGTCGAGACCCACAATAGAGGGTTTCTCCCAACAGAAGTGACATGAGAGGGTTTTGCCTCCTCACCAAGGAGCCAGAATGCTAGAGCCACAAAAACGAAAGGGGAAATTGCAACCAGAACAAGAGGATTACCTGAGAGCGAGTTTGTTGAGCCGTCCTATGTAGAAGCAAGGCGATAACCTATGTTACAGAGCCGAATCATCACCAGACCAACATCAAACACACAAATCACCACAAAACAGAGTAGAGACGAAGTATGAGCCAAATGACAAAGACAAATAGACTTGCAGGTGGAAAATGACCTGAAACCCTCCAAAAACCAGAGAAGTGAATCACCACAGAGAGCAAGCAGAGGCAGGGCACCAACAAACCACCACAAGGAACAAGTGAAGCATAGAAAACCACCATAATGGACAAGCAAGGAATGACACTTACCAACCATTGCAAGAACTAGGAAAAATTACTTAGCACCCGTAGATCCAAACCAGATCATAGCAATGAAAGACTGAATTCCAAATACCCTTGGCAAGTGTGATAACCCATGGTTTCAAGCCCGAGGCTAGTATAAAGGGTGGAAAGAACACCATAAATCACATTAAAACCATATACCAAAAACCCTGCCACTGACTTTAATTCGAAAACGAATAGCTAAATGGTCATAATTACGTGTCCCTCCTTAGGATCGCCACCAATAGTAGCCTCTCATCACATGTTTACCCTAGGTGACCAGTTGTCTTGGAAAAATGTAGGAGGAGGGTGTTACAAAGTGGCATCAGAGTGGGTTCCATTCTCTTAAGGGAATGTCTGGTTTCCATTCTCTTTGGGTGTTATCTGATACCACAGAGTGATATCAGAGCATGGTTCAACCCTTGGGCTGGATGGACGGTGTGTTGGTCATGCATTCATGTCAATTTCATGTGAATGTTTTGTATGCATGGTGTTGGTCATGGTTTCATTTGTGTCACCATGTGAAATTGGATGGTGTGTTCTTGGATGTGGTCATCATGAATTCATGTCGATTGTATATGCATTTGTTATGCATGACAGTGTCTATATGTTGTTATGCATGCATCGTTATGGGCATGGTTTTTTTGCATGAGGTCATTGTATGCATTTTAGGTCATCATGATGTTGTTGGTGTGTTATGATGCTAATGTGTTGGTTGAGATAGAGTAGGAAATGCATATCGCCACAACAAGATTGTAGCACTAGACTTTAGGGTAAGAGCAGATTGTCATATAGGTTTGTATATTTGGCATGCAGGTATGTGGTTAATGGTTGGTATAAACATTAGTGTTACTTGTATTCTTTCCATTCTATTATTATGGTGAAATGTATGATAAATGCTAGTTGACTAGTGTAGTCGTATGCACGTGTCAGATAGTCATGAATGATAGTAACCTATTGTTGTATGCATTATGGATATATGCTTGATAATTATGGTCATTGCAACCAAAGTATTGATGTTATTAGGTTTTGTGCTAATTTGGATTGACCTATGTAGATGATCATGGTTAGGAAATTTAGATATGAGTTAATATATTATGATATTATGTCATACTAATCTAGACTGGCATTGCATATGTGATTATTATGCATGAATGAGAATCGTTTGTGAGCTTATGAGGTGAACCTGTTAGCTAGTTATGGTTATGGATATCATGACCTTGATTTGATGTGTTGTGAATTTATACAATGCTAATCTATATTGATTGTGTAGACAAGATAGCCTGCTCTGAGATACATTAAGGTAGGAATTTTCTTATGTTGTCTACTTGGTGCTTGAATGTTTGATTATGTCATCTATTTGGTGTTTGGGTGTTTGGTGTTTATTATGTCATCTATTTGTTGTTTGAACATTTGATTAGTTGCATGATATGATTATTTGTGTGAAATATTGCACAAATGAATGGTCTTGTTTTAAGATGGTTGTACTAACACATTATGTGCTGAGACATTTGATATGTACTTAAGTGCAAGCAGGTGCTAGTGGTAGTATTATGACTAATGACTATAAGGTTATTGCAGATTATGACATGACTAATCACCTTGGTAAAGGTCAATTTAAAATTAATATATATTATGTCTTGATCTTTGGAGCATGTAACTGACATGTGTGAATAGTTATAGGGAAACATGCTTGGTATTAGCATGACAAGTTAATAGTTGAATTGTTTATATAACTAACAGCAGGGTGATGTGATAGTACATAGTAAGTCTTGATTGTAGCAAGGTAAAATGTTAAAATAAAGGAAGTGGATGAGAATTCCTTTGGCTATTTTTGGAAACCGAAATTCCAAATGAAGGAGTGCTTTGCATGAATATAGGAAGTCTTCTTAACCTTGATTTCGCCTGACAATATGTGGATATGTTATATATTCTTGAGCATGTATTTGATAGGTATAATAGTTGGTTTATAGTTATAGCTGAATCTTGCAAGGGAATTGGATTCCCTTAAGAGATGGCATAATTATGTGTTCAGTTACAAGACAGTGTGCTTGCCACAACAAGGTAAGTTCATTAGTGTATTGTTATATTTACTTTTACCCTGATAGTTATGTGTTTATGGTAGTATGATGCAGTGGATTGCATGGAAAAAGAAACTGCCATGAAATATTGAAGAAGGCTCAGGTTGAATTTCCCTTGAAAGCATTGGGAACCCATGAGGTTGAGTCATGGTGTTTGTTGGGAGTTTTGTGCCTTTGGTATTTTGTGATTTTTTTTAGCTTGTGCCACTTTGTTTGTAGTGTCGTGTTTCTATTGGTGTTTCATGGTTTTCTTCTTGTTTGATTCTTTTTCTTGCCTTTATGTTTTGAGGGTCTTGATAATTAGTTGGGAAGGAGATAGTTAATGGAGCTTGGGGAGTGTTGTGTGATACCCGACAGGTAATGTAAGGCTAAGATGAAACTCGATGAATGAGTAAGGGAAGTTGAAGGTAAGAATATGACAGTCGGTTGGACTGGTCGGGTCCATTGTGGTAAATGGACGGTGGCAATACAAACATGAGAAAGGTAACCAAAAAAGTAAAATAAATGGATCTAAGGCATCAAATGCCTTGGCTATGATGGGAATTGTTGTTCTCAATGTTGTGCATGTTGTGAATGAATAAAGGGAGTTCTCTTAACCTTGACCTTATGTTATTTGGTAATTATGTTGTGCTCATGATTATGTTGATGTCTATATATGTATACATGTATGTATGTATGTCATTATCTAATAGGGTTGTCAAAAATCATGATTGTTTAATGCTAATATTTATATGTATATATGTATGTATGTAGGTCGTTTTCTGATGGGATCATGATTTTTTTATGCTAATGTTTATATATATGTATCTATATATCTATGTATCTATGTCACTATATAACAGGTTTTTCAAGGATCATTCTATGGAGGAATGATTGCATATGCAGGTGAAGGCCATCAAAGAGGTTCTTGGTCTTATGGGTGTTAGAGGTCTATTTGGGCACATCACTCCCGACGATCAGATCAGTGTAAACATGGTCTATTAAACCCTAATTCAGTTGCTACATGCCCTAAACATGCCACCTCAATGAGTGTTTTCATCCATGAGATTTTCCTGACTTCAAACCCTGCTAAAGTGCTTCCTTGAGTCACCAACGCACCCTTGGTCAGGAGTAAGTGCTCTGCAGAGAAGGTAGCCCCATTCAAGGCTACGTTGCAGAGCACCTAAGCCAACTCAAGCCTCCATTGGGCGAGAATCCTCGAAATTTTCATTGGATCATGAGTATATTCCTCCTTTCTAGAACCTTCTAGAAGGAACCCAACTCCTATCCTATCAAGATGAGCTCGACTTAGGATAGCCTTGGATCATCTAATCCCTTATCCTCTCATCCCTTTGAACATGGAAACTAATCATCCAGTAATTGAAAACCATTCAGTTTCATATTAATGACAAAACCACTTGCATTCATCTATAAATTGGCCTCCCATCATAGATCCAAGGGAGCTTGGATATTATAGAGAAATATTGTTGGTTTAGAGACTTGAAATCATTTTCAAGTAACGTTATGTTGCTGGATTGATGTTGTTATTGGTGTGATGAGGGTTTGGACTAATCTGGATGAGTGACACGAGATCGAACCACATTGGATGTAACTTCTCCTTCTATCAATCAATAAAGTTGTTTGTTCCATTTCCAATACTTTTGTTTATATCAATGATGAATGTATGTTCAAATGTTTTTTATTCCATTTGTTTACAATAAATAGATCATATGCTTTCATTGTTGCGTCTTCTATTTATGTTGGGAGATACCAATTAAGCGAATTCAGTTTGCACGGGAGCGATGGGAACAACTCAAAGGAGATCAAAGGAAGTGAAGGATCACAAGTAGGTTCCTTTATCTTATCTATTTATTGTAGGAAAAGGTTAAACATCTTTACTTTAGTTATTCTAAGTGTAACTACCCACTTAGGGAAGATATACTTATCTGTAGATATAAATTCCATTTAACAAATTGGCGACAACATTGGGGAATGACCATCATTCTTGGTAGTTATCCCTTGTCTTAGCAACACCATTAGACTTTTCTTGAGTTCATTTACCTATATTCAGTAATTTTGAAGCTTGTTTGGTCAAAATGTGTGCTTATTTGTGCACTGATAGTGCTCTCTGGAATCTACACATTGTTGTTCTTGACACGGTGCTCTGTATATCACCCTTAGCCTAGAGACTGTGCTCTACAATGCATTGTCTCCCACTCAGGGCTGTGCTAGTCCCTGTCAAGCCAAAAACCCATATTTTTGCTTGATTTTTTCCAAACTCTTTCACATCTTGTTTACTGAATGGTCAATGTTTCTTTGTCTCTGAAGTCCAAATTAGCATTTATTTTCCATGCCTACTTTGGCTTTGTTTTTTCAACGTTTCTTTATGTTTTCTTTATCATTGTTGAATCAATCCCAAAGTTAGCTTACATTGATTAGCCTTTACTTTTCTAAGAAGAATTGTTGTAAACTCTTCATTTCTTTGAAAATGAAACTATCGTAAAGTATTCGTTTCTTGTGAAAAGCATTGATTGATCATTTGTGCATTCAGTTTCATTGTGTTCATCTAAACATTAAAAGAAATGAAAAGAAAAATATGCATAATGCATTTAGAAGTTTGTGTGTGCTTGTAGGAATGGTAGAGGGAAAGTTGCATTAGATGTGCTCTATGCTCTTTGTTTAGAGATTCTGATTACTCTGTCCCTTTTAGTTATTATTTCATTGTTCAAGTCAAATGAAAAGAATGTTTCTCATCTTAGTTGCATTCTAGGAGTTTCAGAAACATCACACTGAGAACTTGAAAGGAAAACTTTTAAACAAGATCAACTAAAATTTATCTCAATTAACTTAATGGAGCATTGTAACTTAACGCATAACATTTATAGGTCTAGGCTAGAGACGTGTTCCAATGTCATTAAACATAGTATTTTTCGCTAATGGTCTACGATATATTCCAGGTGTGATACCTCATTCCATGTACATAAGTATATTATAGCTCGTCCATGTACTTTCAGGTATATCAGGTGATGTTATAGTACGAAAAGTATAAGGGAATGCTCTCATTGTATGGTTTTGCATTAGAAAGCATTAACACAGATTGGGCCTCCATGTACTTTCGGGTATATTTGGGAGGACTACATTAGGTTGATATCCATCCATAGGTAACCAAGTTCGCTGCCTTGTATACTTTGATACACTGAAAATAACATTTGAGGAGATTACTTGCACGTATGTTAAGTCCTTGGCACCTTCAAGGTAGTATATTGCAGTTCACAGTTGCTTGGTAATTATTTTTCCTAGATTGCCATCTTTTTGTTTATTTATTTTTATAATAAAATTAATTAGCAATCATGGAAGAAAATCAACCTTTACCCCGTTGTTCACATAGGACAACGAGTAAATCGCCCTTACCGCCTAAAGCTACACCTAGTCGGTGAAAGCAGTCTTGTTTAACTAAGTCTAGTACATCACAATCTTCTAGTTCTTCATTTGATTTACCAGAGTCACCTATACCAGTACGTAGTATGATTCCAATTACTCCTACTATTACTGCTTTATCTTCTACTGAAGTGGAACCTTTACAATTATCTGAGGACACTGAAAGTGAACATAGTGAAATGGTAACTAAAGTTGTCCAAAAAGAAGTTGATCCTCAACCCAAAGTTGTTCAACAAGAAATTACTTCTGAACTTTAATTTGTTCAACCAGAAGTTGATCCCAAACCTATCATAGTTCAATAAGAAGTTACTTCTGAACCAGAAGTTGTTCAAGAAATTCATCCTGAACTTTTTGTTTTCTTACCAGAACACTTGGATCCCAAAGTTGAACAACCAAAAGTTGTTTCCGCACCAGAAGACAATCAACCGTTTATCCTCAGAAATCTTTAACTGTTGAGACTTCTCCTTTACCGCAGAGTCGAACACCAAAAATTTATTATGGACCTGATGGTAAAATCCTTCCACTCGGTTTGATTGTTATTGAAGAAGAATTTGAAGAAGAAACTTCACCTAGAACTACAACTCGTTTTGGACCAAGGCTTTATCTTTATCCTTCTTTTCCTCGGTTAACTTATACTACTCCTCTTGATCCTGTTTACTTTCAAACTCCCGTAGATTCATTAGGACATTTATTGGGTCATTTGACTATGGTTGAAACAACATCCCAGACTATATCATCTGTTACAGCTGTGACATCATCTACTGTCGCTACTTCTTCGTTGTTTACCATAACACCTAAGTCACATTTGTATGGTGGTCTGTCCATCCCACTGGGTAACCAATCATTATCTGGAACTCACTTTGGTGTTTCTTCTAGTCCATGGTCTTCACCCATGTCGTCCAGGAATTTTACATGGTTCTTCACTTATAGATACTAAACAGTTTGATCCATCAAGTCAATATGAAGTCAGTCCATCTGGTTACCATCCACTATATCCACTTAACACTGGATTACCTCCATATGGAGAACAATATGCCCAATCTGCTTATTCTCCATACTTTGTAGGGCCACCATATGGAAGTATACTATCATCTTTAGGTCTAAATTATTCTTGAATGATTGTTTGTCAATGACAGCCTACAATGCATGTTCAATGAAGGCTTGTGTATCCATCACAACCAATACAACCTATTCCATCCATACCTACTACGCTTGTTGTTACGACTTTACCACAGTCACAAGCTCAGTTGATTATATCTCAACCTTTGCAAGTTGATCCTTCATCCTCTTACCCTAAAGTTTCAAGTCTACAGACTCAGTCTTCTCAAGCCATTTTACAATAACCATTTGTGTCTAGAATCCAACAACCTCAGGCCAGTTTACCATTAACGAGAATGACTCAGACTTAGACTAGTCCAATTTATCCACAACGTGGTAAAACTTATATTGATGGGAAACAACCATTGTATCAACAACCGTGGTAGCCACAATACCAACAACAACAATTCCAACAGTACCAAACTTATCTTGGACTTGGTTAACAAGCCTATGCTGTGTTTGGTCAACATCAAGCTTACCCAAGTTCTAGTCAACAAGCCTATGCTAGTTTTGGTCAACAACAAATTTATCTTGGTTCCCAACAACAACCTTATACTGGATATGCTCAACAAACCTACCCCTATCAAGTGTTGAAAATTGGCAACAAGAAATTGCTAAAAATAGAAGTGCTAAAAATAGCACTACTAAAAATAACAATTTGGGCATCAGTGCTAGATTGGGCAATAGGGAATGAAAAATGGAAGTACTAAAAATAAAATTTCTATTTTTAGCAGTTCAAGTTGGATTCCTATTTTTAGATAGTCCCTGATCTAAAATAGGAAGTTAAATTCGAATTTTGTCTTACCAGTAGTTTGAATATTAATTAATTAGTTCTCCATGAGTTAATTAGTTAAGGAGAAGAAAACTTGAAGTCTTTGTGAAAACATGCAATTATTTCTCCACTAATTAGGAAATGTGTCCTTGATTTGCTCCACTAATTGAGGAATTAAGGATGAGTTCTATATTGAGAGGATCAATTGACTTAGTTTAACTTAGTCAAGTTTAGTTAGATTAATTTAGCCAGTTGTTAAATTAATGAGATATAGTTTTTTGATGCTTGCATGCATGTGACAAATATTATTTTTAGATAACTGAGTATTCTCTCATGGATAACTGATGCATGGTAGTTCAGATAGAGACCCAGTTGAGATCAGATGGTGGGGCAGTTTTTTGTCAATTGCTAGGATATTTCTAGTAAGTATTCCTTGCATGCAAGAGGAACTTGAGTCCTCAAGTATTGCGTAGTTGGACCTAAGGTTGACAGCAAGTATGATCAGGCCAATTTACATGTGTTTTGTAATTGGACCCCAATCAAAACTGTGCAAGGAAATAGGAGCTTGGACCTGAGGTGCAACCTTTATATATAGGGCTAGGTAGTCCATGAGCTTTATCATCAGAGTACAAAGAGAGCAGGATAGATTTTGAGCTGATTCTTTTTGTATGCTGTTGAGGATTTCCACTTGATTGATAATACAGTGTTGGGGTTTTCTATTGGTGCTTTCCCCAAAGATATATTCTGTGTTATGTGTGATTGATTCCTTCTTATCAGTTATATGTGTTCATGCTTGATGTTGCTCATGTTCAATTAAGTTTCTGCAAAGTTTATGGTAGATATAGATCTAGTATTATGCTTTAGTACATTCAATATATCATTTTGATCTGCAGGAGAAATTTCTACATGATATCAGTGAGCTAGCTAATTTGTAGAGAAAATTCTACATTAGGGTTACCAACAACAGATTCCTTATGCTAGTATGCAAAGGCCTATTTCCCGAGAAATTCTGTCTTGCCCTGGTTACGCACAACCCAACCTAAACCAAAAGTTTCCTTTTGTCGCAACACTTGAATTACCGTATTTAAATCAACTTACCAATGATCCCATTCTTTATTCATCTTGGTGGACAATGATTCATTTCCTTCTAATATTCCTAAGTTCAATGGAAACCTTGGAGAAGATCCGTCCAATCACGTTATTAATTTTCATTTATAGTGTCCACCCAACTCCCTAAATGATGATTTAGTATGACTACATCTTTTCCAATCAACCCTCATTGGTTCGGCTGCAAAGTGGTATATTGAATTACCATGAGCTTCATTTAACAACTTCACAACCTTAGCCACTACATTTTTAACCCATTTCCAGTTACCCATCAAATATAAAACTGGTACGGAACTCTTGAACAACTTTAAATAGACCACTGCTACTCACATTTCTGATCATATTCATGAGTGGCGTTGTCGTCGTCGAATGGTCAAAACTTTTGCTCATGATCAGCTTTTAGCTGAGTGGTTTATTAAATCCTTGTTGCCATCTATCACCGAGGATGTGACTAAAGGAGGAGTTATTACTGAAGAGAAAATAATTTCTTGTGCCCAATACTTAGACTTGGTTACACCTAGTCTAGCACACTCTATGATAAGATTCCAATTGCACCTAGACCAGCTTTTACTGTTCCACCACCTCAATCCAGTAAGGACTCTCATGTCGGTGATGGTGTGATAGGTTCTTCAAGAACTCAAACAACAAGTAGACCATCTAGTCAAACACTTGCTATTTCAAATCAAACCTCTAATACATATGATAATACACTTGCTTCCAAAATAAATGTCGTGTCATCTGACAAAGGTAAAAATGAAAAGTAATATGGAAGAAAGAGAAAGGGGATAACCAAAAAGGAACAAAATTATCCCCCTCAAGAGAAATCATTTGATTCCTCTTCTTCAGCTAGGAAACCTCGTTACCCATGTTTAATTTGTAATGAGGAGCACTTTACATGAGACTGTCCTCACTGCTCTGAAGTCTCAGAACTTCTTAAGACTTCTAGTTCATTTGTTGTGTTGACAAACCCTTTTCCAAACCTAATGACTCATTTGGTTGCTACAGATCATGCTTCCACTTCAAAAGTGCCCATGATATCTGCCACTAAGCCTAAGATTGATGTTTTGATGACTACACAAAGTAAAGATTGCAGTAATCCACCGTCGTGGCTACAAATCAACCCAATACTTAGAATTCGACTTCGTCTGATTCTATTCCACAACCCATTGCACGAGAGTTAACAATAAAACTGCCAAAGGGAGTTTTTCATAAATATACATTCAACCCTCGAGCTCGAGGAGTGAAAAACTATAACATATTAGAATATTTGGCTCAGTCACCTTTTGTTATGTCGACGCTTGAGGTGCTTCAAAATTGTCCCTCCCAAAAGCATGCTTTATTCTCAGCAATTGGTGGAATTGATCTAATGGATTTCAATCTCGTAATTTTTAACCATACGGGTTATACGCCACAATTACCAGCAAAGTTAGGATTCTTGATCCAAGTAAATTTTTTGAATCACGTCATTCATCAAACCATTGTTGATGAAGGTGCATCTACTTGTATCATGTCAATGAATTGCTAGAAAACACTTGGCTCACCACCCTTATCACGATCACCAATGACATTAAAATCTTTTGACAGCCGCACTTATACACCTTGTGGAATTTTAAGTAACATGCAAATAGAACTAGGGGAAAACTGTAACTGTTGAAGTTGAGGTCATTGATGAACCCCTTGACTACAATATTTTACTAGGAATACCATGGGTTTATGCTATGGATGTTGTGGTCTTGACATACTTTCGTATGATTGCTTTCCCTCATAAAGGCCAAATCATAGTAATTGATCAACTTGCTTTCTTCACCTCTAGTTGACAGGCAATTAGAAGTGTTCTGTTAGTTCATGGACCTCTGCTATCTCTTCAGAACATTGGAGTAGGCCTCTTCAAATATTCTTCCCTAATGGGCACCTTTTCACTACCGTCACCATCACAAACGGCATAAGTTGTGAAAGTTGAGACATGTAACATGATATCTTCCACTTCATCTGACTCATGGAAGATTTCCAATCATTCTGAATTTGATATGCGTAATGAAACCATGTTGCTAAGCCCAATTGAGCTTCCTAGCAAATCCAAATCCATCATCGCCGATTGTATGGGTTGATCGTTCATTAGAATATGGTATTTTCTCTAATCATTTTTCACGTAAATTTTCTAATGATGAAGGAATCATCTAATCAATGATTATAGAAGAAGAACCATGGGCAAGTTATCATCATCGATCCCATCTCCTAGATCAAATAGAAGATATTCCAAATGAACTAAATCGCCCTTCAATCGTTGATTTACTTTCGAAATCTTTATTTATAGACATAGTCGATTCCAAATGAAACTTATCGAATATCAAAGAAACCATTTCTATCGATATTTCAACCAAACCTAGAATTCTAGGAAACATCCATGTTGGCAAATCTTGTTCTCTATCGGAAGTTAAAAATTATCGTTCTCTTTTTCGTGAATTCCGTGATATATTTGCTTGGTCATATGAGGAAATTCTAGGTATTGATTCTATTATAGTTGAACATGAGATTAAAATGTATCCTGATATCAAGCTGGTATGACGACACCTTCATCCTATTCATCCGAAGAAGGTTGCTGCCATAAAATAGAAGTTGAAATTTTTTTGCATGCTCATTTCATATACCCTATTCCTCTTACCGATTGGGTTTCCAATATTGTTCTTGTCATGAAGAAACAAGGAACAATACGATTGTGCGTTGATTATAGGGATGTTAATCATGATTTTCCAAAAGACAACTATCCCACTCCCTTTATCAACCAGATAATTGATGAATGTGCGGGATGTGAAATATTTCATTTATGGCTAGCTTTTCGGCTATAATCGGATCAATATCTTCCCAAAAGACCAATCTAAAATTTCCTTTATTTGTCCCTCGGGCACATCCGCATATAGGAAACTCCCTTTTGGTTTGAAGAATGGTAGGGCAGCTTTTCAGAGGGCAGTGAATTATGCCTTCCACGACATCAAACACATCGTTCAACCTTATCTAGATATTTACCTACTCATTCACGGAAATAGGCTGATCACCTGCAACATTTAAGAGCCATATTTTTATGGTGCCAACACTACAAAATTTGACTGAATCCACATAAATGTGTGTTTTGTGTTGGTTCTAGTCATTTTCTTAGTTTCGTACTGTCTAAATAAAGAATTTGACTCAGGCCCTTGAAGGTTAAGGAAATTCTTGATCTGCCTCCACCTTCCAATTTACTTCAGTTAAAAAGACTCCAATGGAAGGCTAACTTTATAAGGAGATTCATTCCCAACTATGTCGAGATGGCTAAAGGATTTACTCGTCTTATGAAAAAGGGAATTCCCTTCCATTGGGACCAAGTTGCACAAGCTTCCTTTGATGCTCTCAAAGATACCCTGATCCGAGCATCATTAGTGTATTCCCCTAATTATCATAACGACTATTTCCTGTATCTAGTCACTGTAGGTACAACCATTACTATGGTTTTAGTCCAAGAAGAAAATGGGACTAAACATCTGATCTATTATTTGAGTCATAATCTCAATGACACAGAAGTTAACTATTTTACTTGGAGAAGCTAGCTTTGGCTTCCGTTCAAGATGTACAGATATTTCGCCATTAAATCCTGCTCCGGAATACCACTGTCATTTTGGATTATAGCCCGATGATGTACATCTTGTCACGTCAATTGTTAGGGGGAAAAAATTCAAAATGGATCGTCATTTTGTAGGAATTTGATTTGGAATTCATCAAATCCAAGTCAAAGAAATCTCTAGTTTTTGTTGAGCTTATTTGCGACCTTCCCTCTATAGCCATCGACTCAACAAAGGAACCATCAATTCTAGATAAATCTCTGTTTCTGATCTTGTCATCTGACCCTTAGTATGGAGATATACTGATTATCTCCAAACCCAAACTTTCCGATTCAATACCTCTCACTCGCAACAATGACGTATTCATTATCAAGCCAAATATTACCTGATCATTGGCGATACCCTTTACCATCACGGTATCAATACAATTTTGCATAGGTGCCTCACACATGAGGAGGCTGAGAAAGTTCTAAATGACTTCCATTCTAGTGCTTGTGGTGGACATTTATCTAGTTAGGCTACCATACAAAAAATTCTCTGTGCCAGTTACTTTTGGCCTACCATATTTAACGATTGCATTACTGCTGTTAGAAGTTGTCATGCATGCCAGATTTTTTACCATAAGACTCGATTACCACTTGCACCACTGCATCCTATCATCATTGTTGGACCATTTGAAAATGGGGCATTAATTTCATGACATGTAACCCTCACTCGGCTGGGGGATATGGGTATATTATTTTCGTCGTTTACTATTTTATGAAATGGGTTGAGGTGATGCCTACATTAAACAACAGTGGTGAGACAGGTGCGCTTTTTTCTTCAACCATGTGGTTGCACAGTTTGGTGTAGCATAAGATATAGTTACAAATCATGGTTCACATTTTCGCAATCACATGATGACTGAATTAACTGCTAAGTTAGGACTCTCACATAATAGTTCTACTCCTTATTATCCACTGGCTAATGGACAATTTGAAGGCATCAACAAAATATCTAAGTGGATGCTTCAACGAATGACAGGAGTTCACAAATGAAACTAGCATTTGATCTTGTACTTAGCTTTGTGGGCTTACCAAACCTCAATAAGAAACGCAAATGGATTCACACATTTCCAATTGGTGTATGGTCTTGAGAAAATCTTTCCAATACAATGTGAGATTTCATCACTAAAACTCGCAATTGACTTGTTACCTGACACTTCTGATGAGGAATCATGTTTCTTATAACTCATCCATCTAGATGAAACACATCATGAAGCTGCATTGGCCAACGAAGCACATAAGAAGCAAATTAAGGAGCAATATGACCGCAATGTCAAGCCTCGCATATTCTCAAAAGGAGACCTTGCCTTACTTTATGATCAAGAAGCCGATAAATTAGGAATAGGAAAATTTGAACCACTATGGATAGGCCCCTACATTGTCAAGCGTGTTTTGGAAAAAGGTGGTTACAAGTTGGTTGGTTATGATGAAATTCCATTGTTGCAGCCCCAAAACAAGTTGTATCTTAAATGTTACTATGCTTGATTGTGCGTAGTAAAAACACTGTATATATGCTTTGATTGTGTGTGTTTGTGTCACAGTGTGACTTTTAGATTTTTTATGTGGTTAATAATCTGCTTTGCATTTGTTGTAGATGTCGGAAAATTTGGAACCATTTTTTGGTTATGCCGATGGTGCTAGTCGTAGTATATAGAATATATCTTGTGTAGCATGGGCCATATTCGCTCCAAGTGGAGAGTTAGTGAGTTTTCAAGGGATTTGTATCAATCGTTCTATGAACAATATCCTTGAGTATAGCACATTGATAGAACTCCTCTCTGATGTCATTTCACTTGGCATTCACCACATCATCATTAGGCTAAACTCACAACTTTTCGTACTACAACTTACAATTGTTTATACCATTTGAAATCCAACTATTCATCATATATTCCTTAGAGTTCATCTCTTGGAAGGACATTTTGATTACATTCAATATCAACACATTTCTAGGAACTTGAACACATTAACTGATTCTTTAGCAAATTATGTGTTAAACAAACATTTACAACATACGTAAAGAGTAAATTTTCAATTCACATCAATAGTTGAATAGGATTATGCATAACCACACAAAAACACTAAAAGTAAAATAGATAGATGTTGAACGTTTTTACACAAATTTGTGTCCAAGACATGTCGGTCATCTAGCCTCAAAACCTCAAAATGCATACAGTAAATCATCCAAAGTAGATCTAATGATGCTCGTGATAACAGGTCACTTCCTGAGCTATCATGCTCAATAGCCTCATCCAACAGCGAGGTACACCAATAGTATGGCATTGTAGTCTCTTCGGTAACTCCTCAATCCAAACATATGGTATGCCAAGGGTTAACCCCTCTATATGATCCTACAATTCCGCCAATGTCTCGATCATATCTAAATCTTGGAGAACTACTCTTCTGGCATTTCTCCCCACTGGTTCACCGCCTCCTGTTGATGAACCATTGGTCGAATGGTGCCAACATCTATATACATGAGAACATTTTTAGTTTAGTCTTGGAAACATCAAAAAACACAAAAAACATGTAAAAACTCAAAAAATCAAAAATACATGGTCAAAACATTTTACCTATAGCACCCCATTGAGCACCCACTGGTAATATCAAATCTGGATCTCCACGAAAATCCATCCCTGCATATGGATGCTCCTCTATGACAATATGTTGTCAATGGAGCCAACTGAAGAATGTGGTAAAAAATGAGATTGATGACTAACCAGCATGTCTAGCCATCAACTCTACCCATCTCCGCATTCGTGGATCTTTAAGACTAGTTAAACTCAGTGTCACATGTTGAGGTTGCATCAATGGAATTCTCTCTAAAGTAAAAGTGATAAAGATTGATCCATAGCTGAATTTTTTCATCTTACCACTTTTTACTTTCGTCAGCTTCTCTTTCATCAAAGAGAGTATTATCTCACACTAGTTGAACATAGTTGTCTTGAGATACTCGAGCATATACTGCATGTATTATTTATTCGTGACATGAAGTGTCACGCTACCCACCAACTTTGCAATAGTAAAGAGGATTGTTTGCAAGGGTAAATCATGAACATCCCTGTTGTTTATCTTTCCATCCTTGCTAGGTTGTGTACTTGGCTAGAAAATTTGTCGAATGTACTCCCTCACTGATTCACCCCCATGGGTAGAACCTGAAAGAGAAATGGGGGCACTACGTCTCGACAATCTTGTGAGAAAGTAAATATCATAAATCAATATAGGGAGCACTTTGTCCCCTACATGAAAAACTTGTTTCGTTGGATCCCATGAATGAACCAAGAACTGCAATAGTTCTAACTATTGCCTCATCCTAGAATAAACTAAAATATTTGAGTAACCCACAATCTCTGAGGGCCTCAATAGTACCAAGATCATTTAGGGCAACCATATCCTATTCTTCATTTTCTCTTTCACGCCATGTGATAGCCATTTTGATCCGATCAAAGTCTGAAATCATACCATAGGCTTCGTTAAGATCCATTTCATGCAAAAAATTAAAGAAATTTTGTGTAAGGATGATGAATCAAAAATCTAAAATGTGCCCAATGCACCCCTGGTCTATATATAGTGCGTTGCAGAGCAGTTTCCCTTCTGTTTGACTGCTCTACAACACAATTTTCGATGCATGAGGGTGTGTTGATCCCGGGCCGTGGCATATTTATCCTAGGGACCCCAAAACCTAAAAAATTCTACCTATTGAAAAAGAATGACCTTAAATGAAAGAGAAGAGGTATATCTCCTACCTGGCCTTGACAACATGAAGAATGATCCACAAAATCTCCCGCAATCAACTACTGAAGTTTGAGGTAAAAAACTGGTTCATAGCACAAAATTGAATGGTAAATGTCAAATGGTAAAATGACTTGGTAAATTCTTGTTTTATGGTTATTTCATGTTCATTAAATGAATAAACTATATTTTTTACTTATTTTTACCAATGAAACAAGTATTTTTAATATGTTTGGTGGCTCTTTGAGCAGGTTTAGAGCTGACATAGTGAATTTGACATGCATGATCGTAAAATTTACTTTTGACCATAGAGCATACTTTTATCTCTTGTTCGAGCTCTGTTAAACATTGAAAAAGGAACCCCCCTAGAGTCCTCTTTCAACTCTTTTAAGACTCTCAAAATATGAAAAGATTGTCGGGCACTTGTCCTTTTTAGCTCGTAAACGGATTAGAAACAACATCTACTCAGTATAAGTTTAACCCTTTTCTAACTGAGATAGATTAGTTACGAAAAAGGAATACATTGATCAAACATGGTCAATAGGTTATCTCTTGTATTATTTTATGCTTTTTCAGACTTGAGAGACAAATTTACAAAAAATAACTTTCGGAGTTTTCTTTTTGTCCCTTTTCAAACTCTCTAAACATGAAAAGGATTGAGTTCTCATTGTTGTTAAACTCATTAAAACATCAATTAGAGACAAACTTGTCCATCATGACAAGACCGAGTTTCACCTTTGCTGGACTCATTAAAACATCACATAGTGATGGATTCACCCAAAGGGTAGAATTATATATCAAGCATATGTTATCCTCCTCGAGCTTGTTAAAAAATAAAGAGGTATTGGTCAGCAATGACTAGGGAAAATGGGAAAAGGGATAAATCACTTTATGGTAACAAGTCGCTCTTGAACATGACACTTTCACTTCATCTCTGTGACTATTTGGGTTGGGTTATCTACTTGATGGTTATCATACCTATGGTCTATCTCACCATCCATCACTTTGGTTTTGGGTCAATGTTGCCAATTCATTCATTGTCACCGACATGTTCAAGAGAAGTCACTCAGTAAACTTCATCCTTTGCAATACTCATAAACCTTCATTTTCATGACCGCCATTCCTAAACATTGTGTCATCAATCACATTCTGTCTTCAAAATCATTACACTCGTTTCATGTCATTGATGGGGGATATATCAAGGCCCTCCTATGGTGAGTCGCTTATTGTAGACATCAGCACATTATCCAGGGAGTTGACTTAGAAACACCCTTCTAGTACCTTGAGGCTTGTATACATCAATGGCACATTTCTCTCTTCTGGTGACAGGTTAACATCACAGGCCTTTGACCGAAAGAGTTTGTATGGTGTTCGACATCAAAACATCTATTAAAAACATGCAAAATGTATTGTAGTACCTTGAGAATCATTATCATTATTGGTGATTTCTCTCACGTTTGTTACAACTTACATCATTGGCTGGTAATCAGACGGTGTCTTCCCATGTTCGAATTCAAATCACATTTTCACATGGTTATACTCATACTTGAGAAAACAGTTGGATGAGATAGAAGACGCTGAATCTAGTTTCATCCATTCGAGCTGCGATTTCAAGAGAGTAGTAAATCATCTGTACGATGGCTTTACATAGATGCTCATCTTATCATGGGTCTATATCTGTAGATGATTAACTGATTTATGTACATGTAATGAAAAGTTTATATGTTGAGCATGGGTATGACTACCCTCA
This sequence comes from Pinus taeda, assembly GCA_000404065.3. Lineage (NCBI taxonomy): Eukaryota > Viridiplantae > Streptophyta > Pinopsida > Pinales > Pinaceae > Pinus > Pinus taeda. The sequence goes on along the minus strand of APFE030632136.1, from coordinate 11,184 downwards.
GCAATTCATGAAAAATTCAAAGATATCATGATATTATGTATTGTAATTGATGCAGGTCATTGTTCGCTTTAGATCCTCTTCATCACATCATAAAGTATATCACTCAACATTATCATTTTTGACTTCATGATTTAGGGGGAAGATGTTATAGGTCTATTTGGACACATCACTCTTGACGATCAGATCAGTGTAAACAGGGTCTATCAAACCCTAATTCAGTTTCTACATGCCCTAAACATGCCCCCTCATTGAGTGTTTTCATCCATGAGAGTTTCCTGACTTCAAACCCTCTTGAAGTGCTTCCTTGGGTCACCACCGCACCCCTAGTTAGGGGTAAGTGCTCCATAGAGCCGGTAGCCCCATTCAAGGTTGCATTTCAGAGCACCTAAGCCCACTCAAGCCTGCGCTGGGCGAGAATCCTCAAAATGTTCATTGGATCCTGAGTATATTCCTCCTTTCTAGAGCCTTCTAGAAAGAACCTAGATCCTATCCTATCAAGATGATCTCGACTTAGGATAGCCTTGGATCATCTAATCCTCTATCCTCTCATCCCTTTGAACATGGAAACTAATCATCAAATTATGGAAAACCATTCAATGCTATATTAATGACAAAACCACTTGCATTCATTTATAAATTGGCCTCCCATCATAGATCCAAGGGAGCTTGGATATTATAGAGAAATATTGTTGGTTTATAGACTTGAAATCATTGTCAAGTAATGTTATGTTGCTGGATTGATGTGCTATTGGTGTGATGAGGGTTTGGACTAAGCTGGATGAGTGACACGAGATCGAACCACATTGGGTGTAACTTCTCCTTCTATCAATCAATAAAGTTGTTTGTTCCCTTTCCAATACTTTTGTCTATATCTATGATGAATGTATGTTCAAATGTTGTCGATTCCATTTGTTTACAATAAATAGATCATATGCTTTCATTGTTGTAGTCTTCTATTTATGTTGGCAGGTACCAATTGAGCGAATTCAGTTTGAGCGGGAGTGACGGAGCAACTCAAAGGAGATCAAAGGAAGTGAAGGATCACAAGTAGGTTCCTTTATCTTATATGTTTATTGTAGGAAAAGGTTAAACATCTTTACTTTAGTTGTTCTAAGTGTAACTACCCACTTAGGGAAGATATACTTATCCATAGGTATAAATTCCATATAACAATGGGGAATCAAGTGGGAAGAGTAGCCTCAAAAAAATTATGAGGTTAGTATAATGTGGATACGAGTTGATATTATGTGTTTATGTTATTCCTATTTTTACATTATAAATAGGTAATGCTGAGAGATACATCAGCGCAATGAAAACAACATGATGCGTGGCATGCTAGGATAACCATGGATGGTGGACTAACATTAGAAGTAAGGTTTCTTGGTAGAGATTGTGTGGTTTTGGATGTGTAGTGGTATTGTTATGTATATTTTGTGCATATTGTATATTAAGGGATTGTACCTATGTTGTTAAGTGCTCATTGTATGTATGGTGTTGAGTGCATATTGTATATGCAGGTGTTGGGTATAGATGGTGTTATGCACATGATGGATATGAAACGTTGTGTATATATGGTGATATGTACATGTTGTATATGCAGAGTGTTGATAGTGGTGTACCTGCAAACATTCAAGGGATCTCCCTGATATAAAGTCCCAACTAGACCTAACACTATTTGGTGTAGGAGTCCCATCTAGTATGATGGCCCAGTTGCCATTGTCTTAAATGTTTTCCTTATCTCTTCCTTATCATCACAAGAGAGTGTTTTATTTATCTTAGAACAGTGAGATTTGTGTGCCTGGTCAATGCTAGTGTTACTTGTGTCAAGGTTCTTTCATAACAGAGAGAGAGGGTGGGAGTGAGTCTCAGGTTGGATCGGAGGAATTCCCAGCTCTATCAGAGATACACAACACAACAAGACATGCACAGCATCTGAAAGAGTAATCCACACAGATGCGGAAGTCACAACACACAAAGGAAGATAACACGTACAACACCCAGCGGGAAATCCACGCAAGTGCGACGGTCATTATAGCAGGTTTCATGAAAGGTTCTATCTGATGTTTTGGAGGTAACCAACATGGGCAAGACATCGTTAGCAACTTATACAACACATTTTCATAAATATATGTATTAGAACATCTGAATGAGTTCAATATTTTAACACAGGTTGAAGCAACATGTATTACAAGTGTTCAATATTAATTCTTACAAATAGTTACAACACGTGAGAAAATGTGTTGGCCTGTGAGCAAGCTTCTTAATCAAGCGAAAGTTTCAAGACACATTGATACATATACATCACCAACCCCATGGGTGAGGTGTTGGAGCCACTACTTTCTCCTCAAAGAAAAGATTATAGAGTCAATAGGATACGTGGGAGAATCCAAGGTGAAAATTCCTTTGCATGTACAAATGAGGGGGTATTTATAGCCAAGGGTGAAACCGGCCCTTGTGACTATTCAAATTCCCTCATGACTATTTGACTTCCATGAATTTTCAGATTACATGACTCTTCAGATTACAAGTGGGTCTCTTAGACTTTCATGTTACATTACACTGATTGACAACAGTATGGCCCATAGTAGTGATGTGGCCAGCATGACTCATGACACGACTCAACATGACAGTGCTGGTATGTTCATGTTATTGATGGTGTGCGTGTCGAGTTGCAGTGTTGCTAAGTGATGAATGTCCTCTTGGTGTATCATAGCTTCCCCTTGGCATGGAAAAGTGTGCGGAGTCCTCGATGGTCATTAGGTTTGCTTGATGTTGCATGTGCATGCTTCTCCTTTGCTTATACTTTGGCATGCTTGACATGTTTGTCTGTTCACGAAAATATATCCTCGCATGTTCGCTCATACGTATGTCCACGCATGTCGTTCATTCATCCATTCACAAACACATCTTCGCATGGTCGTCCATTCATGAACACATCTCTTCACATGCATCATTTGTTCATCTGTTTGTGAATACGTCCTTTTGCATGTACTCACCTTGTTCATCCCATTTGTCATTGAATCATGTTTGTTCATGTACCTGTATCTGAAATCACTCATGACGAGACGACATAAAGTCCATAAACCTCCTAGCCTACCATGACACAGGGTCGTTCGCTTTCAGATGCAAGTGACCGAAAGAGAGGACAAGGTTGTGAAACTACGTGATGCAAGTTTCAAGCTGGGATACGAGCTCCAGGCACTGCTGGTGAAAATTGTGCAGAGGTCACTAGGGAACTGAGATGTATAATCTGGATCAGCAGTGATTGTTTGTGGGATCTGGCTTGGCTAGAGAGCATATCTGCACAATTTATGGAGTGAAGCAGTTCGAGCAGCAGAGGACCTTGGCAGCAAAAACTGTGCAATTCCTGGAGGGAGCTGGTTTTAGGCTTCAAGAGGCTTGGCAGAAAAAACTATGCAATTCCTAGAGGGAGCTAACAGTGGGCTATGCGAAGGCTTGCACCAAAAACTATGTAATTCCTGGAGGGAGTGGAAGCGGGCTGTGGGGTTTGCTAGGGACAAAAACTGCGCAAATGTTGGGAGGTTGACCTGTTGGGCACCTCTGCATAGTTTTTGAGCTAAGCAGGATGTTGGGCTACTAATGGGCTTGCTCAGGAATCTACGCAGTTTTCCAGGTGAGCAACTGGTCAGTTGTCTAGGTGATTGGCTAGAAAAACTAGACAGTTCTTGAGGGAGACAGGGACGGACATTTGGTGTCTATCTGGCCTGTCTGTGTAGTTTTCTCATTCAGTGGAGCAGGCAAGGTCTGCAACTTCTATGCAATTTTTGTGGGGATTGAGTCCCGCGGTCACTACCCGATCAAACTCTCTGATTGACCAGCATGAGAGTTTATTGATTACCTTGTGGGTAGCGTATATTGGAATGGCTTTTTGGACAATTCTCCATCATTTTGAGTGATAGTTGGTTGATTCAATTGCAAGGTGGAGGTCCGGCTATTAGAAGGTGATCCAGTCGTTAGAATTTCAACAAAATGACTAAGTGTGTGAACAAGTGAATTTGTGCATACGCGACATTCACAAACTCGCACTCAACATAACTTGATGACAAGACACTTCAAACCATCAAAACAAACATATTCTCAAATCCAAGGGAAGCTCTGAAATTGGATGTAGGCCAAAATTTTGGAGGGTGTTGCAGTTGCTACAACACTTGGCGACACACTGGTAGAATTCCAACTTCTTTGTTTTGGTCATGACAACACAAGGCCTTGGTCTTTCATGGAGTATTGAATCTTTGTGTGGGTTACTTCAGCTTTACCACTTACCCCATGGATAGTCATGATTCACCTTTTTCAAAATCTGCCAAACACAACAAAATTTTAGCTTGATCACAGTGTTTCGAAATCGGGAAGGGTAGTTTGGCTCGTGAATTAAGAATTTTTAGAGTATAATTTTTCATCTCTAGTGTTGCTCCACTTCTAGCAAGCCTAGACAGTACCCCGATAGAGACACATAAGAATGCACGCATTGCTCCACTGCCAACGACCATGGTCAGTACCCCGGTGGAGTTGCATGCTTCACCTCTCTGTGTAGGAAGCCTTTCTCTTCTTTCGCCTTTGTATTTTTTCAAGAGGACTATGAATAGGCCCTTATTTATTTTTGGGGTGGAAGGATCCCGACTTATTGAGAGCAAAAGACGTTATTCCTTCAGAGAAGCATGTGCGACCTCTGACATAGGTTTCCTTATTTTGGTTTTTTCCCCTTCTCCATTTCTACTAATTGGATAAGCTTGAACACACAAAGTAGAAGGTTGAGTACAAGCATGGGGTTTCCCAGTGTGGACATAGGTTCATGGTTGTACCCAAGCTTACCTTGCAGAAGACTCATATTTTCCATCAATACTTCATCAATCAAAGGTTATAACCAAGCACAGAGAAGATGGACACAAGATTTGCCAAGTGCTGCAGTGTCACAAGACTCTTAGATCCCAGCCACATACTCATTCAAAATCCTGAACTCAGTATATGGCAACACTTATTTACATAACCAAAAATAGAAAGATACTAATAAAACAAAACATAACAAAATCAAATGAAAATAGTAAGTGGAAGTGAAAAGAAAAAAACAAGAAACAAGTAGTAAGCAAGTCGTACATGGCACAGGGCGCGTCCTGGCCTACTGAAAATAGTGCTTGAGATCTTGGTCTTTGACAAGAAGATTTTAAATCCTCATGTCAAGTGATTGTGGATGGTACATGTGAGGGCTAAGCTTCTCATGAACTAGTATCAGACTATCAGGTTCTACTATCAGAACTTGGTGGTATCCCAAAATACCATTAGGTGAAGAAAACATTCTTGCTTCAGATACTATGTGTAACATAGGTTCTGATGATGGAACGAGGTAGTTGTTTTTTGTTTTAGGAATGGTTCAAGTTTCTGAAATCAATGCATAATAGGATTTCCCCAGATACCTTACGTACATAAATTAAATTACAAACCCATGTAAAATAAAAAACTTTGTAAGTGATCCAAACACCCAACAACTTAGTTAGTTCTTTCTGTATAAGGGGTTTAAGCGACATATATGTTTTACCCAATTTTTGCTGCAATGGCTTGGCTCCTTTGCTTGGAATCTCATGTTGGATTATTCATGTGTCGTGTGTACTCAAGTCATCATATTCCCATGCGGAAACATCCTAGTACTGTTTGAACAAGTGGATAAATGCTTTCCGCTCCTGCATTGTGCAGCATGTACCAAGGCTGATGAACTTCAGATCGTGGTTTGTTCCCAGATTGTTCTTTTCATTCCTCATGGTGGAACTATGGGTTTTGTTATTTCTTGACCCTTGACAGTGATTTTGCAAGTCATATATCCTGTTGAGAGAAACTGCACCCTTTGGAATGAGGTTGACGTTCTTGCCATCAACAACAACTTATAGGGGTTGTCTAGTCAATTTAGTGTCCTAAATTGCTTGCATAAATTATCAACCGAAGTTTGTAAGCTGATGAAGTGTAGTGCACTATATGTGCTTAGTTAACCCTTCTTACTTCATTGTTTTGTATTTTTATATTGTTTTGGGGGTTTCTGTTCTTTGATTCCTAATGATGTACAATTTGAACTATGAGAAACTGAATCTAAACTTCCTAAAGGAGAACCAAGAACTTAAAACTAGTCAAAATCTAATTTAAAATAAGGAAAAATAGAGCATCTATCCTATCTTGTCATCAATCCTAAGTCATGAATCTAATTCTTAAAAAGGTGAAGTTGTAATGCATGTTGAATTAAATACAGAGAATGAAATTAGTTGAATTACTTCTAGTTAATCTATGCTTCAATTTTGACAGATAACCTTCTTGAGATGGAATACAAGCAACTTTCTGTACTTTGTGATCTAGAGAACTAAATGAGAACATGCAGAAGGTAACTAATTGATTTCAACTATCATGTGAAGTGAATGCTTAACCATTTAGTCTTGGATGAGTATCAACTTGAAATGGTGATCAAAAACATTAATTAACACAATCTGAACTAGAAAATAAATAACAAAAAAATGAGTAAACTAGTCAACAATGCTTTCTCATAACTTCAACGTTACTATGTTTTAGAAACAAAATCGTTTCCTTTCATGAAATGTGTTGGAGAAACAAGACTACACAATTAAGTTTTAACATTATTCTATTGATTAAAACTAAAATAAATGAACCTAAATTAGAAATTATGCCAAAAGCAAATGATAAATTAAAACTAAACAAAAAACGAATGGAAAGAAAGCCTCCTTCAGTCCAAGGGCCCTCTGTAGCTAACTAGGTTGAGCTACTAGCTAATTGAAAAGGCTCTTTTTAAATGATCATGGTCAACACACAATTTTATATTATAAACAAGAACGAAGTCCAAAAATATAGAGCTTAAAGACTAAACTTAATACATCCAATTCTTCGAACCCCTCTCGGTTCTGTACAATCAATGTTTAAAAGGAAATAATCATAAATGTATTTGAGGAAAACTAGTTACAGTTGGCCTATGTGTATTACAACAAGACTGTGTAAATGTCTGGTCAACTAAAGGTGACTTGAATTTGAGTGAGATGGTTGCAACAGAACCATTAACACAGGTGGTCGATCCGAGTTAATGCTGCAACAAAACTGTTGGATTTATTGATTAATCGCGAAAGAGTAAACGAAAAGTCCTATTGCTTCCAGGTATCATACGTTTGACACCACCTTTGACTACGATCTTGAGCTTTCTTTCTTATCGATCTACGTTGAGTGACTAGGATAGAATCCATGTGGAGATGATTCCAGAGATGCCCATGTGGTCGGTTTCTTCATTTGACACTTGGAACCTGCCAGACCATGGAAGTAGCCACGGAATACACAGTTAGCTACAAAATAGGCTGCATTCTGTAGCTAATTTGTAAAACTTTATTCAAATAGAAAAAACATAAAAATATAACATGTCAATCATTTAAGGCCCTCCTTCAGACAAAACCTATCAGTTATCATTAATGGGGATCTGTAATCTTACGGAAAAGCAAGGGAAAGAAGTGAGAAAAGTTGTCAAGGAGATGGTACTTCTGAGGTTCAACATACCCCCACTGCAAAAGCATTGCATGTCCTCATGCAATTTTTAAAAAATGTGAATTCTTCTTTCCTATTGCATTTGCTCAGGCACTTCTGCTAGTACATCTAATTTTCTTCTTTTGCCCCTCTTTGAAGTGACTGTCATTCTGGGTTTCTTGATAAGGAGCCTATATTTAAGGTTGATGATTGTTTTGTTCAAGCTTCTATTCTTCCCCTTTAACTTCCTATTCTTCTTATACCATAGCCCTAGATGCAATATTGTATTATCATGATTAGCCTTATCCAATTTAGTTTGTTCCCTTGAGGTTTCATTTTCTTTCTTGATATGTTTGTTCAATATCTCTAACTCATAGATTTCCTGATTGAGAGAGTCAATTAGAGGTTCTTGTGGATTGACAGATGGTTCTGGATTGATAGAGTATTATGGATCCATTGAGGCATTCCTCTTCTCCAGTGATTCTATATAATCATATATTTTGTTGCTGCACTGGGCCTATTCCTGGAGATCTTCTGCTAGGGCTACCTTCAAAATAAAGTTCAGGAGAATTTTGAGGATTACGTGCAGATGGAACATTATTAGGAGATGGTATTGGGTTTTCTTCTTCAAGATTTATGAATTTTGTTCCCTTTGATGATATCTTCTTTACCGTACCTCAGAGCCTAGAGCTCCTTCTAAGTTGTAGAGGACTTATGTTCTCTTCCTTTGTACCCTTTTTCTCCTTCCTTATCTTTTATTTTCTCTTGATTTGTTTCCTAATCCCTGTCAACTCTTCAAAGATTAATTTATCATCATCTTGTCGTAATGAAGATTTAGGTTTGTTTCTAGTAGTTTCACCAACTTTCTTTTTCATATTCCCCTTTTGTTTTATTTGTTCTCTGATCTCTATCAATTTTCCAAAGACTATCTCTTCATCATTTTTCTACGTTGAGGACTCAGGTTTGCTTTGAATGGTTATAACAGTCTTATTTCTCCTACTCCTTCTGACATTACCCTCTTCAGGTGATTCTGGTGCCCCTTGGAAATAGTTTTTTATCAGGAAATTTTCCCAAGTATCTCCTATTCTTTTCAAAACTCAACCAGTATCTTTACCAACCCATGATGGTACATGGTTGTGTCTATGAATTCTATTTTCTTCTCTACATTTGAAGCCATCCTTCTTAAACTGTTTAGTAGGAAGAAAGGGAGATTTATTTCTCCATTTTCTAGAAAGTTCATTAATAATCGTATATGATAGACATACATGCACCTGAATCTCCCCTCATAGGTAATGAATTTCTGTAATATCAAAAGCATGCTTGTCCATTTACTTTTAAGTTTTGAAATATGAATTCCTTTTCTAAACACAGAGACATCCATATCTAGGTTCCAGAGGATTACTTTCCATGCTTCACTATGGAATTCCTTTTTTTTGAACCATATTTCACCATGTCTTGATAGTTTTGTAGCCTCTGTTATGTAAGATTTGTTGGCATTATGGCTAAAGTGTTGTCCTTGATGGCAACCCATATAGGTGATGGATCACTGTACAACAGGTCAGTAGCAAAGATTGATGATCAGCTCTCAAGTATTGAAGAAAATAAGGGGTACGCAGGTACACCTTATAGAAAGTGCGTACCCGCAAGTACACCGTGAAGGGACCACGTCCTAATACGCAGATAAGCTGTCCAGGAGGTGCGTACCCCAGTGCACACATTTCAAGGCAAAGAAAAGCACACGTGGGGTTTCTTATGTTTAACTAGCCGACGGTATTTGTGTTCCTATGGTTTTGGCTCGTGGTATTGATCCATGTTTTTAGGAGGAGCCTGCCTATATAAAGCAAAGAAGATCATTTGGCTTGAGATGTGCTTGGGTTGAACATCTTATGAGAGCTAGATCTGAAATATCATGATCTCTTGGGTGTAATGTCTAGATCTAAATAAGGCGAATCTATTGATGAATTGAGATCTCTTCGGCGCATGATCAGATCTGTAGATCTGACTGTCTGGGTTGTTCTTGAAGTCTTGAAATTATCTATGCCCGAAGGTACGCAGGTGCAGTGAAAGAAAAGTGCGTACATACGCTGGGACGAAGCATTTCAAGTGCGCCGGTATGCAGGCACAGAAGGGTTGCAGGTGCATCGGTACGCAGGCATAGAAGGGTTGCAGGTGCGTCGGTACGCAAGCATAGAAGGGTTGCAGGTGCGGAGGTACGCAGGCAGATCAAAGGACACAGTGCGTAGGTAAGCAGGTGAGCAATTGGGTTACCTGCGTACTGTAAGCAGGCTGTACATGGGTGAAGCTGCTTACCTGTAAGCAGGCTGTACATGGGTGAAGCTACTTACCTGTAAGCAGGCTGTACATGAGTGAAGCTGCTTACTTCTCATGAAATCCATGTTTATCCTTGCTGTGTTCTGGGTGTTGAAGTAATGTCTGGTTTCTGGTATTATGATCTTATAACAGTTGTCTGAGAAGTGATTGATTATATCTTTATGTGATCTGATGAACTAGATCTGATTGATGACTCTCATTGTATATGTATTGATCTAGTGATTGGGTGATTCAGAAGGTTGTTTGATTATGAGCTTCAATGTGGTTATTACGTCCAGTATGAAAATTTGATGAAATGTGGCCTTTCAGATTATGCGTTGTGCTTCAGTGTATCTAGTATGAAAATTGATGAAACGTGGTACCTGGAGGAGAGAAGATTGTAGGTTGGCGCCTACGTACTAGTACTTAAGCTAGTAAAAAAGCAACGGGGAATATTTGGAGCATTCTAGCAGGTAGCAGCCTGCGTACTGGTAAATGGATCGGCTAGTACAAGAGCAAAGGGGGTTGTAGCTCCCTTCCAGGAGAG
>APFE030632135.1:0-10194 GCA_000404065.3 Pinus taeda | reverse complement strand
CTAGTTTTCCTAGAAACAACAAGCATTGAGTTTCTTATGATTTCCAGGTGGAAATAAATTTTGGGTTCAACAACAAGGGACTTCAAGGTGAAGTTTGTTTAATCCAAATAAATATGGTTTTGGAGAGAATGTTCAGATTCCATCCATCGAAGTTTTTGTTCCTGCATGTTTAGAAGAATTGTGGCTTAATTCTTGGCAGGGAGATAAGGACTTCATGCAGAGGCAAGGTGGAGTACCTTGATTAGAGCTTTAAGGCTCCAAGTCAAACAAAATAGAAAGGATTGAGATCGGGAAAGTTAATGATATTTATCCTCACTTATTTACTAATACAAGATAAACTTTTGGAGGTCCAAAAGTTCCTAGTGGGGAGGTATAATCCAGAGATAAAAAATAGGCTAAAAAATGAAAGTGCTCAGAATCTACCCAAACTAGTGTCAATTCACAGTGTTCGCCATATTGATTCCAATGATGCTTGCCTTTCCTCAATCTGATGCTGTATAAACGTTTTGAAGTTTTTGACCAACAACTAAAAAGTCAACAATAGGTTGATTGGGCTGTTGACTGGGTAATCTGTACAACTGAGACCATTAGATGATTGTCAGGGTATGGTCGGTGGTGGACCAACCAAGTTTTGACACATGGAATGTTCATACGGGTGGTAATTGACATGTTTTGGTTGGTTGTTGAAGTTTGAGGTGGCCCAATCAAAGGCTGCCACATGGCCCTTTCAAAGGGAACCACGTGGCCCTATAAGAGGGCACCACATGGTCCTCCATGATTGTTCAACATTTTTTATATAGGGCCTGAAGGCCTCGGTAGGGTTCGACGCCCATACCTTCTGCATAACAACTCTACACTCTACCGTCATGCCACCATGTTGGTTCTTAACAACTATAGGCTGTTGGATATATTTCAAATCATATAATTTGGCACTTGGGAGGAGAGGATGGATGGCTAGCCCAAAACCATAGGTCACGTTATTGGCATATGTCCATAGGCAGTAGATTGGCGGAAAGGGCGGGGTTGTAAGCCATGGCCAATGGTCATGACTGTCCACAGGACCATCGATGCCAGGAAGGGGAGTTGGGCGGAGTCAGAGCTCCAGCTTTGGGCATATGGGAGCCTATACAACCACAGACAAAGAGTTAGGCGGGGGGGTTGGGTGGATAAGCCCTGGTCCCCGGTTCCCATGACTGTTATATGAGCACCGATGATGAAGCAGAGGGTGGAGCCGCGGGGTTGGGCGGTTGGCCCCAACCCTCGACGATATGGACAACTATGTGACCAATCACTAAGATAGGTGGTGTGGAGCTGACGGGGGTAGGCAGTAGGCCCTGATCCTATCGCGCCATGTGACTGTGAGCCAACGCATAGGGGATATTGGTTAAATTACAGAGGAACAAATTTCACTTTTTTGTGGCAGGAATCTTATTGGTCCCGGGCAAAATTGTTGCTCGACGGACTGCGAAAAGGGTGAAATTGTTGCACAATTAGCAGGTTTTTCCAATTTATAGGACGGATAACAAATCTTAGCTTAGATAAGCATATCTTTCTCACTTTTTAACCTTTTTGAGCTCAAGAAGAGCCTAGAGGGGGGTTTTTGAGTGGCCTGGACTCAATGAAAGCCTAAATTTTATGATTTGAGCAATTTATGATGGGATTTTTGCATAATCAAGTCTTTTAGTGATAGAGGAAGAGTCAAATTTGAAGCAGTTTGGATGCATTTTTGATCATAGAGAGAGCCTAGTTAGAGGTTTTCCAACTTTCCAGTTTCACCTGTAGCAGCTGATACTTCTATAGGACAACTCTTTTAAGTCTTTTCTCAATGTATTAAGGAGAGAATCCCTTTTAACTTCATTGCGGAGGAGTTGCATGCTTATGATTTTGATTTCTTATGGAGTACAGGGACATAATGTGTGAGAGTTCTTTTTATGTTGACATTCATGACTTGCTATAGGGAGTCACTTTTCTGAGAGAGATTATTTGTAGGAGAAACAAACCACTTTATTGTCAACAAGCTGTATGTACTCATTTACTACTAAAATCAATTATCCATCTAGATGTTGGAGTAGGCCCAGAGATGTAGCCCAAGAGGGGTGAACTTCGTCATAAAATGATGGTTTCTTCTATTCATGTTTATCATTTTGAGATGCATGTGAATTTGTTTCTATTTAAAGTTCACGTGTAAAACTTAATTCACATTTTGAAGAGGTTATAAAACTTGTTTACCTTTAAAGATCCATTTTGTTAACTTGCAAAGTGTCAATGGACGATCTATTTTTGATAGGAGTTTTCCCTCCATTTTTAGATCAATAATCCTAAAAAAATAATTACTTTATATCTCTCTTCCTTGATTATTATTATTGCTATCTTTTTGTTAGTTAGCCTCTTGTCTTTGTTTCTTTTTTTGTGGTTGCAAATGTTCTTCCATGACCTCCTACTGAGGATTGAAGGTACATAGTAAAGGCTTCCAAGGTTCTGCCAGCATATGGAACTAGTAGAAGAACGAAGTAAAGCTTGTGACAAGAGGACTTTCCCAAAATAGATGATTTGTGTTGAGAGATATTGTACTAGATGAGATCTAAGCTCAGAGGGAGCAGACAGATAATCAAGTTTAAAGTATACCTTGATTGTGCTGAAGAGAAATTAAGGTGACTTCCAAATGGATCTACAAGATCTAGTGTGCAAAATTTGGCAACATAAACAATTACAAAGCAAGAGTTGAGAATAAAATGTTCTCCCGGAAAGAGGGAGAGGATCATGGAAAGACATTTTCTATAGTTGTTAGGTACACTTCTATTAGAACTTTTATCATTGCTTTGAAAAGTTCATCATGTGAATGGAAATATCATTTTTCTCAATGGAGTAATTGAGGAAGAAGAAGTGTACATAAGGCTACCTTAGGGCTTTGAAGTACATGAGAAGAAGTCTCATGATTGAAGAAGGCTTTGTACGATCACAAGTAGACAAGTTGGGCTTGGTATTATTGGATTGATGGATATTTGATGAGTCTTGGTTGATCTTATTATTATATGATTTGTTTTTGATGGAAGTAGAACGAATCATGTGTTAGAGGGAGGAACAATGAGATTTTCTTTTGTACCAGAGGGAACAATCAAGGAGCCTTGTTTTAGCTTAAGGGAGAGTTGACCTTTGATTTAAAAATGATGGACTATCAAGCTAAGAGAGCAACAATATTTTCCACAATAGAATCTGTTTCAAAAAGAGAACCCAGTAAGGGTGATGCAGGGGTAGTGGAGCTTTCAAGCCATTAAGTCTTCGATGTGAAAAAGCTTAAAAAATGGGTCTTGATTTTTGAGAAGAATGTATATTCTTCTATGTAAATAAATTGTATTTTCCAAGTTGGTATATTTTATGACTTTTAGAACTAAGGAGTCATAGTTTTAGAAAAGCTATGGATAGGTGAGATTTTGTCCATAAGGTAAAATCTACTTTTCCTTGAAAAGCATGAGAGATTTACGGAAAAAACCATGAGATATTTAAATAATAAATCACGAGAGATTTAAAGAATAAATCAAGGAATGATTTATAAATATAGGATAATATATTTTTCTTCTAAATATTGTATTAAATCATTGTAAGCCAAAGGGCAAAGTGAATGGCCAAATGAATGTAGAGTTAGGTCAAGAGAGGAACATGAAAGTTTCTAAGTATTTGTGTGTATATAAATTTTAATTAATGGAATAGAGTTTTCATACTGTATTTAATGTGTTCATGAATTGTCTATGTGTTTATGTTCTTGAGAAGAATTCTAGTTTTTGTGAAAGCTAGAATTAGTAGAGTTTCAACATCTGCGTGAAGCCTAAAAATGATGATAGATTAATCTATAAATCTGTCATGTGAAGAAGTAATCCTGGGTAAGGATTAAGAGCAATTTATGATTAAGTCAATGAGAGAAGGAATATTTATGCATGTGTAATTATTTGTAGGACATAGAATCAAACCATGGTGAGGCCACTATCCAAGGTACCATGCATTGAGCAATCATTAGGGGAATTTTGAGGTTTAAAATGGGCCTCCTAAGAAAAATGTATAATCAAAAGAAACTTTATAAGAACCAATAGGATTCAAGATGATGATGTCAACCATGGGGGACGATTCACCATTTTTGAAGTAAAAAAGTAAAAATATTAAAATTAATAAAATAATAAAAATATTTTTTCAACTCGTATTTTCAACTTATCTCCTTAATGTTTTACTCAAATTTCGAGCATGAGTACTCTTTGGATGCAAAATTTAATTCGTCATCCAAGGAGTACCCATGTTGCATTCGTTCGATGAACCCTGCTACACGAAAAATGAGAAACACATGAAGAAACATGATTGCAATCACATTTTTCATGTATTTCTCATTTTTCGTGTAGTACTATATATCTAAAGTATGCAACATGGGTAGTAATTGGATGAGGAATAAAATTTTACATTCAACGAGTGTTTCCGCTTGAAATTTGAGTAAACCCATAGGGAGATAAGTTGAAAATACGAGTTGACAAAATAGTTTTTTCTTTTTTCCCTCTAAAATTTGATGATGTAATGTAATCTTATTTTATTATTTCCACTATTATTTATAATTTCCTTAGGAGGCCCATTTTAGACCTCGAAATTCCCCTAATGGATCGAACACCAAAAGAGGATGCTAAACTATGTGCACAAGAAAATAAGTCTTGATGAATATGTGTTCAAATTCAAAAGGGATAAATCATTGGAATGGAAATGCAATTTGAAGGAAATTTCAACATGTCAACAAGAAATTATGGAGTGGGCGAATTGATCCAGTTGATCAATGCAAACAACTATTTGTTGAATCACAAATATTAATTTTTAAAGTTATTTGAGCGAATAACTAAATCTGTGCATGTAATCCAGATTGGAAGGAATTTCATCTATGCGAGAGACTGAAGAGGAAGTAAGCAAGATTGATAGAACTCGTTTAGAATATGGTTGGGTAGAATTCCCATTTCAAATTCCATCTAGATCAAGATTGAATTTGGGTAAAACCTATTGAGATTCCAAATTCCGTATAAGTCTCTATGAATTAGAGCTAAATTGTAGGAAAAGTTGATTTTTCCTATTATCAAGTGATAACTAGAAAGTAGCCATGATGATGGAATCAATGAAGGAATTCAATCAATTTATGGTTGAGCCAAGGCATGTGGCTCAACATGTGTGGAAGTTGTCGGAAAATGCAGTATGTGGAAGCTACTATTTCCAATTTTCCTTAACTTTAATACTTTCTTGTGAACTTTTATTATTCTTATTGTGTTTCTTTATTAGATACTTATCATCAAACAAGTAAGAACAAAACAATAAATGTAGTGGACACAAATATTAGGCTCCAATCTAGGGAAAAACCTAGAAAAATATTATCTTCTTATAGAATTTGCTTCAAATGAGATAACAAAGAACCAAACCCTAGACCAATTCCTCCTTCAAGTACCAAGTCATCTGTTCCAAGAGAATCAAATCACCACAACTCAATCCTGCATCAGCCAACTTCTAACTGCCACTTTGACTCTGCACCTTTGTTCTGCAACTTCATCTTGCAACTACTACAAAAACCTTAATCTATCTTCTTCAAGAGATCCTTATTTGAGCAAGACAAATCCTCCCAAGGTATATGATATCAAAACAAAGTATTTCCCCTCCTAGCAACTTGGTACAACAAATTTTCCTGCTACAACTCAAACCTTCAATTTCGACCTCGTTTGTAGTTGCAAAACCCCAAGAACTTCGCATGTGCGAGAGAGATAGAGCCCAAAAACAAGTTTTTCCTCGACTTCTTGGATTCCTTTTTCCTTCTAGAAATTTGCTCCTCCTTTATTTCTTCCTCTAGCCTTAGATTAAGCTTCTTCACTTGAGATCGAACTTGTGAGTGAGTGAGTGCCAAATGAGGTCGAATCTTCTCCTTTATATAACCTTTCCAAGCGGTCACGTTCCCTCCTTTAGGCTGACTTGAAGCCACCAGGGTTGACTTGTACTTTGGAGGTTTCCAAGACCTTCTAGATTCAAAATAAATTCTTTTTCAAGATACATTTTGCCTTGAAGGGTTTTATAAACATGACGTTGACTCTCTTGACTCATGACAACAAATATTATGACCTAAAAAACCCTAGAAGCATGAAGAACATGCTTTTATGTAGAAGACCATTAGTAATAACATGAAACCCATGCTTTGAAGTAATAACTTTTTCTTTTCTTCTTTTGTTTGTTACATAAGATACATACTGAAATGAGTACAACAATAATTATGAAGGCAAAATCTAGTTACATTTCTGACACTCCTCTTAATTAGGGAGTTAATCATTAGATAAATTTTGAGGTATAAAATGGGCCTACTAAGGAATATTATAAAATAATGGTGGAAATACTAAAATAATATTTGATGACATCATCAAATTTTAGAGGGAAAAAAGAAAAAAAAAACTATTTTTTCAACTCATATTTTCAACTAATCTCCCTACGATTTTACTCAAATTTCGAGCAGAAGCACTTGTTGGATGTAAAATTTAATTCTTCATCCAAGGATTACCCATGTTTCATACTTTCGATGGACCTTGCTATGTAAAAAATTAGAAATACATGAAAAAACATGATTGCAATCATATTTTTCATCTATTTATCATTTGTTGTGTAGCAGGGTCCATTGAAATTATGCAACATGGGTATTTCTTGGATGGGGAATTAAATTTTGCATCCAATGAGTGTTCCCACTCAAAATTTGAGTAAAACTGTAGGGAGATAAGTTGAAAATATGAGTTGAAAAAGTAGTTTATTTATTTATTTATTATTTTTTCTTTTTTACTTCAAAGTTTGTGAATCATCCCCCATGGTTGACATCATCATCTTGAATCCTATTGGTTCTTATAAAGTTGATTTTGGTTGTACAATTTTTTTGAGGTCTATTTTAGACCTTAAATTTTCTCTAATGCACAATTCTACAACTATTACAACATCATTCTCAAAGAGAAGAGTTCTCATAAAAAGAGTTGGATTGATAAGCCAACCATAAGCATCAATATCATGACCAACATTTTCTTTGAGGCCTAACTAGCGAATCTCTACTTCATTCAAGAGCATTATGTTGGGAGGCTTTATGTGTGATTCCGCACTATCTCTATAAGGCACATACCCCATCTGGATGTTCACAAGGTATGTCCTTTTAAGGCTATCCTTATTTTGGATTTCCATTCATGAATCCTCAAAGAAATAGTAGTCCTCTTTGACCACTCTTATCTTGGATACCTGTCTTATTTTAAAATAATGTCGGTACCTTTCTTGGATTTTCCATCCTCAAGGAAACCATAGATGCTTATCCAATCATCTACCATTCTCTCTTCATGGCCTTTACTTAGACTTATGGAAGTGTTGAGGGCTAAAAATGTCTGACTCAACATTGGGGGATAACCACCCGGTCTGGACTTTAAATCAACTCCTTTTTCGTTTGGAGTGGTGGCTCCGACTGGTTTAACTAGGTCCAGTTACCTTTTCCCTATTGCTATTGGTTTATGATGTATCTTTAACTACCAATAGACAGGGATATCAAATCACTTCTTCTTGCTAATCAGGCAAGAGAATGACCCTTAAGCTGATTTGGCTTCAGCCAAGCCACAACTAAAATTTCGCCTTTTTGAGAAGAGGACTTAAAAGAATGTAGAACTTAATCTAAATGCAAGCTTATTCTATAATGCAAGCAAAAACAAACTAATATTAATCCTACCTCAATTAGGCAGATATAGATCTAACCCAATCAAGAGCAAGATATTTAAAGTATTGGGATTTAAATATGTCTTGTTTATAATGAATATCAATTTAATGAAGTAGTTCAATTAACTGACATTATGGATACCAAAACACATCCTATTGAGATCTCTTAACTGGAATAATCCATCAACAACACTTAGGAAGTAATTCACAAAAATGATATTGATTATTAAATTAGTAAATCCAATAATTAAACAATAATATGCAGAAATAGTTCGCAGCACATCACTATTTAATAAATCAGTTTTATAAGACAGATTTCTGAGTAAATAGTTATTCAGAAATCAAAATTTAATTCATAAAATTAAAGATACATAATAACAACATTGGGACAAATCACCCATATTGACAAAAGTGCATAAACATGAATAAAATGATGCATTCCTGTTATCATAAAAATGAAACTAGTATTTGAAACAATAGTATTAGAAATAGCAATTTATTGAATCCATTTCTCTGACCCTGGTCTCCAACAGTTTTTTATATTGCTTGAACTTCTGTCTTCAAAACTAGAGCCACAATAGTGCAAACTTTGCCCATCATACATAATTCAAGATACAAAGGAAAAATCTTCTATAAGCCTCAGATCTAAGATTTTCTCTCCTCCTTTCTACAACTTTAAATTCCTATTGCAGAAATGATTTTATAAATCCAAAATTACACAGGAGAGCAGCGCTTTATTACATTCTGCAATCTATTATTTATAATATTTGCAAAGAAATTGTTGAGAGGAAAGTTTGTTGAAGAAAAATCTGCCCAATCCAATTTTATTTGCTCAAAATTCCAATATTTAATTATTAGAGCATTCTCATTGATTGAGATATTTTTCCTCCATATC
This sequence comes from Pinus taeda, assembly GCA_000404065.3. Lineage (NCBI taxonomy): Eukaryota > Viridiplantae > Streptophyta > Pinopsida > Pinales > Pinaceae > Pinus > Pinus taeda. The sequence continues at coordinate 1,574 of APFE030632135.1, read as the reverse complement.
TCTTCTAGTGTTTTTCTGCAAAAAAAAAAATCAAAATAAATTAATATGCAACAATAAAATCAAAATATTATTTCTCGCATTAAAACAAATCCAATCAAATTCAATTTAAATAAATAATTGAAAATAAAATATAAGCTCTCTATTGATGTCTGAGATGGTTTAAATGGCCAAGGATATCATTGACGAATGGATTTGCAATTAGAAGTGTTGAGATTGCAACAAGATGATGGAGCTTAGTGAAAAGAGTCGCCTTCACTAAGTGGGCCTGCAGGCTATTTTTGGCGCAAGTCTATTTTTAGACATATGGATCATGTCTATGGATTGCACGTTGTTGTTTATGGATGATTGATCAAGTTGGAAAAAATAGATGGACTTCTATTTTTAGACCACAGCGGAGTGACACCACAGCGGTGTGACTGCTCAGTCTAAATATAGAACAGTCAAATTTATTAGCTCATAATAATATTTAGACTATAAACTTTGTCTTATTCTCTTGGAGCACTTCAGGATGAGCTACGGATGTGGTACATGCAGATCCCAGAAGGAAATACGTGGTTACCTATGGGATGACTAATATTTGCATGCAGGACTTCAGTTAGAACTCAAGTGAGTTGAGTTTAGTGGACTGGAGGTGCAGTTGATGGAGTTGTGTTCAGTTTAGCTTTGTTAAACTGGTTGTATTTAGTCTAACTGGCAGATAGACTAGAGATGAGTTGGGTGAATTAGTTATTAATTAATTCACAAGTTATTAACTCATAATACAACTAATGAATACATCAGTTAACTCAGTTGCATGTCAGTGCATGTTCAGTTCATCAGGGACAGGTGTTAGAGAATCAGATTGCTATCAGTTGTGACTATAGTTGTGCATCAGATCTTGCACAATCAAGGGATTGAGTATGCCAATGAGTTTTGCCACGTATTTTCCCACATTGTAGCTTGTGCTCACGTGATTTAGCCAAGTAAATACGTGGTTGCCTTGGAATTATCTCAGTTCTTGAGCAGGTAGAGCAGCAGAGGCAGGCAAGCAGCGAAGGAGATTTGAGCCAGTGATTGATTCAGATCTGAGCTGTATTGTGTGTAACAGAGGTGGAGATACTGTGAGAAGTATTATGCTGTGTAATGTTACATGACTCAATCATTAATATACAGATAGTTGGGGTTTTTAGCGAGATGCTTTCCCCGGGATACATACTGTGTTAATGTGTGAATGCTCTTGATGTTTTATTGTTATTGATGCTGCTGTTTGATGATCAACGTAGAGGAGCTTATGTATTGTGTATGTTTTCCGCAATAGTACATGATCAGGATATCTCTGTTGAATATGTGTTAAATTATTCAAAATTTCTACATGGTATCATAGCTGGTTGATTTGTAGAAGAGATTTCTACAGGATATCAAAGCGAGGATTGATCATCAGATCTATTATTCAGGAAGTGACTACGTTTTATTTTTTCAGGCAGAGTCTGTAATCGGGCCAGGTAGCCTCTGGATTCATCCTTCTTTTGGAAGGTGATATATCCGGTGAATGCCCATACAGTCGATCTCTGTACAAGAAATACTTCTTTCTCACG